>QLOH01000852.1:0-318010 GCA_026901365.1 Sesbania bispinosa
AAGTCCAGAGACCTTTCGCCAAGGAAAGACAGAGAGCAGCCGAGGATCACCATCAACATGATCGCAGGAGGATTTGGCGGAGGAGGACCCTCCTCCAATTCCAGGAAGAGAGCCCTGAAAGACATCCTCAGCGTAAAAGATGAGCAAGAACGACCACGCCGACATAGCAGCCCTGCGCCAACACCAGCCTTCACCTTCGACCACAAAGACTTCGCTGACACCCTCCCAGGCCATGATGACCCAATGGTTGTAACCGCAGTCATTGCCAACGCCGAGGTTAAGAGAGTGCTAGTGGATCAGGGCAGCTCGACAGACATAATCTATGAGAACTGCTTTGACCAGATGGGAATCAGCCGAGATGACCTCATTCCCTACGACAACGACCTGGTCAGCTTCTCCGGAGACAGAATCCAGCCCCACGGATACGTGGACACGTTGGTCACTTTGGCAGGAAGAGAAGGAAGTAAAACGGTCAAGGCAAAGTTCCTAGTGGTCCCATGCAAGAGCTCGTATAACGCCATCATGGGAAGACCAAGTCTAAACGCAATAGGAGCCGTGGTTTCTACACTTCACCTGACAATGAAGTTTCCCACCAGAGAAGGCAAAGTGGCAACCGTACGAGGAGATCAACAGGCAGCCAGGAGCTGCTATAACTTGAGTCTAAGAAAGATTACCACCTCCACGGCACCAACCTCGGCCCCCAGAACAAGACACAACGTCTCATTGGTAGACCTCGACCCCAGGATGGTTTTCGAAGAAGAAGGCCGGGGTCAACAAAGGATCACCCCAGATGGAGAAACAATACCCCTGAAGGTGGGCCATGAAACCGAGCAGACGACGAAAGTGGGGGTTCATCTCCCCCCAGACCTACTCAAACGAATGCAAGATCTCCTCCTCAAGAATTCCAACCTCTTTGCGTGGACAGCCGCCGACATGCCGGGAATAGACCCAGAATTCTGTTGTCACAAGCTGGCTATTGACCCCCGCCTAAGGCCAGTAGCCCAGAAAAAGAGGAAGATGGGACCAGAAAGGCAGCAAGCAATCAAAGAGCAAACAGCCGAGCTCC
This sequence comes from Sesbania bispinosa, assembly GCA_026901365.1. Lineage (NCBI taxonomy): Eukaryota > Viridiplantae > Streptophyta > Magnoliopsida > Fabales > Fabaceae > Sesbania > Sesbania bispinosa. Next base: position 1,067 of record QLOH01000852.1, read on the forward strand.
TGAAAGCCGGATTCATCCGGGAGATCCGATATGCGACTTGGCTAGCCAACGTAGTCTTGGTCAAAAAATCAAGCGGGAAGTGGAGGATGTGTGTGGACTACACCGATCTGAACAAATCATGCCGAAAGGACCCTTTTCCTTTGCCAAATATTGACAGGTTAGTAGACAACTCCTCTGGCTATCGGTTCCTCTCCTTCATGGATGCTTATTCTGGTTATAACCAAATACCCATGTTTGCCATGGATGAGGACAAAACTGCCTTCGTGACCGATCAAGGCTCGTTCTGCTACACCATGATGTCGTTCGGCCTCAAGAGCGCCGGAGCTACTTACCAAAGAATGATGACTAGAGTTTTTGAAGGACTGATCGGGGACGTGGTGGAAGTCTATGTGGATGATATCATCGTCAAAACCCCAGAAGGAGGCGACCCTGTAATCGACCTAGAGAAAGTGTTCAGCAGACTCAGAAAATACAATATGAGGTTAAATCCTCTAAAATTCACCTTTGGTGTACCAGCAGGCCATTTCCTTGGCTACATGTTAAGCAGCAGATGCATAGAAGCCAATCCTGAAAAATGCAAAGTAATCTTGGACATGAAGAGCCCAACATCGGTGAAAGAAGTGCAGCAGCTAACAGGCAGGATAACGGCCCTAACCCGTTTCCTCGCCAGATCGGCCCACAAGTCTCTACCACTCTACCAACTGCTAAGGAAAGGACGAACCTTCGAGTGGAATGAAGAATGCGAACAAGCATTTCAGGAGTTTAAAAAAGCTTTGACTAATCCACCAATACTGGTGAAGCCAGACCCCGGCGAAAGACTATTCTTGTACCTCTCAGTAGGGGATGAAGCGGTTAGCTCGGTCTTGATAAGAGAAAGAGACGGCAACCAAGGACCGATATATTTCACAAGCAGATCCCTACAGGGCCCAGAACAGAGATACCAAAGGTTGGAGAAGGCAACTTTTGCAATTGTCACATCAGCCAGACGGTTGAGGCCCTATTTTCAGGCACACCCAATCACAGTCCGAACTGACCTTCCCATCCAGTCGGTCCTCCATAAGCCAGATCTCGCCGTCCGGATTATCACATGGGCAGTAGAACTGTCAGAGCATGACATCTCGTACGAACCTCGAACTGCAATCAAAGCACAAGTGCTGGCCGATTTTATCCTGGAGATGACCGACTCACAGCTACCTCGGACAGCTATCACTTGGACGATCTATGTGGATGGTTCTTCCAACACGAAAGGGGCCGGTGCAGGAGTGGTACTCGAAGATAGCTCCGAACTAACCATAGAGCAATCATTAAAATTTGAGTTCAAAACTTCGAACAACCAGGCGGAATATGAAGCATGCCTGGCCGGACTAGCTTTAGCAGTAGATCTCGGCGCGGAGGTTGTTACACTATGCAGCGACTCCCAGCTGATGATTTCCCAAATCAACGGTGAGTACCAGGCCAGAGAACCAGTGCTACAGCAATATTTAAGCAAAGTCAAAGAAATCCGTGGGAAGTTGAAGAAGGCAGAATTCCACCATGTACCAAGAGAGCAGAACACCAGAGCTGAAGTTCTCTCCCGGCTGGCAAGCACCAAAAAACCAGGAAACAACAAATCGGTCATCCAAGAAACACTTAGTTCACCAAGTATCACCCAACAGGAGAAGATCATGGACGTCGGCCAAGAACCATGCTGGATGACCCCCATCCAGAAGTACCTCCGAGATGGGGTCTTATCGCCTGAGAAAAAAGAAGCCAAAAAAATCGAGCGCACAGCGGCTTGGTATACCCTGGTTGGGGATCAGTTATACAAAAAGGGATTCTCTTGCCCGATGCTTAAATGCCTGCCCCCAACCGGAGTTCCCTATGTCCTGGCCGAGATTCATGAAGGAAGTTGCGGCCAACATCTCGGCGGACATGCAGTAGCTAAGAAAGCATTAAGGGCCGGATATTACTGGCCGACCATGGAGAGAGATGCCGCAGCCTACGTCAAGAAATGCGACCCATGTCAAAGACACGCAGATTTTCACTGCACACCAGCCGAGGAGATGTCGACCACTTCTACACCATGGCCGTTCTTCAGATGGGGGATGGACATCCTAGGGCCTTTTCCACCAGCTCCTGGGCAAGTTAAATTTCTCATAGTAGCCATAGATCACTTCACTAAATGGATCGAAGCCAAGGCCCTGGCCACCATCACCTCAGCCAAGATCCAAAGGTTCTTCTACAGAAGCGTCATTAGTCGATATGGCATTCCCAAGGCCGTGGTCACCGATAATGGCACACAATTCACTGACAGAGGCTTCAAGAACTTGTGCGACGGCTTACAAATCACACAACACTTCACGTCGGTGAAACACCCCCAGACCAACGGACAAGCCGAGGCAGCCAATCGAGTTATCCTAAGGGGCCTTCAGAGAAGATTGGAAGAAGCAAAGGGGAAATGGGCAGAACAGCTTGACCACGTCCTATGGGCTTACAGAACAAGACCACACTCTTCAACCGGGGAAACACCATTCCGACTCACCTTCGGAACAGAGGCCGTCATCCCGGTCGATATTGGTGAACCCAGCTGGCGAGCTGATACCTTCAATGAAGAGAGGAACGACGGTCTGATGCGAGAAGAACTAGACTTCTTGGAAGAAAGAAGGGCAATTGCTCACGTCAGAGAAGAGGCGGCCAAGCGTAGAGCAGCAGCAAGACATAATAAGAAAGTGGTGAGCAGAAAACTCCACGTAGGAGATCTCGTCCTCCGACGTGCCGACATAGGAGGGAAGAACGCGCAGCAAGGAAAGCTAGCCCCAAACTGGGAAGGCCCTTACCGGGTAACATCCTCCACCGGAAAAGGAGCCTATCGGCTAGAAACTCTTAACGGGGACGAGATCCCCAGACACTGGAACATGCACAACCTTAGGAAGTATTACAGTTAAAAGGATCCAACATCCCAGTATCTTTCTTTCAGTTCGAATGAAATGAAATTATTCCAGTGTTCAAGATATTGATAAGTTAAAAGCATCGACAAACACCTTTGTCGAAAGTAACAAGCGCCGACATAAATTTGATCCGGCCTAAAAAGAAACCAACCGAAACTACTCGATAAAGCAAAAACCGATGATCACAACCACATGTATACAACTAGCAACAAGCGCGACATTTAAAAGATCACAAACGCCAAAGTCAAAAATCAGAAAAGGAAAACATAAACACCGAGATAAAAAGACTTAGCAAACTAATATCATTTAATAACAAAACCATAAAAGGTCTAATTGACAAAGATTACAATAAAAGTCATGGCAAAAGCCGAGAAAAACAACCAAAACATATCACTGCTCGGTGCGAGTAGGGAGCTCAGAAGCAGCAGGCATCGCCTCAGCAGGAACCCCGACCTTCCCCCCTTGTCCGTCATCTTTTACCACGGTCCCATCCAAGACCTCATAAGTATAGGACAAGTTACGGAGATCCAAGCTGTAAGCCGGGTTCCGAGCCTTCACTTGCTCAATGGCAAGATCAAAATTCTTCTCCAACAAACCCAAGGTCTCACCCAACAGATTTGCCCTGGCCGACTCCGCCGCCTCAAGTTTCCGTTTCAGCTCAGCAACCTCGGTCTCATAATCAGACTTCAGCTCCTTCACCTCTGAGGCATGATCGGCTTTTAACTTCTCCAGCTCAGTCTTATGGTTGCTCTTCAGAGTGCCCATCTCAGTCTGAGCATCTTCCAAGTCCTTTTTCAGTTTCTTCGCCTCAGTCTCGACGTCCTGCTGAGCCTTACCTGCTTGCCCGAGCTGCACCACCAATTTATCCCTTTCCTCGGACGCAGTTTTGGACGCCTTCAGTGCCTTGTTATAAGCAGTATTTGCCTTCTCAGCAGCAGGCAGGACCTCCTTGTCCAAATATTTTAAAAAGGACACCTGCTGGAGAGCCGTTACCTCGGCGTCCCGGATCATACTGGAGAGGCCCGATCCTCCCTTCTTAAAAAAATCAAACACAGCCGGGGAAAGAATGTACGCATCCAGGGGGCCGGCATTGGGATCAAAATTGTTAGAGAAGGGGTTCGGAACAGTAAGGTTGGGCCCCCCGACCGAAGACCCACCAGCACCAGATTTCCCAAAATCCTTTCCGCCGACGTTCTTCCCTTCGCCATCCTTTCCCTTCTCTTTGCGAGGCTTCTTGGCAGAGGGAACCTCTTTTTCGGTTGGCGGAACAACGGGTTGCGGTCGCGGATCAGCCACCTTGGGAACCTCGGTAGCACGAGGGACAATGGCCGACGTCTGACTCTTGCTATTGGCATGAGAAGCTGACGAAGGATTCCCACTGGCACCCTTTCGTTTCTTGTCCTGCCCCGAGGTGGGCAGCCCGGCAGCAGCAGCCTGTCGCAGCAGCTCTTGGATATTCATCCTTTCATCTTCTGCAAAACAAAAAAGAAATCGACATTAAAATTAAGAAGCAAATACACATAGCAAAAGAGTACCTCGAACCATCACGCACATACCAAGAACCGCGGGCAACTGATCTTCCGGGGTGTCTATCAACACCCGGGACGAGAAGCGTTCATCATTCCTGGCCTCCACAGCCTTCTCCAAAATGTCTAAGTTACATTTCTCGGCCGGTGATAAATACTTCTTCTCATAAATGTACGACTTTGGATTCCGATCGTAATGACGGCTACACCAATACATCGTAAAAAGGGGCTCATTCTCGCCCAGGACAACCTCCAGAAGGGCAACACCCCGTCCTTGGGCACTATCTTAAAAAAGTCATGCTTGAACGAGACCCCGGACGTCTTCGCGGACTCAGTATACAAACCTAACAAATGTCTCTTCTGGCGACCCCTAAGACTGACCCAAGTCTTTCCAGGGGCGTTTCGAGGTAGAATAGCAAAAAAATAAAAGAATATCTTCACAGTCGGGGTTACCGACAGCAACCGGCACAAAATATGGAAGGCCTTCACATAGTCCCATGCGTTCGGATGCAACTGGGTCGGCGCCACCTGCAGATGCGACATCACATGCCTCTCGAACACTAAAAAAGGGACCCTAACCCCCAGCCAAGAAACCAGATAAGAATACATGTACATGAAGCCTTTGGTCGTCTCCGCAGTCTCACAAACTCGGCCCTCGGCATCCAGAGCTACCACGCTGTAGGATTCTTCATAGCTTGGCTCGAATACTTGCAAATTCCTTTTAATAACCAACTAAGATCCTGGAGCATAACGGGAAGGAGTTCCCAATACCTCAGCGTCAACCCAAAAATATCGGCCAGGATTAGCACCCCCGCGGCTGGTGACTTCAGGAGCACTTGTGCTAGCAGCGTCCATTGATACCCAACAGAAAGGATCTGCATCAGAAGTAGGTGAGTCAGGACTTTGGGGGTCCTCATCCACCGAATCAAAGTCGGAATCCGAAGAGGACACGCAAAGCTCCCTCACCAAGGCCGACATCCGGGCCGGCGAGAGTCTGCGAGTCCCTTCGCGGGCCGAGGCCTCCCTACCACAATATCTACGCACCATTGCAGGGATAGTCAGAGGACGAGAGGATCTCGGACCCCTCCCATCCCTCAACGTCGGCCAGGACGGGGGAGGAGCAACCAGAACCTCCACAGAGTCGCTCTACTCCCACCATCCTCCCCCTCCTCACCACGCACCATACTTTATCAAAATCAAATGTAAAAGAGGGTAAGGGGAGGAATGGCAAGATACCTGTGACGTTGAAACAAGAGGGCGACGGCGCACGGCGGAGCAAAGCCAAACAGCAGCAAAAGCGACTCCCACAATGAAGAAAACCACCAACAGAGAAAGAAAAACCACCAACAGAAAGCTTGGAAAGAGGAGGAGGCAATAATCGGAGCAAAATCGCCACCAAGGGCACACAAATGGCAGGAGAAAGCTCAATAGAAATGGAGAAGGGGAAGGAGAAATAACAGAGAAGAAGGCTCTGCAAATTGCGAATGTGAGAAGTGGAGGGAACGATTACTCCCCATGCCCACTTAGCACCAAAGGTAGGGGCAGAACCGTCCATCCACTTGAATTCAAAAAGGCTAGTCAAAATCTCAAGGGCACCGACGTCTTTTCGTAAGAGGGCAATAAAGGAAACCCATTGAATTCAAGGGCAAAAATGAAATTTCCCAAAGGACAAACCGGGGTGAAAATGGAAATCCATAACCCCCACGATCCCCCACGATCTCAGCAATAATGGTCATTAAAGACCACGCACCCCAAAGGCTGCAAACGAGCCACGGAGCACCACGCGTCCCATGTCAGGGCAAAAAGCCCTGCAACGAAAAGACGGGCGCAGACGGTCATGTCAACACAATGAATGGATGACAGCGCCGATAGGGTCATATCGGGCAACCACACCGGATCCAAACCAAGTCTCGCAGATCAGGACCGACATAACATCAGCATAATGGTCCAACACAAGTGCACCACCACGCTGGGGGCAACTGATCCGGACCTGGCCGAGATCCGCCTGTCTACGGCACGGGCCGAGGTAGCACCCCTAACGGGGTAGAAGCTACCTCGATAGGAACCAACCCATAAAACCTCAGCCATACCAAGAGGGACTCAAACGGCCACCCCGGCCACCTCGGATACCTACTACTGACTGGCCCTAAGGCTAGTGCCACCTACTCGATCCCATCGCATTTAATGCGATGGGAAGTGCCTCTGATAAAGGAGGCTGCCACTGACACACGCCACCAGGATTTACGGCCGGAATAGAGGGATTACGGCATGGGCGTGCCTGCCGCCGCCTGCACCTGCCCCCCTCTGACATGACATGGCACCCCTATATAAGAAGAGCCCCCTCAAAGGGCAAGAGGTAACACATTCATCCCTAAGAACTCCTTTACTTTCTCTTTGAACTAACTTGGGCGTCAGAGTGCCATCGCAGGTACCCTGCCGCGCGCTTCCGCATCGGAGCCTCAGCCTGTCCCCCCTGTTCACCGTTACCAAACACCTCGGACCACCTTACATGATCTCGGCCACGATCAACAGACCTCCTTATAAATTTAGTAACTGCATGGAAATAATTATAATGGTTGAGTTATATTCTGAAATTCGTTACTACTACATATATGTGTGTGTGTGTTTCATTTATTGAAGATGCCAATTTCTGAAATTGTTCAATTGATAAATGGTTGCCTTTGACATTGAATTCTGGAGTCAAGTCAAGCTCAAGCGCGCAATGAAACATCTCAGCAGCAAGCCAGCAACTGAAATTGACCTTGTTTAACTATATATGTGCGTCTTAATTTAATGTCAATGAAGGTAACGTAACAAGATTAATCTCTTTCGTAAGAGAAAAAAAGATTAATCTTATCCTGGTTGATATTTTCATTATTTTGGCTTTTGTTTTATTTTTTTTCTTTTTCAACGGGTTTGGCATGCGATCTGGACTCAGGAATCAGCACATGCATTAAACGCGCTATTATAGAAAATGTTTTAAATTTTTGAGTCTTCGTCAATTAAAAAATTATAAACTTCCTATGAGATTAAGTACAAAACTTTGAAAATTAACAAACTCATTTATATCTAGTTGCTCATATTAAGTTATGATTGCACGTGACAAATTTATTACTACGAATACATTAATTTTTCTTAAAAAATAATTTTGTCCTTTCTCGTTTGGTGTAGGCTGGTGACTTATTGTTATTCCTTAATTAAGGCAAATCAATGGATAATATATGTAATGCAAATCATATGGGGGGATTTGGAGATGTCTTTGTGGTCCTTAATTATCACAACTTAGATCTACCTTTGCTACTACTATATTATTGTCTCTTTCATCTTTCATCAATGTATTCCCATATGTCATCAATTGTTGTAAAATTGGTTTCAGTATATATAGGTTGAACGGGTCCATTCAGACCAGTTCGTTGCTTCTTGGCCTAAATTAATGTAGGTTGATCATTGTAATATTTGATTAAGTATAGTGTGAGTTTGACAAATTAATTATACTTGATCTACGTCATTGCTCAAAATTAAATAAACTAGATCTATGTGGACTAAGAATTGGTTATTTGTGTTTATTTATAAGATTAAAGTAAACAAAATTATGTAATATGTTAAATTCATTTATATTTTGGATTAATTCATATTAAAATTTTAAAATTAACTATTACTTATAATAAATAAAAAATTAATTTAAAACAATATATAAGTAAACTTAAATAATAAAAACTTAATATCCAGACTTGCAATTGGTCCAAGCCAAGTCTCCTAAAAATATTTGCTATCTTTGACTTTATTACCCGACAAATTGATATATTTTTTTGTCATATTATTGAAGCACCCATCAAACTCAGTGCATATATTTGGGAGAATGTGTGTGTGTGTGTGAGAGAGAGAGTCAGGATCCGTTGACACCAGGTGTCAAACTTCAAGACTTACACCAATTAATAACTTTTTGTAGAATGTGAAATTGATCAATCCAACCGTTGAATCATATTATATTACCTTCATGATCATGTATATCAAATTTCAAATAATTTGGACATTCGTAGGTATGTTATCTAACAGTGGACATTTACTTATATTTTAAAAACATATTATACGTTAAAATAAATTAGTTTGATGAAGTATCAATTAGTTTTCGATTTTTATGAAATCTTATAAGTTTGCTCTACTTTATAAGAACTTTCAATTCAACGGTTGGATTGGTCAATTTCACATTCTACAAAAAGTTATTAACTGGTGTAAGTCTTAAAGTTTGACACCTGGTGTCAACAGATCTTGACTCTCTCTCTATATATATATATAAACTTGATTTTATATAATTGATTCGGTTAAAAATGAATTGAAACTAGAATAATTTTTGTTTTGATATTTTTATATATATGAATTGTTAAAGTATTCTCACTTACTTTTTAAAATGAGAATGTTAACATGTTAACTATAAATTTGTTATGTACACAAGACATGGAGTTACATAACTTGTTAAAATACTCCTAAAAAATAAGTTGGAGAATGTTAGTACCCCTCATAAAAATTGTGGTAAAAGTTTATAAGTTTAATTAGTATACACCGATAGAGTAAAACAATTTTACACGATTATTCAATGATGTATTGTCACATCAATTAATGATATGACATAATAAATGATGTGACAACACATAATTGGATGACAGTGTAAAACTTCTTTACACCATTAGGGAATATACATTAAATCCAAAGTTTATACAAACTACCGAACATGAATCATACTTATATATAGTTCATATTTTCATAGGGAACGAATATTATAGACTTAAAGTGATTTTTATTTCAAAAAATACGATGAGGCATAACTCATAAGCATTTCCTGTTTTATTATTTATTTTTTCTAGCTTAATTAGATGTGCATTTGTGTTCTAATCTTTCCCAATTTATGAAAATTACGAAACTTGACATTATTCAAAAAGGAGAAAAAACGAGTCAAGGCGAAACAACATATATGGAGTTGTAGAAGGTTGCATAACTACCGAAGTATGGGAAAATATATCAATATTAAGAAGACGAAAAGGAAATTTAGCGAGAGGGAAAAAAACAAAAAATCTGTAAAGTTTGTAACTTGTACGTTTCTCAAACATAATAAAAGACCGAAGTTAAGGAATACTTGATGAACTCGGTTACTTGTTTTAGATTAGTTAAACAATTTTGGTAATGGTAGAGCAATTGGTAACCAACTATATATAAAACAAAATTTAATTATATAATTTTTTATTATTTTGCTATCAATTTATTAATTAAATCAATTATTATAATGTAAACAAATTTTTAATTAATTAAATGGTTAAATATGTTTTTCAGTCCCTAAAATATATTCGAGATTTGGTTTTAGTTCCTGCAATTTAAAACCGGTGATTTTGGTCCTTCAAAAATTGAAAATATATCAATTTAGTCCTTATTGATAAAAATTCATAGCTAATCGATAGTAAAATTTGTAACAAAACTATGCAATAAGGACTACATTGGTGTATTTTCAATTTTTGAAGGACTAAAATCACCGATTTTAAATTGCGGGGACTAAAACCAAATTCAACTATATTTCAGGGGCTAAAACATATTTAACCCTTAATTGAACATCAAATATATAGCTTTCACAAATAAATGTTGTTAAATTTAAAATAATTTTCACATGTCATCATTTAATTTAAAAACTTAATAATAACAAAAAGTAATTCAATTCAAATTTTTCTCTTTTTTTGGTCAAATTTTTTTCTCTCTTGATAATACTAATAATGCAATGTTAGATTGGATAAGGTAGAATAGGAAAGAAGAAGAAAGACCCACACCAATGATCCATTGGATTGAAGTACCCGAACCCGGTGACGGCTGTTAAGTTTGACCCGAAAAGCAATTGACGAAATGACACGTTTGGAATAATAACTGGGCGATATGGGACCCGAGGCACTTTTGCTAAGAAGATGGTGTCAGCGAGTCACAGCAAAGATAAGATAAAGTGATAAATAAAACAAAAAAAAATGTTAGTAATAACTGCAAATATACTTTGACACGTAACTGTTCTATGGATAAATAACTGCCAACAACTTTTGGCCCCTCGTTCTTTCTTTCCACCACATGTATCATCAAATGAACCACCCCCTTTATTAACCAACCATTCAATTTTTAAATTATCAATAATGAAATCTAATTAACAGCATTTTTTTAAAGTCTAATGTCAATATCCTCAGCTTGTATCTAATTGACAAATTCTTTTGTTTAAGTGCAGGGAGGAATAGAAGTCTCAAACTTCAATTACATAGCTCTTTAAATCACACATGCAAATTTATTTATCATTTAAATCACAATCTCTAGGTTTGTTACAGATAGTTACGATTGGTGTCCATTCTTTAATTTGATGTAGAAAGTAAGATTATATATGCTTAAATATTAATGTTATTAAAGTTAAGTTTCTTAAATGAAGTTATTGAATATTCCTAAACTTTATACAAAATGTATTTAGATAGGTATAAACCAAAAACAAATTAAATGTCACCTTATATGAATTTCCAAATTATCAATTAATTTAAAAAATTATGAATTCCATTTAATAAAGATAATAAATGAAGATTTTTGGCTAATTGCTTCCTTAAGACATAAATAATACTTACCATCTTGATTGCTTAAAAAATATTAAATACTTTTAAAAGTTTTAATACGGATGCATTTTTGTTTCATTTTTTTAAATTGATTTATAATCTTGTGTTTTAAATGAGGCCTCTAAAATTTATCATGGAACTTGGCACTCTTAATTAGCTTGTTTGCAACTTTAGGCTGTGTTCTGATAAATTTCAAAAATACTTATTTTGTATGTTTTAGAAGTTTTTTAAATAAATTATTATACAACCAAAATTAAAATTGTTTATATTTTTGGTTTTTACATATTCAAAAGGATTATCTAATTATTTATTTATTTTTGTGTACTGTAAGAGGACAAAACCAAAAAGACCACTAAAAACACATGATGTTAATGTTGCCATGAGAATATTCAGAATTTATACTCGCAATGAAATAATTACTCATAAGTTTATATTATGTGTAAGGGTTAAAGTACAATATTGATCTTATAAATTTTTTCTAGTCAATAATCAACATTTTATTGAATATAAACTATCATAATTAAAAAATAAACAAGTTAAATTTATAAAAATTAATACTCTCATCATCAGTAAAACTAATACTTTGACTATAAAAATATAAAATAATGCTTAAAAATAGAAACAAATCTCAAATGAGTAAAATTATAATAAGAACCATCATAGCTTACTAAATTAATCATTTAAGTTAGACTGAATCCCATGCTAATTTTTTAATGCGAGGTATTAATTATATATTTTAAATCTTTTTTGGTAATTTATTTAGTATAAATATACTCTAATAATTATCCTTAATGGAGTACTATATATTGATTAAAAAGTCAAGAAATAAAATATTTTTATTCAAAAGAAAATATTCAATGTATTAATAATATTAAATGTTATAGTAGTACTTTTTAATTAAAATTTTTCATTTTCAATTTCATAATCAGAGTTTTTTTAATACGCATTAATACTTGCCATTTAATATTTCAATCTTAAGCAAAGGGAGACTTATAGGCGTGTGAAAATGATAATAATAAATTAATCAATCTACCTTTCAAAACAGGAAATTTTTTTAAACTCGCTTATTATGATTATGGTTATCTGAATCGGAATGTACATTTATAATATTATCTGTTTAAGAACACTGTACCCTGTACCAACCCAAAATAACCATTTTTGGTTTTTTTTATTGTTTTTATATTATTCTATTTCTAAATAATGATGAAGATGCTAGAAGCCTAATGGAGGGGTCAGTGGGTTGAAAATCGAGTCATCTCTTACATTCTTTATCTAAAACTCAAAATCATTGGTGATAACCTATAAACACAAAATTATTATATCATCATAGACCCAAAAGAAGATGCAAGCATATAAGATTTGGACTTAAAATATGCATAACAAATAGAATAGAAAACACTGGTAATTAAAAGAGACTAGTAAATAAATGTCTAATAGCTAAAACTCAGCCACATAAAAAGTAAACAAACTAAAAAAAAGGAAAGAAAAAAAATGGACCACAAAAGAGATAAACACAGGAAAGCAAATAAATGGACACACAGCTTCATAGGAAAAGCCAAATCCCCATGTTTCTGATCCATGTCTATGTCCCATCTCAAACAAAGGTTTCGCAAGAAGAGTGAAGCCTCCACGTGGCATAAGCAATCCATAGGGGTTGGGTTGGGGGGTTAAGAATGGGTCTAAAGAGGGTTTTTGTGAGGAAGATGACCTGCTATAGCCGGTAACATTATACCTTTTACTGGTTGGTCAGGTTATGTGGTCAAAACCACATGGCTATAAAGGGTTTAAGGGTACTGTTGCGTGGTTTTTGTTTATGGTATTGGTGGGTTTTTGTCCTTTTAAACTCTTCCTTCTATCTACTATTCTATCTATTCTATTGTTTCCTTCCATCTCACAAAAAAGAAAAATGAAAAATATGAAAATTTTACCTTCCTGAAAGAAAGAAACAGAGAAAGTTCAGACTTTGGTGTTTTCAGTTCCATTAATTCCCTTAGATCTCTTGCATTTTCAGACAGTTTTCTGGGTTTTGATTTGTACCCGAAAGATTGTACTTTTTTCCTTGTCGGAAAATGGGTTGCCCCGGAAATTCCGTTACTTGATCGTAATTCAGTTTCTTGGATCGTTGCTCGAATGTTGTTTTTTTGAACAGGTTAGTTGGTCTGGGAGGTTTGGTTGCATGTCAGAGGTTTTGAATTTCGGTTTTTTTTTGTGTTTCTCTTCTCATGTTCTCGCTGTGATCTCATCATGGATTTTCATGGGGGAGATTTTTTGTTAACTCTGCATAGTCCTTGTTGAATTTCGGAGATGCAGATGCAAGAATTGTGGTAGCTTGTATGGAATTATGTTCTAACATCTGAAGATTCTGTTTTTTTTTTTTTTAAGTTATGGGGTTGAGTTGAGAATTGAGATCCGATCGTGGAAGTTATGCTGTGTTTGACGTATGCAACTGGTTTTCCGTTCGTTTCAATGTGAAAATTTTGATTTTTTTTGGGAGTTGTAGACTTGTTTTGTGTTGAGCCTGCTCTCTGATTTCGGAAATGGGTTGTTGTGTGTTGATCTCGAATAATTAGCACTCAGCAACCGTTTACAGCACTAAGCAGCTGTTTTTGTTTTCTAGTTTTGATGATGCTCAGTTTTATGATCCTTCTATCCTTCAACGTGTGTTTTTTCTTTTTGATTTTGATCATGGATTTACATACGATTCTTTCATTTCCATGGAATCGAAGTTGTTTTCTGCAGTTCCTTGGAATTCTTCTGAATCCATGTTAGCATTCGTCTTTCATGCGATCAATTTATGGTTTCTGTAATGGATTCAACTTTGTATCCCTTTTATGTGCAGTCTGTTTGTTTATTGTTACGTTGAGATCATTGAAATTGAATCAGTTAATCAAATGGGTAGTTTTGGAGTTGTTTTAAATCTGATCTTAATTGTTCCTAATGTATTCATTTGGGGCAGAAATCCCACTTTACTGTAACAGTTTGATGGATTTTATGACAGATTTGGATTCTCTCTGTCTTGCTTATTTGTTTTGTTATATTTCACACATTTATTTCGCTCATCTTTCCATGCGGATCCCTTTTGCCTTCATGCAGTAGGATAAGGTCTTAATTATCTCCTATATAAATCCTTATAAATAGATATTATCTCTGTTAATTGAAGATTAGATCATTCAACTTGCATTCCTTGGTAGTATGTGAAGAATCATCAATTGTTTGGCTATATATATTTTTAATTAATGAACCGTTGATTTGAAATAGTCACAAATGTTACAGTGGTAGTGTATTGTGTTCCTAATTTGCAAAAAGTCAAAATGTAAAAATTAACTTCCTTCAATATTATGGCAGTGACGAGGATCTGGTGTATTGTTGCTTCTGGTTATTTGATGAGCTATATATGTTTGAACTATGGTGTTGAAGAAGAGGGTAGATTATGGATTCAATGGCTTTCGAGTCCCCGTTATTCCTAAAGCTCCTAGATCTGCAAGAGTAAGTATTTGCTGCATTTATGGCAATTGTTTTTTGCATTGCATTTTGTGCTATGAACTCTATTTTAATCCCTTTAAATTTGATAATTGTTCAGAGGAGGATTTCATTCCACAATGCAGCTGAGGATGGTCAAGTTTGTGCTTTTGAACTATTGGCATCCTTAGCAGGCAAGTTGTTGCAGGAGGGTGAAAGTTCTGCTTCTAGCAATGCATCTGAAGGAAATCATCAGCCTGCCTTTAGCCAAGGTTTCGTTGAGCAAGATAGACAGGATGAAGTTAAACCATTGATGACAGAGGGAATTCATCAAGGAAGTTGTGCAGAGAGTATTTTTAAGACTGAGGTAGCCTCACAAAACAGTACTCAGAAACCTCTTTTGTGTGCCAAGACTGATTGTTCAGTAGGACACATTTCAGTTAATAATAGTTCTGACTCTTCTGAAAAGGTTGATGCTGATGTGAAGGCTGAAACTTTTGAATGGGATAATAAAATTGGACATTATTCTAATAGATTAGTAGAAGTACCTGAAAATTTTAGGAATTCTTGTGATGGTAAAATAAAGAGTGGATTTAGACTGGAACAGGAGGCTGGCAGTTCAGACTTTCAAGGATCAACTTTGGCTGATAAATGTGGTTTGAAGGACCAATTAGAATTGTATATGTCTCCTGCACTAATTGACTCAAAAGATGGTGTTAAATATCCACTTCATAGGAAATCTTTTCCCAGTGCTTCCTTTTCCAAGCATGGGAATGGTATTAAGTTAGATTTTAGAGATGATGACGAAAACTTTTTAAGGTGCAAAAAAATTTGCACAAAGTCAAAGGCTTTTAGGTCTCCACGACGCATTGCACACCGAAGAATCAAGAACCTGCTGTCTTCCAAATACTGGAAGGCTGGTCCAAAGCTGAAGGAGTGTGATCTTTCTATATCTGGTAAGGTGGCTTATGAATGTGCTACCAAATGCTTCATTATCTGATGCATACTATGTCTGAATTCAATTGTGCCTTTCACTGAAAGTAACATAGAATTTGCAGATCTAGGAGTACCTCTTTATCGTAAGAGGAAGACTTGTTACAATTCTGAAAGATCTCAGCGCAGCACTATTGTCAAGAGGAGGAAATTCTTTGACCGAGTTTCAGGGGTAACATCTGATGGAGGATTCAGCAGTGAGAGTGTGTCTAATTCACCTCAGAAAGGAACAGATGGAGACAACCCTGGCTCATCTGCAAAACTGCATGTACCTAAGGATTCTCATGGTAACTAACTCTCTTATATTCATTCAGTTTGCTTATCTTGATTGTTCATTACAATAAATAGTAACTTACGTGCTGTGTATACCTTGTGAACAGTGAAATTTAGCATTAAGTCATTTAGGATACCAGAGCTTTATGTTGAGGTTCCCGAGACTGCAACTGTTGGTTCTCTAAAGGTATAAATAGATTTAGCCAACTGAAAAAAAATTGTATCTTTTAACTTATCCCATATGAATGTCTTGTCCTGGCTCTAACCTTTGCATTGTGTTTTTTTACAAATTTTTGTAGAGGACAGTCATGGAGGCAGTGATGGCTATACTTGGAGGTGATGTTCATGTTGGTGTTGTTCTTCAGGGGAAAAAAGTTAGAGAGGATAATAGAACACTTGTCCAGACTGGTATATCTTGTAAAGAAAATCTTGATACCCTCAGTTTCACTTTAGAGCCCAGCTCTCTACTAGCTTCTCCAGCTGTTTGTGTTGGTGATCCTTCTTCTCAATGTGAAACATCCCAACCCACTAGGTGAGCCAAACTTGATGACATAGTTTCTTTTCATTACCATAGCTGATTTATGAAGTAGAAATGACCAAGATTAATTTATTAACAAGAAACAAATTCGTTGCAATTTTTAAGAAATTTGCTTACCATTCAGCTCTATTCAATTGATTTTTTTAACTGTTTTTAACACTATAGCTAATATCATTATTTCATTTTTCTAGGCCCCCAGAAACTCATGTCTTAAATTCAGCAATTACTGATACCTTACATGACCCTTCCTTGCTGACAAATCCGCTGACAAATCCGGTCAACCCAGTTGAGAGTAACCATGACTCTACTTCTTCCCCAACTGACACTATAGTTGACAATATAACACCAGATTCCAAAGCACTAGTTGCTGTTCCACCTAGCCCAGAAGCATTAGCTGTGGGTCCTGTGAGTCAGAAAACCAAGCGCTCTGAGTTTGTACAGCGTCGAACCAGGAGGCCATTCTCTGTGTCTGAGGTAGAAGCACTTGTTGAGGCAGTTGAAGAACTTGGAACTGGAAGGTATGATACATTGTCATTAATATCAACTTTACCTGTTCACATAGAAGCAAAACCAGCTTGCTGATAATGCTTACACCATACAGGTGGCGTGATGTTAAGCTGCGAGCTTTTGAGAATGCAGATCATAGGACTTATGTAGACTTAAAGGTACATTATCTCTTTCCTTCCCTCTAGACACAAAGTGTCCTTTAAATTGAACATGATAACTTTACATGGTTAACTACTAGAAGGTAGAAAGATAATGCATAAAAGGCACTTGAGTCCCTTATTGTTAGTTTGGATTTGGCCCTTATTATATTTGTTGGATCATGTTTCCTGTTTGATTCTAAAAGATTTTCAATTGATATTTGGTACCTAGGATAATATGATTAGATTATTTAGCCCAACTTTAGTTTCTGTTTTGTGGTTATTGTATAGGTGATAGCATAAATATTATCCATTATGCTTATTTTCTTAAGATGGTGAAGTCCTCTATAAGTTGCATTATAGACATTTTAGAAACAAGATTGGTACATTTGCACTGATTCAATGCATATGTTATAATGCTACTACTAGCATTGCTTGATTGTCACATGATGTGACCTAATTGTGTGTGTGCAGGATAAATGGAAGACATTAGTGCACACTGCAAGAATCTCCCCTCAACAAAGGAGAGGAGAGCCAGTGCCTCAGGAACTCTTGGAAAGAGTTTTGGCTGCTCATGCTTACTGGTCTCAGCACCAAGCCAAGCAACATGGCAATGGCAAGCATCAAGCTGGACCTGGAACCTTGAAGATTGCAGAAGCTACAGCTGAAGGAACTTGTGCATTGAAGGTGTCCAATGTGTAGAAAAGGACTTGTGTTGTTGACAGGAAAAGAGGAAGACAGACAAACAAACTTGTACATTTTCATTCAATTTCATGTAATATTCTTACACCAAATTCTTTGCCACCCTCTAATTGCATGTAGGTTGGCATTTGTAAATGATTTGATGCAATAAGATTACTCTAACAGGAACATTTTCTGTTCTTTGATTTTTTTGTTAATTCATTTTCATTTGTGAATGTATGTAGAAATGTCAAGAGAACATGACATAGGAAAAATGAAATTTGTTCTCCTTGTTCATTATCTTTTGTTCTATTTATGGAAGTTACGTTTTCTGTTTGGTTGATATTTTACTTTCTGTTTGCTGAATTGTTTTCTATTCGTATTTTGTTTGTTTGGATTTGCTTTTAATGATGAATACAATCAATTGGGAGGAGACTGATGAAAATAATTTTTAAAATTATCAATAATAATTAAATTTCAATCTTTGATTTCATTAATGATTGACTGTTAGCTACTACATAATTATTTGCACAATTATTTTGGCGTAAATAAAATGCAATTGAAATCGTATCTTATCTTAGAGTACACATTTTTATTACATCAATATAAGGTGAGGGGTAGGGCCCACCAATATTATGAGGTTGTGACTATGATATTATTGGGTTGTTTGATTTACTTTATAAAAAGTAGATGAAGACAAAGTGGACTTCAGGACATTGTGGTTGTAATGAAGAATATTCCCTCTCCTCCGGGATCCTTATCCGCAGCTTGCACGAAATTCCATGTGCACGTGTTCCATGCAAATTTCTTCCCTATAATTTTTTGCTGTTTTTTTAGGGAGAATTTTTTTATGGCTGGGAAAACAAATAAAAACATTATTGATTGGTGTTAAATATATTTTTAGTTTTTTTAGTTTGAGGGAGATGGTCACATTTTTTTAATTTCAAAAATGATTTTATGAAAGATTATTGTATAAATATTATCATTATTCTATTATTTTTAATTTAATGACATAATTTATAATTCATTTTACTTTGTTATTTTTCAGTTTTAATTGAAATTGGATTGACTTGAAATTTTCATTGGATGTGGGTTTGATTCCATTTGGATGCCTTAGGGGGTGAGTCGTGTTCCAGCCACACTTCCCTTCTTTATGTTTCTTCCAGGACTCTCTAATTTGTGGCTCGTTTAATTTCCATTATTGCTAAAAATATTAATGGAGTACACAAATTGACCACTTCAAATGGGTTACTAAAATTGTTCTCAACGCACAGTTAGCCATGTTTGTTTGAGTAGAAATTGGGCGAAGAGAAGTGAGATGAGTGGAAGTGGAGGGAAATAGACATATTTGGTGGCACGATGGAAATGAAGAGAAATGCACTTTTTCGCTGGGTCCCACGCCTTTTGTATTTCTCTCCAAAGTTGTGGAGAAATGAGGAGAAATGCACTTTATGGTGGTCCCACACCAATCCCTTTCACATTTCTCTTCTATTTCTCACTTATTTCACTCACATTAAACAACCCTTATTTCTCCTCTATTTCACCTCTATTTCACTCCACTTCTCATCTTCCCACTTCTCTTCTATTCATTTATTTCCTCTCCATTTCTCTACTCCCACCAAACAAAGCATAATGATACTTTAAAATAATTGCCGTATTTGAGTTAGATATTTTAAATGCTTTTAGTTGTATTTAATAGTAATATTTTTAATTTCAACTTTTATATTAAAAATAAATAAAGATATCATAATAAACAAGTAAATAAGTAGTATATTTATAATAATTTATGTTAAATATCAATTTTTTATTTTAAAATTAATTTATACTAATTATTGTAGTTGAGTCATGTTTATAATTTTCTATATTTATATTTCTATATCTGTACTCATACTTCATTACTTCATAGTCCACATCACATGTGCAACTTAAAATAAAAATAGTAATTCTCTACTACTGTACCCTCTATAACCCGAAAGTAACTAATCTCAAAATGCTAAGGTCATGGATTCCTTACTCTGGGACTGGGTGGATTGTATGAAAAAGTCAACCAGACAGGACACTTTGCTTTCCGACTGTAAATACTTACCAGCATTTGATTTCTCGGGGATAGTATGGTGAATTGGTGATAGTAATAAAAACTTGGGGGGGGGGGATGAACTATGATTCGATGAAATGAAGTCTGTACACAAATTAATTTTTATAAGCAGGGAGATTGTATTGGATTTAAACAGAGAATGAAAAATGGGGATGAAGGGTATCCTAGTAAAATACCATAGGAGAAACCAATTTGTATTTTAATTTTTTTGGTGCAATTCAACAGCTATTTTTCATTGGAGACAAAATTCGGTTCTCGAACGAGACTACGGGTCGAGACCACCACGGTTTAATTTGGAACAATCATTTACCAATCGATCCATGTGTTTGTGGTAATTGTATTTTAATTTGCAATTGCTTTGATTTATTTTGAATGCTGTCAAAATCAGCCATATTTCTAAATTAATTACTCTTTAGAAAGACATAACGAGAGATCTGTTTAACACGTGAATATGTTTAAAGCCAAATTAATTAGATGGATATTATTACATAACATGCATGAGCAAGATTCAAGAATATATTTGTATGAACTAGGTTAATGTGAAAGTCATTATTTAATTTTATCTGATTTTAGCTCTGTAATGCCTACATTACATTTGAGAGATCCCTTTTTTATTGGTCATGGGTTTAAAATTAATTAGGGATCGAAACTTAATTATCATTTATCAAATATCAAGGAATGCTGGAATTGTCGTATGTGTAACATTAAATTGGGTGAAAAAGGTTTGATATTTTGACATAGGAATCACCTTGAATCTTTATTATATATGTTTTAGGAAGAATTTTCATCTTTTAGTTTAGTTTACTGTTTTGTAAGCTTTTGGTGCAGGTTGGAGATTTTTCACCTTGGATTAAGGGTGTGATTTGAAATTGAAGTGCTTCAGGGGATGGCAAACTTAATTCAGAGTTAAATTATTCTATATTGCACCCATATTTTGTGATCAATTTTCAACGTATAAACAATTTCTCATTTTAACCAGGAAAATGACCGAGTCATATTTCTTAGGTGTTGAGAATGAGTGCCCTAAAGATCCATAAAAATATTTTTATTGAAAATCATAATATTAATTATATATGTGACATTATATATCACACACTCAAATAAAAATATTTTATTTTTAATTTCTTAATGAGTTCCCTTGTTAACCTGGCTTTTTGACCGTACTGGTGCAAAAAAAAATTAATTACCTAAATAATGTGTAAAGAAATAAATTTACTAAAGTGGGGTGGAAAGTGCCACGGTGGAATAAGGATGCGCTAACTGGGTTGGCGCTTCATGAGACACCAACTCAGTTAGTGCATCATGTGTTGGCCATTTAACACATGATGCGCTAACTCAGTTAGCGCATCTTGAAGCGCTGACTGAGTTAGCGCATAATGTGTTAATTTGGCCAATACATGAAGCGCTAACTGAGTGTCTCGTGAAGCGCCAAATTATTTGAAATCAATATTGCAACAAAATAATTTTAAATAAAAAAATCTTGGCAGAAAATAATTTAATTTAATTATATGTTATTTATTTAAATGATGGTATTTAATACAAGTTAATTATTTGGGGGGAACGGAGAGAGAATACAATGTCGTCGACGGTTCCTAGCATCCCGAGGTGGGTTTCTTCTTGGTTCTATGTCGTCTTGTTCACCTTCCACTACGTTTCCAGATGCACTGGCTTCTTGGGCAAATGCTTCATTTAAGTTAAAACCTTGGCCTGGTGGGTCATGCTGTGTGGAAGTGTCGGCTTGGTATGTGAACCCACCATATGCTGGTGACATCATTGGAGCATGTTGCCATTGATCAATCCAATGATTGGGTGTTGACTGTGATCCACCTGGGTGGGAATACACTGGTGGAGTAACATTTGCCGGTGTGGGCATATAACAGTCCTCCATTGAAAAGTGTGGGGGATTATTATAACTTGGAGAAGGCATATGTGGAGGCGAAGGGTTAGACGGAAAATAATAAGAAGAGACCGGTTGAAAAGGATCTACGGGATGCACATAATACATCCCTGGCTCAGGTTGTGGCGCCGGTGGGATTGTGAGTTGTTCATGTGGAACTCGTCTACGACGACGATGAAGTCCCTTTCCTTCTATCCGTCCTGCAGGGTTGTCAGTGGTAAGTTGTGATTCTTGACCAGCCTGAGATGGTTGTGGAGCAGATACTGCAGGTTTAGTTATTCTGTCCACTGAACGACAAATCTGTAGGCAATGACTAATTTCTGAACGCATGTTTGCAAATGAGAAAGTACTCTCCCCTTCCGATGTCACGGTAAAATACATGCGCTCCAAGGTATCAATCTGGGGCAAGAACCAGAATAAAAATATGAAAACTATGTTGTATATGTGTCATGATATTATTAGAATGAACTGAGAAAATTAATAAAACATTACCATGTTGCCATCCTTTGCATTTTTTCGACTAATCCAACGTCTGGTGTGCTTGTGGTACCACACCATATACTCTGAATTGGATGGGAATTGGTATTTGCCCTCAATGTCCTCATTTGTCCAGTTGTAATCTAGTCGCCGGTCCCATTGCGACACATATATGGCATGTTTGACACGCCAATTCTCAGCAGTCTTTCCTTTTAAACTGACATCATGCAGATGATCGGGTTGTGATGGAGGGCGTGGGATATGTTGCACCATAGCAAACTGACGCACACAACGATCTGGATGATGCCACTCAACAATGTGGAAGCAGATGAGTGGCACAACGCATCGCCAGTGAGGAATATATTCTCTGCGTGACACAACACTTCATTTTATATACACGTGAAGAACACTTCATTTTATATACACGCGAAGAGCTAACTGGGTTGGTGCTTCACGAGACACCAACTCAGTTAGCGCATCATGCATTGGCCAAATTAACACATGATGCGCTAACTCAATCAGCGCTTCAAGATGCGCTAACTGAGTTAGCGCATCATGTGTTAAATGGCCAATGCATGATGCTCTAACTGAGTTGGTGTCTCATGAAGCGCCAACCCAGTTAGCGCATCCTTATTCCACCGTGGCACAATCCACCCCACTTTGGTAAATTTATTTTTTTTCACATTATTTAGGTTTTTTTTTTTTGCACCAGTACGGTCAAAAAGCCTGTTAACCTTCTCCTATTTCTTATTACGGTCATATTTCGTAGTATTAGTAGAGACGTGTTTCATTGTTTTTACGTCTTCTCCTTGCTATCACATGTCAGAAAAACAAAACAATGTATCTTGCCTATTCAAGGGGCCTAGGAATAGGAATAGGGGGAGAACTCTGTCTCAATTAAAGAGAATTGAATAAAAGCGAGGATTCAAGTTAGATTTCGGTAAGCAACCATCAAAGTCTCCGATGAGTATTTCTTTGTCTAATAAGTTTATGAGTTTCTACTCCCTTATATTTAAAATAATAGTATGTTAATATTTTGACATCCAGATCAATGATTAAAAAATATAATTAATATTCTTAATTTTATAAAAAGATATTATTTAGTTTTTCCATGCCAATTTTTTGCTTAAAAGGAAATAAAGCAACACATAAATTTATCATTAAATAATGGAAAGTGCCAATGACGCATAGAAGCCTATGTTTGGTTCAAAGAAGGGGAGTGATTTTAATGAAGGGGAGTGAGGGAGGGAGGGGAGGGGAGTTGACATTTTATTTATTTGGTTCAAAGAGAGAAGAAGAGGAGAGAAAATAGAAAATGACCCCTTATTTGTTTGGTTCACAAGGGGAGGGAAGGGAAAATAAAGCTAATTTACTTATATACCTCGTTGTTTTTATAACACAGTTATATTAATGTGAGTGTAGGAGTATTTAAGCCATTTTAATTATTATAGGCTTATGGTCATGGGCCATACGAGCATGAAATTCAATTGAAGAATTAATCTGACAAAACAAATGTTGAAAAATAAGATGATTAAATTTCTCCTGGAGCTAGGATATTCTAGAGAGAATATCCGCATAAAAACAATTTTGTTGTGTAGACAGACGGGAAACCATTTCAACGGCAAATAAGAAATTTGATTCACAAACAACCTGTGATAAGCCTAGATTGAATGCCCCTTCCAGAACCCGAAAAAATAGTTGCCAGCTCTTCAAGAAGAATATCTCCAGTATCCTCGAGGCTACTAAATCTCCATAACCGGCAACCAACAGAATTTCTCAAGAGGCGACCAACGCCCATAACATTAGTGCGAGGGAAGAAACTGCCATCAACATCCAATTTCATCCAAAGATCATTTGGGGGAGTCCAACGAAGAGGGGAGTTGGGCTGCAAGAACAGAGGAAATGTAGAAGATAAAGTAATACATTCAATCAATGAAAGGTTCGCTTGTTGACAAACAAACTCCACAATCCACAAAGTGCCTTCAAAGACGTTGTTGTTATGCCAAAGAAATAGTCACCTTGTCTTGGGACACTAAATGCCAACTCCTCCTATCAGTAGATTTAGCCATAAAAGCTGATGAGAATAACGGTAAAAAAGATCACATACTACTGAGGATCCAAGATACCAACATATAGTAAATTGGGATAGATGCCATGACAAATTTCACCAAACAAAGCTTCCCTACATTATTAAGAAGATTAAGTGTCCGTTTGGTTTACGGTTGAGTAGAATTAATTCTGAAAATCAATGGTTGAGATGAGCGATACACATTTCACGAAACACGTTGGACGGAAGTGATTTAAAATCAATTCCGCATAACCATGATTTTGATTTTTTTAACACCTAACCAAACGGGCTATAAGCTTCTAGGAGGCCAACCTACCCTGAAGTCTACCCACAATATGATCAAAATGAGACCGCTTCACCCTACTCATAATAAGAGGAAATCCAAGGTACTTCCCCAAATCATTGGATGCTTTGAAGCCTGTTAAGGAAGTAATTGTGTCCTTTCTCCTCCTAGGAAATTTAGGAGTGCAAATGTATTTGAACTTATCAACATTTATTTTGAGGCCTAAAGCAGTACAAAAGTCTTGCATCACTGAAAGAAATAGTCAAATTTGATCATTACTACATTTACAAAACAATAAAATATCATTCGCAAAAAGAAAATGACATATCCCAGGTCCTCCACAAGATACTTGAAAGGGCTTCCAGGCCCCAACTACCACCTTACTCTGAATAAAAAAAATTTAATTTAACTTCTCCATACATACCGTAAAGAGATAAGGAGAAAGGAGATCTCCTTGATGGAGACCTCTCAATGGAGAAAAACTCTGAAGTCTATTTCCATTCCACTAAATACTTAGACTGGAGCCTGGACATGATAAGAGTTATAATTGTCTCAGGAAAGCTAAAATCTCTGGAGAGCCAATTCCAAAAAATCCCTATCTCATATGCCTTTTCCAAATCAATTTTAGTAACTAAAACACTAGATTTGGCTTTGGTTTTATGAATATAATGCATGAATATTTAGGTAAGAATAATGTTATCAACAATCCCTCTCCCTAGAATGAAGCTACCATGTAGCGGGCCAATAATCTCTATAAGGAAATGCCTCAACCTATTCACCAACACCTTAGAGATAATCTTGTAAGTCACGTTGCAAAGACTGATAGGCCTAAATTCTTTAAAAAATTTAGGATTATCAACCTTTGGGATAAGAACAATTAGAGTATCTAACAAAGCTGGATTTACCTGTCCAAAATAGAAAGATCAGCCACCCATCTCCAAAGGTTTTGACCTACTCTGTGTTAGTATATGCACTAGAGACATATATGTTTTTTGAACATCCATCACTTGTATCATATTATTATTATTTTATAAAGGCATTTCATTTTATTAATTCTTTTAGAATATAATTATTGTCCTTAGAATAGAAAGCTTAAACTTCATAACAAATCAAGTAGATGACTTGATCGTGAGATCTTATGAAGAACTATTCTTAAAATAGTCCCTAGTCAAATATCATCTTAGGACAAAGATGCATTTAGACTAGTATGTGAGTTCATTGATGATCACATCTCACATCTCATGGATATGAGATATCATGTGCTCACATAGGTACACATTAAGAGTAATGGTGTACTGGACATACCCACCTTAAGAACGTTGCATGGGTTGTTACATAAGTGTCATGAACGTTTCTTAAATTAATAAATATTATATGAACAATAGTTGTTCGATTTATTTAAATGATATGTTTTATGGTTGTGCAAAATTAAACAATGGATTGTATGTTCTCGACTTCGAAGTGCTTATCTATAACATAAATGCTAAAAGGGTCAAAACAAATGATTTGAACCCAACTTATCTTTGGCATTGTCGCCTAGGCCATATAAATGAGAAACGCATTTCCAAACTCCACCAAGATGGCTATTTGGACTCTTTTGATTTTGAATCAATTGAGACATGTGAATCTTGTCTATTAGGGAAAATGACCAAAACCCCATTCACTGGAAAAGGTGAAAGGGCCGGTGATCTTCTTGGTCTCATACATAGTGATGTATGTGGGCCCGTGGGCACAATGGCTAGAGGTGGTTTTCAATACTTCATCACTTTTACTGAAAAGTTCAAGGAATATAAGAATGAAGTACAAAACCAACTTGGCAAGACTATTAAAACACTTCGATCAGATCGAGGTGGAGAATACTTGAGCCAACAATTTGATGACTATCTAAAAGAATGTGGGATAGTATCTCAACTCACTCCTCCAGGAACACCTCAATGGAATGGAGTTTCTAAAAGGAGAAATCGAACTCTATTAGATATGGTTCGATCCATGATGAGTCATTCTGATCTCCCTGACTCCTTTTGGGGTCATGCTTTGTTAACAGCGGCCTTCACACTAAACCGTGTTCCATCTAAGGTTGTCATAAAGACACCATATGAGATGTGGACTGGGAGACGACCTAGTATGTCTTTTATGAAAATCTGGGGTTGTGAAGCTTATGTGAAACGCCAAGTTTCAGATAAGCTAGGACCCAAATCAAATAAGTACTTATTTGTGGGATACCCAAAAGAGACTATGGGTTACTACTTCTATAATCCTAGCGAAGGCAAAGTGTTTGTCGCTAGGACTGCTGTATTCTTAGAGAAAGAATTTGTCTCTAAGAAAATGAGTGGGAGGAAAGTAGAACTTGAAGAAATTCAAGTACCACAGAGTAACAATGAGCCGATAATGGAACAAGAACAGATACCACAAAGTGTTGTGGAGCCACCCTGCTCAAGTACCGCAAAACTTGCGTAGGTCAGATAGGGTACGCCACCAACCTGAGAGATATGGTTTCCTTGTGTCTCAGGAAGGGGATGTATTGCTAGTGGATCAAGATGAACCACTGACTTACCAAGAAGCTCTTATGAGTCCAGAATCTGAGAAATGGCTTTATGCCATGAAATCTGAAATGGATTCCATGTACACTAACAAGGTATGGACCTTGATTGAACCACCCGGAGGGATAAAACCCATAGGGTGCAAGTGGGTTTTCAAAAAGAAAACTGACATGGATGGTAATATAAGTACCTTTAAAGCACGGTTGGTGGCTAAGGGTTTTAAGCAAATTCATGGTGTAGACTATGATGAAACCTTTTCCCCAGTTGCCATGCTTAAATCTGTTCGGATCTTGCTTGCTATTGCAGCTTACCATGATTATGAAATCTGGCAAATGGATGTCAAGACAGCCTTCCTAAATGGAGTCTCCTTGAAGATGTGTATATGACACAACCAGAAGGTTTTGTTAAACCTGAAGATGTTGGAAAGGTATGTAAGTTGCAACGATCCATTTATGGATTAAAGCAAGCTTCTAGAAGCTGGAATCTTCATTTTGATGAAGCTGTTAAGCAGTTTGGTTTCATTAAAAATGAAGATGAACCTTGTGTCTACAAAATGGTTGGTGACAGCAAAGTGGTTTTTTCTGGTTTTATATGTAGATGACATACTCCTCATAGGAAATGACGTTCCTACCCTTCAGTCTGTAAAGACTTGGTTAGGAAATTGTTTTTCTATGAAAGATTTGGGCGAAGCAACCTATGTGTTAGGTATCAGGATCTATAGAGATAGATCTCGAAGATTGCTTGGCCTAAGTCAAAGTACATACATAGACAAAGTGTTAAAACGGTTTAGCATGCAAGATTCTAAGAAGGGATTTTTGCCTATGTCACATTGTATAAGCCTATCTAAGGCTCAATCTCCTTCCAGTAAGGAAGAAAGAGAACGCATGAGTAAGATTCCTTATGCATCCGCTATAGGGTCTATCATGTATGCCATGTTGTGTACTCGACCATACATATCATATGCTTTGAGCATGACTAGCAGATACCAGTCTGATCCCGGTGAAGGTCACTGGACAGCAGTCAAGAACATCCTTAAGTACTTGAGAAGAACTAAGGATTCATTCTTGATATATGGAGGTGAGGAAGAGCTACTTGTAAAAGGTTACACTGATGCTAGCTCCCAAACCGACAAAGATGATTCAAGATCGCAGTCAGGTTATGTGTTTTGTTTGAATGGTGGCGCTGTGAGCTGGAAAAGTTCGAAGCAGGAAACAGTCGCTGATTCTACCACAGAAGCTGAGTATATTGCAGCCTCAAATGCTGCGAAAGAGGCCGTTTGGATCAGGAAGTTCATTATTGAACTTGGGGTAGTTCCTACCATTGTGGATCCTATAAGTCTTTATTGTGATAACAATGGGGCTATTGCATAAGCCAAGGAACCCAGGTCTCATCAACGATCCAAACATATACTTAGACGTTTCCATCTCATCCGAGAAATGATTGATAGGGGAGATGTGAAGATATGCAAAGTGCATACTGATGACAATGTTACAGACCCACTGACAAAACCCCTTGTGCAGTAGAAGCATGAAGGGCACACTAGATCATTGGGCATTAGAGTTATGTCTGAATGGCTCTAGTGCAAGTGGGAGATTGTTAGTATATGCACTAGAGACATATATGTTTTTTTGAACATCCATCACTTGTATCATATTATTATTTATTGATAATCGTAATATTTTGATAGTGATGTGTTCCTAGATACCGCTCACTATTTATGATATTAAATATAAAAGGGTTTTATTTTAATATCATAACCAAATATTAAAATCCTATTGGGTCACACGCATACAACAAGCCACTAGGAAAAAGGATAATAATTCTAATTTAATTTAATTAGAATTATTACATAATGGGCCAGGCCCATAAGTGTGAGGGTTAAGTGAGTGAGGGGATGAAACCCTAGCCACCACTCTATAAATAGAGCATAAGATGCACTACCCTAAGACACATGAGCAATCGCTTCTTACTTTCTAAGGCTACTAGCAGAGCTGAGGAGAGAATCCTAGTTCGGCTGTTGGCGTGGATACCAATAGAGACGTTGTTCCACTTGCCTCGTTAATAATCCTAATAAGGTACGACCTTTCGTTTCAATACCTTTTATGCCTTGATTCGTGTTTTCGCAAAACGATTATAACAAGGGAGGGAATCCATTTATTCCCCTGCACCCTGACCACATGCTTGATTCCCTTCACTCTGTGCCAATATTTCTGAAAGAAATAAGGTTGGAAGCCATCGATCTTGGGGTCTTAAAGGATTTCATGTTCATTAAAGCATCCTTCATTTCTTCCATAGATACATGTACCACCAGGTTCCTCACAACCTCCCCACTAAGTTAAGGGTCATTCTCCAAGCGCAAGAGAGTTGGTCTAACATTCTCCCTTGTCACAAACACCTCCTTAAAAAACTTAATAGCTTCATCTTTAAGCATATCCCCATCAGAACACCAAGCACCATCCTCCAAAACTAAGCCATGGATTTTATTCCTCTTCCGCCTGACCAGTGTCTCAGTATGAAAGAATCTAGAGTCACGATCACCAAAGCGCATTCTCTAGACTTCTGAAACCACAACATCTCTTCTTGTTTAAGAGTCAACTCATATTCTCCTAGGAGAGCATTTTCTAGCAATAAAATATTTTCAGAACCTCCATCCTTAATCTCTCTCTATACGTCTCGAAGTCTAGCTTTTAGGTGACGCTTTCATTTGAAAATATACTAAAAGTCTCCTTATTAAACTTGAGAGAGTTTTCATGCACCACGTTTTAACTTCCCCAGTACAATGGGACCCCATTTTCACCAAGCATCATGCACAACAGTAATATTGAGAATGGGAGGACCAGACCGCTAGAAAACGGAAATGAGATGCCCCTGGTCTCTCTACATACCATTCACCCTAAACAATAATGGAGTATGATCTGAGGGACAATGAGGAAGAGTTTCCATAAAAGCATTTGGAAACATGTGTCATCCTCCTTGACTAATAAAATCTTTGCCATGCAATGACCATTTTCTACAAGGCGAAACCAAGAGAAATGTCCACAATCAACACCCATGTCTATTAGTTCACATGCATTCACTGTTTGGACAAATTTCAAGGCCCTGCTTCAAATAAAACTGCAACCCCTCACCTCCGAAGGTAGCAACTTCGTTAAAATCTCCAACTATGATCCAGGGCGAAGAGAATTGAGCAAAATCATGCTGGAGATGATGCCATAAATCCTCTCGGACTGCCATACAAGGTACTACAAAAAATAACTTAATATTGGTTTGAATGATCTTTTTCTCTAATTCATTGAAGATTTCCTTCAAGGTTTAGGTTGTGCTAATCCTTCTTTATTACAAAAGTTGTAATAATTTAATATAGGTCATTTAAAAACTAGTATACTACTTGTCTTACATAAATTGTGAGTTTGAAAGAAGGGAAGGGGAAGGGAGGAGGGGGAAGAGCTATATAATCTAAGTATCTAACTACACTTGTAAACACAATGGAGGAAAATATTTCTCTCCCTTTCACTTCTTTCTCTAATTCACAAACAAAGACGAATTGAGAGGAGGGCATGCAGGGGCCTCCCCCCGCCCTTCAACCATGATTAATAGTATAATTAAAATTAAAATATTTTTTACGTATTAAATTTCATCCCTTTTATTTTATTTTAATTGAAAATAAATTATATTAAAAAATAATTATGATATATTTTATTTAATTTGATAAATATTTTATACTAATATTACTTATATAGTGTGAATATGATTTCTTTTTCAATTTTATTGTTGTCACAATATTTAGAGATTTATTTTATGATTATTTCTAACTTTAAATGCATGTATATTTAGTTTCAGTTATCAATTTTATTTTACCAATTAATAATGATATTATAAGATGGGAATATAAAGAGTACTATGCAAAAATCACCTATAAATAGTGTATACTATAAAAAAAAGTTAATAAAATTCTTTAAGTTGGTTATTCATCAATACTTTTGACCCCCCGTTTGATCAATTTCTGGATCCGCCCGTGCTCGCAAACACATTCAGGATAATGTGCAAATTTTCTCATCCCATAGCCCTTTCTCCTCTCTAATTTCAGATGGAAAAGGTTTCAAGGAAAAAGAAAGAGCGGTAAAAACAGTTTCAGAAGAAAAAAAAACAGACTAAACAACAAAAGCAAATGACTTTATACTAAGACTTTACAATTTATGTCCGTGTTTGATATATGTTACAAAAATAAAATATGGCAGTATCATTCCATATACAAATAATTAATTACAAATCATATAGATAACTTCTTTTCCTCTCTTCTTCCGCTCTCCACGCTTCTCCATCATGGCAATAATAAGAGAAATAGTTCTTCTTCCTTGTTCCTTTTGAGGCATGCTAAATGGATCAACGAATTTGGGTGCGCCCCCAGTGACCAAAGGCCTGTATCTTTAACTGGAGTCTGAAAGAAAACAAAAGACAAGGCCAAACAGAAAAGTTATGAGAGGCCTAGCAGCATGCATGGGAAAGCATAATTATAAAAATTGTTCACATGCTTACAGGTGTTTTCATTGATGGAAAAATATTCCAAAACCGCAGAGTTTCATCCCCAGCACCAGTCACTATTGTCTGCAATTGTTTTGTTCCACATAACATTAAAATGATGTAAAGAAAAATAAATGTTTTTATAACATAAAAAAGAATTATGATATGTGGAGATCAATCAGTACCTGACCATCAGGAGACATTGCAAGGTATAGCACTCTCATGCTGTGTCCAGTTAAGGTTGCAACCTAATAAAAATTTGTCCATAAGGTTAACATATTTTCTGGTAGGAATTTCTCTATGATATAACATTTTGAACTGTCAAAGTAAAGTACCTTTGTTAGTGATGGATATTTCCACACCATAATCTGATTTTGGAGTATCCATGAGTACTTACTAGCTCATTCACATTTTTACTCCAAACAAGGTTGCATACCTGCAGATAATACATTAAATTAGTTAGATGAGATGCTAATATGGATTCTTGTTACAATCTCAGTGGACAAAAAAGAGATAAAAAATAAACCTGACTCCCAGTGTCAACACAGTTCAATTGATGGCCATTTGTAGTGTTCCAGAAACGGATGCACCTATCAGCTGTTCCACCTCCTGACACAAGGAGGCCACTCTGTGAGGTGACCATGCAATGGCCTTCACAGCAGCAGTGTGCTCTGTAAGTCTCAATGCTGGTTGTTGAGAGTGTTGATTCCAAACCAAGAGCTGCTCATACAATAAAACATGACATAAATCACTGGAAAAACTAAACAAGAATTATAGAATAAACCATTATCCTATGAGTTTTACTTTAAATTTAGTAAAAGAAAAGGAAGACAAGGAATTTCAGAGAGGTACCTGATTATCATTACCACCAGAAGCAAGTTCCTGTCATCACAGGACCATTTCAACCCACATACCTGTCAAGTTGAGGGATAAAAAATTGCTATAAGTTTCTCTACTTCCAATTGACCTTATAACATTACAAGTTCCATCTATATTGTTTCAGATTCTTTTACCTCAGACTTGTGCCAACAAGCTTGCTAACAAAGTCACTTGAAACCCTCATGTCATGCTGAAGTATGTTCCTGTCCCTGCTCCCTGAAGCCAAAATGCGAGAATTCCATGCCAAGACACCAGTTCTTGTCTGATGTCCACTCATTGTTCTCACCTTCTTGCACTGAGTTCCATCCCAAATCTGTACCATAAGTAAAAAGTACTCTCTTATTCTCAATCATCAAAAAGATGGATGGATAAACCAAATCTAAGTGAGCTAACAAGGTACCTGAACTTGCCCAAGATTTGTACCAATGGATATAAAAGAACCCCTCCCGGGTCCATTGGACAGAACAGACACCATCATAAGGCCCCAAGT
This sequence comes from Sesbania bispinosa, assembly GCA_026901365.1. NCBI lineage: Eukaryota > Viridiplantae > Streptophyta > Magnoliopsida > Fabales > Fabaceae > Sesbania > Sesbania bispinosa. Next base: position 33,975 of record QLOH01000852.1, read on the forward strand.
CACATAGCTTTGTCACCTGAAAGCCACACAAAGATATGTTCACTTTAAACATACATCTTGAGAGGTGTTTTTTTATTAATTTTGTGAAATTGTTGGCAGATTCAGACTCACTTTGCTGTTTGAAGCACTCCAGAGATAAACACAAGTGCCTAGCCCCACAGCAAGAACATTCTGTGAGGACCAGTCAACCAGATTCAAGTAAAAGTCATCTTGAAGTGAAGGGGCATCCAGGAACCTGCACAAGCTTTTCCAGTTTCAGCACCAACATTCCAAAATCCAATGCAAATCACACACAGGTTTGTTTTCAATCTAGAGCTGAAATTCAACTTATTTAAAAACAATGGGGCATCCAGGATTCAACTTTTGAGTACAATGAGACTCTAATATCATGTCAATCAATGATCACATTATTTATTATTATTCTCCCTAAGGAAAATGCTTTTCTATAGTTTTTCATGTGAAGAAGCAAGAAGTTAGAAAAGGGGGAAAGAAAAGAACTTGCCTTGTGGGGGGTCTTGGGGACTTTCCGAGAGGCTTTGGAGGGGTTGAAGTCTCTGAAGAGAGGCCAGATTGGTGGCCTAAAATGGAGGGAGAAAAAGGGGAGGAAGGTCCAGAATGATCAGTTTTGAAGCGGAGCATGTTCTTGCTGGGGACTCATAGGGGAAGCAGGACCTTGCAGGGGAAGAAGAGAAGGAGAAGGAGAAACAAAGTCAGATCCAAAAGCTCAGATTTCAATAATCTGGAATAAGCCTCGTTACTCCCTTCTTTGACCGGTGATGGCTTCTCAATGAGGCCAAAAGTGTGAAGCCTTGAAGATGATCTACAGGGTATGAACCTGTCACTGCATGTGGAAGGTTTAGAAGGGGAGAGGTTTGAAATGGAACGAAAAGAAGAAGAAGATGCAGAGAATGTGTCAAGGCGACGTGGGTTCCTGACATCCCAGCTGGGAGGTTCAGCCCAGATTTCCTGGCCTGAGGTGACTCCATTTTCTGCAATTTCTTCTTTTGATTTTTTTGGATGAATGTAAAAGTTTATGTATGAGAATGATAGCAATGGAAGGGGAGAAGAAGAAGTGAAGTAATGGTCTCTCTCTGTGAAAGTGAATAGCACAGAGAGAGAGAGAGGGTTTATGGTGCAATAGTGAGAGATTTTAGGGAAGAAGGATATTCTCAACGGTCAAATTCTGGATAGGTTTTGAGGAGCGGGGAAGAGGAAAGAGGAAAGAGGAAGAGGAGCTGATATTGGTAAGATTATATATTAAATTAAATTATTTTCCTGAAAAATATTCCAACGGTCAATTACTAATCAGGCTCCTCAAAAGTGAGCATAGCCGTTAAGGTTTTTTTGTCATGCTGGATTTTTTAAAAAAATAATTTGGGCTTTTTATATGTATGAGAATTACTATTTATAGTCTCAAAATTATGGTTTTACGAAATTGATTTTAAATTAATTTCGTTTAATATGTTTCGTAAAACGTGTATCACTCATTTCAATACAGAATTAATTTACTCAACTATAAACCAAACAAATTTTACTCAACTATAAATCAAACAGACACTTAGCCCTTTTTCTTATAGATTTTCATCAAGGCGCCCTTCATTTTAACCCTATTTGATAGCTTTCACTTGTTTTATTGGTGATGTTGATGTAGATATAGATATAGATATAGGAATAAATCTTGCAAACCATCTGTTAGGCATTACCATTTAAATATTTAAAATAATTTCAGCAATGTCTTGATAGATTTTGTTATTATTATTTTAAGTTTTGATTTAGTATACCTATAAATATTATACTCACAAAAAAATGCTCTACAGATATAAATACATCAATATAATCAAAGAAAAATAAATATATCATTATATTGAATGTATTTTATTGAATATTAAATTTGATCAATCCAGACATTTATAACCAGCTCATAGATTCATCTCTTCAAGTAACATCTTGTTTTGCAAACCATAGTTTGTTGTTGTATAATGATCTCTTCTATGGTGAGTAGAAAACTAGTTGTCCATTTTTGGGTTGATAATGACACGATATTAAATTATGATTAATGAAGCATATGGCCAACAAGTACGAGTTCAATTCTCTCCAGGACTTGACAAGTCAAAGATAAATACATCTCCTGTGTGGGCCCCAAGTATATACGCGAAGGACAAGGACAAGGTTTCACTTCACGGCTTAGCAGCTCAGCCAGCTCTGATACCAGTGACCAACTCCATAGAACCTTTCTATTTCTATATGCAGAATCACATACTTTATTACGATCCTCACACTAGAGGAGAATGAAAACTATGTAGACAGCTACATCAATTAAAATATACCAAGTGAAAGCTATTCATCAGCTGAAAAATATTAAGGAACAATATCAATAGCATCCTTCTAGCATCAGCAACAGTATGAGCAGCAGGTTAGATCACCGGATAATGTTGTCTAAATTGAGGTATAATGTTCAAAACAAATACTGTCCTTGTGTTATCAAGTCAATTACAAAGAATATTGAAGTTGATAACTGCGAAGCCAGTCTTCACCTTTTCATAATAATCCATCTTACTGAAAGTTTGAGTATGAAATCCTGGAGTTGATGCATAAACAGAAGCACCGCGCCATGCATCCATAACTGGATCCAGTGCTCTAACTATTTTTATAGGTGATCCACAGGGTCTAATCATCCGAATTCCAGCTTCCAAGCGTCAACAATGCCAGGGAAAAGAGAACTTCCACCAGTCACAAGAATGGAATTTGTCAGTCTCTCTTCCAGTTTTTCATCCTTACATGACAACCTTCTTATTGAGACCCCAGCCATCTCATCTAGTCCTACCTGATCAACCCCAACCCAGTTTGGATTGAACAAAATTTCAGGACATCTGAACCTTTCTACCCCAAAAATAATCTGAAAATCTTCTTTGGTGAGAGGACGAACGCGTGGCACCTCAGCAGGTTGGGTGCTAGCTGTTTCTGCCTTGGGCACAAATGTTGGATCCAAGCCCTACCAAAGCCACAAATCAGATTTGTGAGTCATCAACAGCTTATATACATGGCAGGGCAATCTAGAATCTACAATAACCATGCAAACATATACTGCACCCACATGTATAATTAGAAGTTTAACATTATATAAAGACATAAGCTAACCTGAAGCCTTGAAGAGATGCGGGCTAGCTCTAAGTCATCTTCATCTGGTCCTCATCATCATATCATTATCTTTGCTCATCAATTGTAAAGTTGCCAATCTTCATCGCTGGCACCAATGTGTCCTCACCTTTACCACGATCAAAGGCAGCAGTTGTCAGCAGGCGCATTCTCTCCTCTGAGCAGCATTGAATCTTTCACCACGACCAACAGCACCGGACAGATTATTTCCATTTGTATGGCCTCCATTCGTCTTGAGCCGTTTTCTTTGATCTACTTTCTCTGAAAGGTCTTTGTATCTAGCACGCAACTCTTCCAAGTAAAGTTCTGGGTTCTCTCTACAGTAAGAAAGGCAAAAAAAGAAAAAAAAAACAATCAGAAATGTTTTAAAGCATAATATAAGTATTATTTATAAGTATTCCAGCTAGTCAATATGGAAGTCATTTGTGTACAAAAGCCTTATCCTAAGCATTAATAAGGCAGATAGTACGGACATTTTCCTCTCCATTGTTAAGCATTGTAACAGTACCTCAAATTGAGCAGTGATTACTCTCTCTTTAGTTTTCCCATTTTACTAAGTTGAAATGTTGAATATGACAGAAAGCACTTCTACTCAAATAAACATGCAACAAAGTATTTTTATTAAATTGAATAAATTAAAGCATGAAACATACAGGCGTTTCTCCTCCTCTAGCTGTTGTTTTCTTTCTCTTTCCAATTCCTCTTCATGACGCTTCTGCTTTAACCTCTGTCGTCCTTCAGACATAGATTTGAGTGACAACTGTTTCTTCTTTTCAATGAGCTATCAACAGAGCACACCCAAGGGGAATTGTCAACTTCATAAGCCACAGAGAGGAACATGCAAATAAATGATTTGGATATAATGATTGTATAATGTATACAAATATGGTTTCAAGCCAAAAACTTACAAGTACATTTAAAGGGTGGGAAGTCAAGGATTTCAATCTAATGATGCATGTGATAAGCTATTTGATACAAAAACCGACCTGGTTTGGGGTCAGCATGTCGTCAGGGATGTTTATAAGAGAATACTTCTCATTAGCGGCAGGGTCAGCCTTTTCAGTTTCAGCTTGTTCACTCTTCGGTTCACCTTTTGCTTTCCGTAAGGATTGCATAACTTTACTACGGGCAGATTCTATTTCCTGCCTAGAGACATAGCCAGTCTCTGCTAGGAAAGATGGAATATCACTCTCTTCAACTTGTTCAAGTTGATTTAAAAGAAATTCCAAACCATGCAATTCATTTTCCAATTCATTTATTCTAGATGACCTCTTCGCCTCAGCCATTTCTCGCAACCTTTGACCTTGTTTCTCTTTTATTGCTGCCTTTCTTGCAATCTCTTCCTCAGAAGGAGGCTCCTCAGTTGGGGGTGGAACCCAAGGGAGCTGCCAACATCTGGTTTTTTCTTCAGCCTCCTTGGCTCCTTTCTGTCAAGACCATTAATTAAGTAAAGTTTTAGAAACAATAGAGGACCTTAGATGGAAAAGAATAACCTATTCCTTACCTGAAATAATCGAGCTTCAGAAGCGTAGTGTTGTGCAATATAACAATGTTCCATCTTCAGGTCTTCAACCTTTTCCCATGTAAATCTAGCCCTGTATTTAGAGTTTAATAAAACCTAAGAAATACTATGTATTTGGAAGTCAGATTGAGAATAGCAGAGCCAGGATAAATTTATAATTTATACTCACAAATGATAAGGATATTTAAGTGAAAGAAGCTGCTTTAAATGATCAGTCACATGGAATCCACCAATATTGGTACGACAGCTTCCTTTATAAATAGGCTCCCCATCTACAAACTGGAAATACAAGAGCATTATAAAGAATTATAAACACTTCACACATTTGGTAGGCCATCTAAATCCTATCAACAACTCTGCTATATAGCAAAACTGACCATTGAAAATGATAATGCATATTTATTCAAATATTTTAAAAAACTTCATCCATTTTTTTTACTTTTAGGAGTCTCTTATAACTTTTTTCCCCAGAGCCCAGAGGCGTGCATCCTCCTTTATAGAAAAGTAGGAACGGTTTTTACTTTCAACTGCCCACACCCTCTTTAACAAGGACATATAAAATTGTGACAAGGCATCTATCTTTTTGAGTTTAAATAAGTTATTTTAGAAAAGAACCATAAGGAGATCCTTTATATTAGTATATCTGATTATTGATTACCAAAATATGTGAAAAAAAAATTATGCAGATCGATGCATTATTAATGACTGAGAGGAGGAAGTCTGGCACAAGTCCACAAGCAGATTATTAATATTTAATATTACTACTATAATCACAACAATGATGATAACATACAAAACAATAAAAGATCTACAAATTTAACAAAGTTTGTTTGTGCAGAGACAGAGCTAAAATAATCTGCAATAAAAAATGATAAGCTTCCTTCACACAATAAATCCTTAAATGAAGTAAATAACATAAAAAGCATACCGGAATCACATGAGTTGTAGTGAATCCAGGACACATAGCAAGACCATCTTTATCACAAACACCTTGCTGTTGATTATATTTATAGCTGAATGCCGCATCAACACCAAAGGCTGCAATGACAGAGAAGCACAGACAGCTTTGTCAAAAAATTACACGTAGAACATCTAGCATGGAATAGAGATATAAGGTGTAAACATGCACCCATGATGGGTCCAGAGTAATAAACAACTACGTGACAAGACTTCATACATGGTCTTGTAGGGCTTCACATAGAAATTGGTTTTCCATTTAAGAGTAAACATGTTGGTAAAGATTGGGCATAAAGCAACAGGGCAGCCAACACTTCTGTTTCTACTAAGCCTTCTTGTACAAGATGAAGGCCTTTTTTTTGGCAGGGTTAATAAAGTATTAGTACCTATAGATGGAACTCCATAAGTCTCAAAAAGAAGTTCTCCCATTTTACTACGAGACTGAACTGGGTTGCCTACACATTCTGTGATCAGGACAGGATGATCAATCTGCTCTGGCATTAAACAAAAAAATAAAAGAGTTAAAATAATTTAAATCATAGAAGTGCCAGAAAAAAAAAGATTTTTTTTTTACTGTACCAAGGAACTCCGAGGTAACAACACACAGACCACTAAATTTACTAGCACAAGAAGATCAGTAGTATTGGAGTTTATTCAATATCTCTAAAATGTTATAGAATAAAAGACAACAAACTAAATGATACACTCATGGCCATACCTCTGGTCCTTTTGCACCCATCCGGTCAAATCCAAAGTCCAGAATCTATAGATGAAAGAACATGTCAGTAATGTCTTCCTTGATATGATCTTCAAAATTAATGAAGTGTGACCTTATTTCCATAATGTTTAATATGTTACACCTCCTCTTTAACCAGTTGTTATGAGCCTATGATTCCATATTCTACCTGTGACCTTTAAACTGTGACCTATCAAACCCCACTGTCTCACCTCAATTCATCCATATACTTCACATACTTTAGGAAAATAATTAATCTATTTACTTCATACTAAGAGAAGGAACCTTAGCATTGTCCGGTGCAAGGCAAGTATACGAGAAAAATCAAAGTGCAAGATTTATAGCCATGTTCAAACTCTTATCCAATATTTAAGTATACATCAACAAGATTCAAAAGCTAGATATCCATGCAGAGGAAAAGGGAAGATATTTTGGAATTTGAATACATTTTTTCCATGTTGGAATAAAAGACCCAATGCTTGAAAACATGAACTCTTAATTTGGAGTAACTTCATATTGCTTCTGGTATTGAGCACAGATATTTTATTAGTCCAAATGTATCTTATAACAATAGCAATAATAGAAGTGGCACCACCATCTGTTCTCATACAAGTACAACCTCTAATTCTAACATGCAGCCACCAAAATAGACCACTGAATGAATTAGAAGTGTAACTTCACACACACATACTGACATACATACTATAGCACAAGCAGCAGAACCAAAATAAATCAGACTAGCAGATGATTGTTGGGAATTGATTCGTAAACACATGACAAATACATCCAAGAGGCTCAGAAAACCATTCCTCCTGTACTCACAAAATTGAAACAAGGGAAAACTTACATATTCCATTATTTCAAACTGGTAAACAACATTGCTGTCAAATGCTGAGCGTGGTCCAGAGCGAGTGCAATCAAAGTATTTCAGTAATGCTGGATCATGATCACCAACAATAGTGACAGTTTCTCCTGTGTTACAGAATGTTAAAAAAAATAATTATTCAGTATGCGACAAATCGCCTTCTTGGTTTACCGGTTATCGGGCAAGTTCCTCTTTAATATTATAAGGCTATTAAATAAAAAATTAACAATTTATTTCGGACCTTTTTTAGTAATCAAAATAAATAAACTAAACCAAATGCAGCAAGGAAACAAGAACTAGCACAACAACTACAATCTTATCCATACAGTTTCTCATAAGAACCTTTGAGAACAAAGAAACTTAACAAATATATGACACACAAACACAGTAAGTAAGATGAAGAAGAATCAAATAACATAGTGAATTCAGAGCGGGAACAATGATACCAGTGGTTTTATGGCGTGGTCTTTGGACAATGTTGCGGAAAACCACTCGGGGTTCAGTCTCTCCAGCCCACCTGACAATTCACCAAAAGGAACGAACTTGAAAGTTAAAATCCACAACCCCATCACGAATTCATTTGAAAACCAGAGAAAGCGTGCAAACCCACGAAAAGAAAGAGTTTCAAATTTTGAGGTGAAATTAGGGTTCGTGAGAGTACCCAATACGGAAATAGGAGGCGCCATTGTCGATCACGATGGGAGTGCCGGAACTGAAGAGATTGAAATCAGATTGGCGCTGAATTTTCGAGATGAAAGGCATTGTCTCTGTGAAGCAGAAGAAGAAGCAGTGGTTTTGGTTCTATGTTTCCTGGGATTCGACAACCTCTGCAAATGGTGAACAACCTAAGTAACAGACATGGTGAGCCCCGACCCATTCGGGCTAACCCGAACCGGATTGTGTCGGGCGAAGTAGAAACGGGTCGTTGAAGTCAAGAAGTGTTTCCTTTTATTTAGGCAACAACAACAAAAGGAACACTGATGGCTTACCCGCACCCAATTTGACAATTTCAAAAAACAAAATATAGAACTTTCATAAATTCATGTATAATTCAATAATTAACTCAATGTAGTTGTGACTCAGTTGGTAATACATGTTGAAATTGTGGGGATAACTCCTGAATTCCCACTAAACAATTTTTAAAAAGGTCTCGAATAGGATTGTCCCTAGTATCAGGAGATACATATGTTTACCCAAAAAATGTATAATAATTTCGAAACCTCATTCCACCGTTTATATTCTCTCAATTAGAAACACCTTTGAAATTGAAAGTGTATTTTAAGCACCTCCCAAGCATTTATCATTCTAATTTTTAACCATTTTCTATATCAAATTTTTATTTAATTTGAATTTGAATCATTATCATTATCATTATCATTATCGTTTAATAATATTTATTTCTCTATTAATATTTATAGCAATGAATGATCTAATTTAAAAATTTCAATAATATGATAATTTATTAATATCTCAAAATTTAAATTATTTAAAAAATATATAAATTTAAAATTATATAAAATATTATTGGCTAAATAATAATGTTGAAATAATTAAATTTTATGAATTAATAATTCAAATTTAAAATCACTATCTTTTAATATAAATAGTTGTATTGAATCTCAAATACAAATTAATTACACTATAATATTTATATTTCAAAATTAAATTATTCATTTTAAATCAAACATATTCTTCCTATTTTAACGCATTTATTATTTTAAAATATATATATTTAAATATGTTAATTATATAGAAATAGATATGATTTTGTGCATTGTACGGGATAAAAAAATAGTTTTATATATGGGTCATGCTAACAAGTGTCCTATGGATAGTGGTTAATTAAATCATATATAAAAGGTTTTTATTGCAAATCATGGTATTGAATTCATTTATAGCATTTTCCTTTATATATTTAGTGCTTGTTTCCCTTAATTAAATCCCAGTAACACATTTCTATATTTGATTCCTTAAAGAGTGTCGGGCACTCGTTAGCATTTCCCTTTATATATTCGATTTTACTAAAATATACAACATTGCACGGGATAATAAATTAAAAGTGAAAAGTTTTTAATGAAAAAATAACACTTAATATTACCAATGCATTGAATATTGTGCTAGTTGTAATTTCCAATAAAAAATTTCTATTTTTGATTTATTTTCATGTGCAATATTGCACAAGTTAGAAAATTTGTTATATATTTAGAGTAAACATTCAATTAGGCCCCGGAACATACATGAGTTGTTAATTAGGTCCCTCAAATATTTAAGTTACCAGTTAAGTCTCTAAAAGTGTGAAATTGTCACCATGTTAGTCCATCTGTTACACAATGTTAAAGAAAATTAAAGATATTTTAAGAAAAGAGAAACTCAACACATTAGTTTTAAATTAGGAAAACCAAACCCAAATATATGTTTAAATTTATAAGGATTAAAAATATATTTTACCCAAAATTTAATAAAATCTTTGGTGGAGGAGGAAGTGCGTCGCGGGAAGGTCTTGGAAGCTGAACTTTGTCAGTTAATGTCTGTGAACACCCGATTTTGACCGGAAATTTTTCTTTTTTCTTTATTTTATTTTATTTTATTCACAAAAAAGAAGAAAAAGAAAAAAGGACTAACTTTGATAATCATGTCCAATTTTATGGAGTCCAAAATATTTTTTACTCGGCTTGGGTCCATGGCCCATACCCATTAGTATCACTTGGTTTATTCAAAAAAACCCTAGCCACTTTCTGAAAATGGTAAGATTTTGTCCTTTAATTTGATTGAAAATTAATTCTTTTCTTTTTATTGCAGATCAAGAGATTTGTTTGATCAGAATATTAATTTTTGAGATACAATCTGATTGAAGAAAAAAAGATCGATGGGAATCAATTTCAGGATACACTCTGATTGAAGAAAGAGAAGGATTACATCTAATCAGTTTATTTTGGGATACAATTTGATTGAAGATAAAGACAGATTGCAGGCAATCAATTTTGGAGATACATTCTGATGGAAAAGAAGGATTATTGGCAATCAATTTAGGATACAATCTGATTGGAGGAAAAGAGGAATTTTTCGCAATCAAAGGAATCAACAATCAAGAGGCAACGGAGAATTTTTTCACTATAAAAAGAGAGAAGCAGGGGACTGGAGAGGGGGACAAAAAATGGAAATTGAGAGCCTAGAGTAGGGGACGAAAAAAAGAAAAAGGAGAATCACCAGATTACAAGACTAGAGGCAGAGGCAAGAAGTAACGTAACATCATAAGAGAGGCACGTGAGCAAGGAAGAGAGAAGCAAGCAGGAATAGAAGTTATAAAAAGTGTTTTGCTTAAAATCTCTGGTTAGAAATCTTGTGGTTTTCTTTATTCTTGTGTACCCATTGTTGTCTTGCTTATTATTGAGAAGAAAAAGATAATTCATTTATTTTTCTTATTGGGTCTATATGATTGCTAAGAAGATTAATTTCATGAATTATTCTTTTATCCAACAATCTTGAATTCATTGGGTTTTTATTAGTTTGTGAGTCTCTCTCTTTATTTGTGTGTATAGGAGATCAATGAATTGAAAATATAAAAATTTGGATATATCAAATCGCATCTTGATATAATTTCATTGTTATGTTATTATATATTAAATATATAAAATCAACTTTTTTATTGTAAATATCATAATTAAAAATATTCTGTGTAAATCTTTTCTTTATTTTTCTTTTAATCTCTTGATTTGTAAAGATTTCATCATTAATTTTCTTTAATATTTGTAATTATTATTAATTTATAAAAATATTAATTAATTTACTCTCCCTTAAATAACTCTTACTTCTACAATTTAATTTTGTATATTCAGTGCTTTGAAATAAGTCAATTTTTTTGTATATATTAAATATAAAAAAAGGGTAAAATAAACATTTATTTGCACATTCAATTTAGGGGTAACCGTTATAAAACGGGCGTGTAGGGGTGTTGTGGGGTTTAGTCTCCACCCTTCCCAAAACGTAATCGATTCCCGAATCCAATCAATCTTCAAAAATTACATTTTTAGGGTTTCCAATTTTCCCTAATTTAACAAAATTGGTGGCGACTCCCATTTTTGGAACCATTTATTTTTTGGGTCGTTACAGATGGCGACTCCACTGGGGACAATTTTGAGAATCAAGCCCATTAAATTGATTGTGCAAATTATGTTTATTTTACCCTTTTTTTGTATATATTTTTTTATCCTTGTGTTTTTTTTTCTTTTGTTGTATATAAGTATTTTGTTTTATTTGCTTCCTTTTTTTAGATTTATGTTATTTGTTTGCTTATTTCAACCATAGGGTAGAAGATTTTTTTTTATATATATTGTTTGCCTCTGTTTTGCAGGATAGTAGGGTTTAGTTTATAGGTTATTAAAAGGTTTGTATGCTCCCCTTCACACACTTCACCGTCACTTACCTCACACACTGTTGGGCTCTAACCCGAGCTTGTGCGAACCTAGGAATAAGAGGTGTTTTGATGATTGCTATTGAGGGGCTCAATGCTCACTTGGCAGTTGTCAGGATACCGCTCAGATTGTTACCGGTATCATGGGTTGGTCATCATTGAGATGGGTTCATCCCTCCTTGTGCCCAATTCATGAACTGGGTCCTTGTCTGTGTGATAAGGGCAATCTGGGGGCCATATATCTTTTAGGGAAGTCTAGACCCACCCATGAGACCAAGCACTTGTAGATGACTCTAGTAGCCACCAAAGTTAGAATCTAACCTTAAGGACAACTTGCCATAGGACTTTACCTGAATTAGGACACCTGGGGAGCATGCTTCTTCCTCTATAACTCTTTATTGTACATAATTGTCATAACATTTAAGTAGGACATATAGGGCATTACATCTCATTTATTAAAAAAAATTTTCTTCATCAGTGTCATGCATCCCATGCATAATTCATAAGTTAGTTTTTTTTAATAAACTAAAAAAAAAGAAAAAAAATAGAAGTTTTCATATTTTTCAATTGATCATGATAGAATTACGTTTCATTGCATAGTAGCATGCATTTTCTTTATACATTTAAGTAGGACAAATGAGAGCTTAATTGTTTTCTCCTATCTCTTACTTTAAAAAAAAGAAAAAAAAAGAATTCATTCATAGTTTCACACCATTTTTTTATTTAATTCAAAAATAAAAAATTGATCTTTTTCATTTTTCATTTTTATTCTTTTTTGCATATAGTGATATAAAAAAATAAAAAAACGTGCATTTTATTTTTTATTAAACATTTTTGTTGTTTGTTAATAGAAAACAAGTTTCTTTTTATTTTAGATTCTTTCATTAAAAAAAATTGCATTCCTTATCATAAAAAAAAAAATTATCATTATGATTCATTGCATAAATATTGTGTTTTTCTTGAAAAAAAACTTTACTTTTCTTGTCATAAAAATGTAAAAATGTATCTTATTTCCTCATTCTTTTGTTGCATTGAATTTCATGATGTCATTATAAAAAATAAAAAAAATGCAATTGCTTTGTGAATTTTTTTGTTTTTCATTATAAAAAAATCTTGGTTCAAACATTAAAAAAAATCTTTGCATCGCATGTCAATAAAAAAACAACAAAAAAAATCATTTCTTGTCATCCTAAAAAGTTGCATGGTTTGAGTTCATTTATTGTAGATTTTGGATTTAGAAAAAACAAAAAAAATAAGTTTCCTTCTTCCTCATACTAGATTTCTTTTACATCATAAAAAATAGAAATAAAAATCGCATTGCTTGTCATTTTTTTCATTTGACTTTTTGTATTATATTGTCATTGTTAAAAAAGAAAAAAAAGTTTAAGTTACTCCTCAATTGTAAATAAAAAAATTGCATTAGAGTTCTTCATTCTTTTTTTTTGCATAGAATAAAATCATCCAATGGCTACTCATCTTTTTTTAAAATAAAATAAAAACAAAAAATCATGTTTCACTTTCTCATGCATTTTTTATAGTCTTGCATATCAATTGCATATAAAAGGGTAGGATTGTAAAACAAATTTCATCAAAGCAATTTTTTTCTTTGCATGCATAAAAAAGATAAAAAAATCATTATCATTGCATTGAAGTGTGATTCATTTTTTTTGTTTCTTAGTTTTTTTTCATAATAGTATTAGGTTTTTGGTCATTTGCATTTTTGTAAAATAAAAAAATATTTTGAACCAATATAAAGTGGATATCAATCAAACTCAGGTTCTTGATATTGGAACACTTCCATAGAGGTTGTTGGCAAAAAAAAATCTTGATGAGGCAGCGTAAAAGTAAGAAAGATTTCCAAGTAACAATGGAAGGAGATATGTTGGAACAAGGAGCAAGACACCAACATTGGAAAAATTTAATGTGGTCTTATGTTGTTTTATTCTGCATGAATAAAAAGGGAGTGAAGAAAAAAAAAGCAAAGAGGGGAAAAAAGGAAGAAAGGAAGGCAAGTAGTGACAACCAATTCTTTTATCACAGAAAGCACTCGCAGTGGTTACCATTAAGGCTTGTTTGATCATATTGCCTCCTTTGTAAACTTTGTTGGAGTCTTATTTTAATGAATTTGCATGGATTCAAATAAAAAAGTGGTGTCCTTTCTTCATGCTTCCTCATTCTTAACCAATTGTCCCTTGACATTTGAATTCTTTGGAAAGATTGTCTCAAGAAACAACTTCTCAAACCCCTTTCATTGATTTATGTTGCTGTGAAGATGTAGATTTGCATTAAGATAACAGTCGTTGATGGATGTATACCAATTGTCAAAGTCCCATTTTCTAAAAAACAAAAAGGAAAAAATAATAAAAAAGAAAGAAAAAAATTGAAAAGAGCAAAGAAAGTGTATTTTATCAATGTTGTCTCAAAACAAAATTTTTGAAATAAGCAATCATTATTTGAAATGATGAATGGCCATTTTTCTTTATCCATAAAAAAAGAGGTATATCCCTTGATGTCCCCTTTGAGCTTGGATTTTTTTTCCATTCTTTAAACCCTGGACAAGGATCACTGCTACACTGGCAATCAACATTTGAAATGTGAATCATTACATTGATTGATAAAAGAGAAGGAAGATGGCAAAAGAGGAGTCAAGACAGAAAAAGAAAGATGAAAAAAAATAAGATGTGAAGGGAACATGAAAATGTGGGGAAATTGAAAAAAAGGGTAGAAGGGAATAAAAGAGTTGTTTTTGTGCAAATAAGATGGAGATCAATGTTTTTGAAAGCATAACAATGATGAATCATTTGATTTAAAGATCCTTGGTCCCATTAAACCCTTAAACACTTACTTGAGCCTCATGTATCCTTTCTTTCATAACCCACAACCATGGCCACGTTACAAGCTTTAAAAAGCCCATTCTGATTGATGAGTGATTGTTTTCATTTCATATAATTTTAATTTTGAGGCAAATTATTTTTTATTCAACTTTCATTTGCTCGTAAAAAAAAGTATAGAAAAAATAGAAAATGAAAAAAGGAAAAAAAAGGGCCCGTTAGGCTGAAAACTCGTAAGAGCGGTCTAAGCAAAAGTTAGGGCAATAAAATGAGAAATGGGACTTATACTGGGGCAATTTTCTTTCCCCTAGATTAATGCTTTAATTCATCATTTCTTTGGAGCAAATCTGTGGATATTTCAGTTGCTTATGGGCAATTTCAAGCAAGCATTTTGCATCATTTTGCCATCTCAGTGATGAAGGGGATCAATCAATTGAAACAAAGGAACAAGTCTTGAGACAATATCCATTTGTCATTTCTCATCCTACCTTCAGCCTTGTAAATATCTTCTGTTTTCAAAACCTCCAAAATCTTCTAACAAGCTCTCTTGAAAAGAAGGAGAAGGAGAAGGAGAAGAGAAGAGAAGAGAAGAGAAAAAAGAGTCACAATCTTGATACACCTGTGAATCCATGCTTGTCCATTGAATAATGCTTCAATAGGGTAAACATAGGCTCAACTGTATGACTTAACAAGTTTTCATCAAGGAAGGAAAGAATGATTGTGGTTGAGATATGTTTAGAAGAAGAAGAAGATGATGATGATGATGATGATGATGAGTAAGAAGAAGAAAAAAAAGTGGAAGGAGAAAATGAAGGAGAATAAGGAACATGAGGTAAAAAGGAAGAACAAGATAAGAGGGTGATGATGGTGATGACGTGGGTAAGAAGAGGAAAAAGAAGAGAGAAAAAATACTTTGATGAAAGATGAAAATAGGGCATTAGAAGTTTCCATTTGAGCACGGGTTTGATTGGTTAAAAAAAGGTTTTGGTTCATTTTAAAAAAAAAGAAAAAAAATGTTGTTAACAATTTTGGTTTTAACTCAAGGGTCATGCATTCAATTTGGCTCAAAGCCCAACTCATGCATTTCAATTTGGTTTTGTTACAAGAGTCATGTATTTCATTATAGGCTTAGATGTATGTATTGTAAAAAAAATGATAATAAAAAAACAAAAAAGAAAGGAGGAAATAAAGGGAATAACGTTGGAAGCCTACAAAGGTAGTCCAAGCAAAGTCAAAGCTAAGATGGGGAAACTTTTTTGGGGCAAAGATATAAAGCATCTCGTTTAGTTTTGACTTCAAGCTCACACATTTCATTTAACATTCATGCATGTCATGTCTAGTTTTAGGTCCATGCATTTTTTTGTTTTGACATAGAATCCATGCATGTCATTTGCTTATAATTCAAGTTGCATTGAATAATAATATTTCAGTCAAACCATGCATTCAGTTCTATGCAGTTAGATTCTAGAAAAAAGAGAGAAGAAAATAAAGAGAGAAGAAAATAGAGAGAGAGATTAAAAAAAATGAAGCAAAAATTTGAAACTGGGGCAATTTAAAAAAGTTGAGAAAAAAAGATGAGAATGAAAGGAAAAAAAGAAAAAAAAGGAAAAAAGAAAAGTAAGAGAAAAGGAAAAGGAAAAGCAAAAAAAAAGAGAAGAAAGTCTGTCAAGATCAAGAAAAAAAGGAAGATTCAATTGAGGCATACACCATTGGTTAAACTCAGATGTTCATTGATGCAACTTTAGAAGTGAGACATAGACACTGGGGCAATCAGCTCTAGTGTTAAAGGAAAGAGGGTCAAAGCAACAAGACAGAGCAAGATAAAACCCAAGTCCAAATTAAACAAAGGTTTGATTGGTCAAAGCGTTCATTGGTTAGCAATCAGCTCAGGTAATTTCACAAATGTTGTTTATGCAGGTTATCAGACTCAGACATAATTTTCTGTTCGGCGAGGAGGTTTTGTGGTCGTATCATTGGCGAGGAGATTCCGTCAATTGCACACTTATCGGCAATGAGGTCCCGCGATTGCATATTTTTGGCGAGGAGGTTCCGCCAATTGCAAGTCTACTTTTCTGTTTGGCGAGGAGATTCCGCCGAATGCAGAATTGTTGTTCTACTGGCGAGGAGTTTCCGCCAATTGCACCCTTATTCGGCGAGAAGGTCCCGCCAGTCACATATGTATGGCGAGGAGGTTCCGCCAGCTGCATATTTACATTTCTGTCCGGTGAGGGGGTTCCACGGTTGCATATCTATGGCGAGGAGTTTCCGCCAGTTGCATATTTTTTCGAGGAGGTTCCGCCGGTTGCATTTTTTCTTTTTTGTTTGGCGAGGAGTTTCCGCCAATTTTACTTATTCGGCGAGGAGGTTCCGCCGGTTGCATTTTTCTTTTTTGTTTGGCGAGGAGTTTCCGCCAGTTTCATATTTATTTGGCGAGGAGGTTCCGCCGGTTGCATTTTTCTTTTTCGTTTGGCGAGGAGTTTCCGCCAGTTGCATATTTATTCGGCGAGGAGGTTCCGCCGGTTGCATTTTTTTACTTTTCTGTTTGGCGAGGAGGTTCCGCCGCTTGCATATTTACCTTTCTAGATGGCGAGGAGGTTTCGCCAATTGCATATTTACTTTTTTTCTCCGGCGAGGAGGTTCCGCCACTACATATTTACTTTTCTGTTTCGGCGAGGAGGTTCCGCCGGTTGCATGTTTAGTTTTGTTGTTTGGAGAGGAGGTTCCGCCTAATGCATATTTACTTTTCTGTTCGGCGGGAGATTCCCGCTTGCATATTTACCTTTCTAGATGGCGAGGAGGTTCCGCCAAATACATATTTACTTTTCTGTTCGGCGAGGAGGTTCCGCCGTTTGCATATTTATCTTTCTAGACGGCGAGGAGGTTCCGCCAAATGCATATTTACTTTTCTGTTCGGCGAGGAGGTTCCGCCGCTTGCATATTTACTTTCTAGATGGCGAGAAGGTTCCGCCAATTGCATATTTACTTTCTTTCTCCGGCGAGGAGGTTCCACCGGTTGCATGTTTAATTTTGCTGTTTGGCAAGGAGATTCCACCACATTCCTTCTTTAACTTTTCCATTTGATAGTTTCTTTCGGTCAAAATAGGAAGTTCATGTTTTTACTTATTCCTTACTATGATAATATAAAAATCACAGTTATTTATATCATATTGTAAAGAATAAGTAAAGAGGGGCAACTGTGAACACCCGATTTTGACCGGAAATTTTTCTTTTTTCTTTATTTTATTTTATTTTATTCACAAAAAAGGAAGAGAAGAGAAAAAAGGACTAACTTTGATAATCATGTCCAATTTTATGGAGTCCAAAATATTTTTTACTCGGCTTGGGTCCATGGCCCATACCCATTAGCATCACTTGGTTTATTCAAAAAAACCCTAGCCACTTTCTGAAAATGGTAAGATTTTGTCCTTTAATTTGATTGAAAATTAATTCTTTTCTTTTTATTGCAGATCAAGAGATTTGTTTGATCGGAATATTAATTTTTGAGATACAATCTGATTGAAGAAAAAGAGATCGATGGGAATCAATTTCAGGATACACTCTGATTGAAGAAAGAGAAGGATTACATCTAATCAGTTTATTTTGGGATACAATTTGATTGAAGATAAAGACAGATTGCAGGCAATCAATTTTGGAGATATATTCTGATTGAAGGAAAAGAAGGATTATTGGCAATCAATTTAGGATAGTACCGAGGGTTCGAATCCCTCTCTTTCCGTTTCTGTTGATGATTTGGTGTATTTTTTTTTCTTTTGAACTTATGGAGCTTCTTTTTGTGTTTTCCTTCCCTTTTTGTTTGTTTGATTTTTTTTAATTTACTAGTTAAAAATCTAAAATAGATAGAAAAAATTCTAAAAATATTCAGAATCCAACATAAGTACGGAAAACACAGAAAAAAAACATTTTTTTATTCTTCACGTCCTGGATTACGTCCGGGATCGTTAGATAGGAATCCGAAGATGAAAAGAGAACAAAGAATATCACTACCGTGTAAACAAATAGTTTTAAAGTAAGCATTACAAAATCTCCAAGATAATTAAAAAAAGCCAGAGAAAGAGAATAGATTCTCAATTTGATTGGAGGAAAAGAGGAATTTTTTCGCAATCAAAGGAATCAGCAATGAAGAGGCAACAGAGAATTTTTTCACTATAAAAAGAGAGAAGCAGGGGACTGGAGAGGGGACAAAAAATGGAAATTGAGAGCCTAGAGTAGGGACGAAAAAAGAAACAAGGAGAATCACCAGATTACAAGACTAGAGGCAGAGGCAAGAAGTAACGTAACATCATAAGAGAGACACGTGAGCAAGGAGAGAAGCAAGCAGGAATAGAAGTTATAAAAGTGTTTTGCTTAAAATCTCTGGTTAGAAATCTTGTGGTTTCTTTATTCTTGTGTACCCATTGTTGTCTTGCTTATTATTGAGAAGAAAAAGATAATTCATTTATTTTTCTTATTGGGTCTATATGATTGCTAAGAAGATTAATTTCTTGAATTATTCTTATATCCAACAATCTTGAATTCATTGGGTTTTTATTAGTTTGTGAGTCTCTCTCTTTTATGTGTGTATAGGAGATCAATGTGAATTGAAAATATAAAAATTTGGATATATCAAATCGCATCTTGATATAATTTCATTGTTATTGTTATTACATATTAAATATATATAAAATCAACTTTTTTTATTGTAAATATCATAATAAATTAAAAATATTCCTGTGTAATCTTTTCTTTATTTTTCTTTTAATCTCTTGATTTGTAAAGATTTCATCATTAATTTTCTTTAATATTTGTAATTATTATTAATTTATAAAAATATTAATTAATTTACTCTCCCTTAAATAACTCTTACTTCTACAATTTAATTTTGTATATTCAGTGCTTTGAAATAAGTCATATTTTTTTGTATATATTAAATATATAAAAAAGGGTAAAATAAACATTTGTTTGCACATTCAATTTAGGGGTAACCGTTATAAAACGGGCGTGTAGGGGTGTTGTGGGGTTTAGTCTCCACCCTTCCCAAAACGTAATCGATTCTCGAATCCAAATCAATCTTCAAAAATTACATTTTTAGGGTTTCCAATTTTCCCTAATTTAACAAAATTGGTGGCGACTCCCATTTTTGGAACCATTTATTTTTTGGGTCGTTACAATGTCCTTGAAGGATAGTCTTTTGTTTCAGAAATCAAGATTGAGGTGGTTGCAAGAGGGTGATGCCAATACAAAGTACTTTCATGCTTACATCAATAAAAGAAGATTGAGGAATGAAATTACAAGTTTGCAGGTTAATAATGTGAGGCATTATGACCCTTAATCTATTATGGTTGTTGTCAAGGGCCATTTTGAGAATCATTTTAAGGAGCATCGTCAGAGGAGACCATGTCTTGATAGTGTGGATTTTAGCATTTTGTCTATTTTTGATGTTGCTACTCTGGTTGTGCCATTTTTTGCTGGTGAGGTGAAGGATGCAGTGTGGGACTGTGAAGGTTCTAAAAGCCTAATACTAGATGGCTTTAATTTTAATTTTATTAAAGATTTTGGGCTGATTTGGGAGATGATGTTTTGTGGTTTATGTATGAAATTCCATTCTAATGGGAGACTAGTTAAAGGCTCTAACAGTTTGTTTATTGTGCTGGTACCAAAAACTGAGTGCCCTCGGAAAGTGGAGGCCAATATCCCTTATTGGAGTAATGTATAAAATTGTGGCTAAAGTTATAGCCAACAGATTGAGGAGAGTGATTGGGAGTGTGATCTTTGAGTGTCAATCAGCATTAGTTAGGTGACACTACATTTTTTATGGTGTTGTAACTGCAAATGAGGCTCTAGAGGAGATGAAGAGGAAGGGCAAGAGTTGTCTACTATTTAAAGTAGATTTTGAAAAATCTTGTGACCCTGTTAACTGGGACTTTCTATTGTATGTTATGGGGAGATTGGGACTCCCAAGTTTGTGGATTTCTTTGATTTCTGAGTGTTTACAAACATCCAGAATTTTAGTCTTAATTAATGGTAGCCCGACCAATGATTTTGGGGTCGGAAGGGGTGTAAGACAAGGGGATCCACTAGCTCATTTTTTGTTCCTAATTGTTGTAGAGGGTCTTAATGCACTGATGTGTAAAGGCTATTCAGAATCATGTCTTCACTGGTTATCTGGCTGGCTAAGATTAAGTGTTGCTTTAACACTTACAGTATGCGGATGATACAATAATCTTGGGAGATGCGTCCTTGTCTAATGTATGGGCTACAAAGGCAATTTTTCATATTTTCGAGCTTGTGGCTGGTTTCAAGGTCAATTTTCATAAAAGCAAGCTTATTGAGGTAAATATTGCAGAGGAGTGGATAGATATGTCTTCTAATTTCCTGAATTGTGAAATTTGATCTTATCCTTTTTCATATTTGGGTTTTCCAATTGGTGCGAATCCCAGGAGGAAGAAGACTTGGTTTCCGGTTATTAAAAAGTGAGGAATCGTTTTTCTAAGTGGAAATCTAAATCTTTGTCTTTTGATGGTCGTATAGTCCTATTGTAATTGGTTCTTCATTCCCTTCCAATCTACTTCCTTTCTTTTTCAAGGTTCCTAAAGGTATCATTTCTCACCTTAACTCTTTATTTAAATCTTTTCTTTGGGGTGGGACCTTAAAGAAACACAAAACTTATTGGGTGGGCTGGGAAGAGGCGTGTAGAGAGAAAAGCATGGGGGGTTTGGGAATTCGTGACTTGAGTGCTTTTAACTTAGCTTTGTTGGGAAATGGAGGTGGAGAATATTAGTTGAGAAAGGTAGGTTGTGGCACAGGGTTCTAACTTCTACATATGGTGTGAGGTCCGTAAGGGTTTGTTCCAAACACCAAAGGATCTCCTTAGTGGTCTGGCGTGTGTTCTCTTGAAAATAGTAATAATAATACTTCTAGTTGGTTTTTGCAATGTTGTGGTGAAAGAGATAGACAATGGTAGTGATACACTCTTCTGGAAGGATGAGAGGTGTGGCAATGGTGCATTTTGTGATCGGTATTCTAGGCTCTTTTTAATTGTTGTTAATAAAGATGTACTAGTGGATTATGTTTTCTAGGTATAATGGGGATGTGGTATGAAATTGGGGTTAGCATAAGGCACTATTTCAATGGGAACTCCAACAACTCTCTCAATTAGTAGCTGAATTACAAATTGTTTCTTTGTCTGGTGATAAACTAGATAGTTGGTGCTGGAGTGTTGATCATGTGTGTAGTTATTTGGTGAAGTCAGCATATTCTGTCATTGTTCGTGGGGCTATTTTTGTAGATTTCCCGATGTATAAATTTCTTTGGTCTAAACTTATTCCCTCTAAGGTGGCTGGTTTTGTTTTGGAAAGCTATTTTGGACAGAGTTCCTACAAAACAAAATCTAATCAAAATGAAGGTGATTCAAGCTTCGAATAGTGATTGTGTATGGTGTGGCCATGGTGTTGAAAAGACTTCCCATATTTTTTAATGTTGTTGTGCATATAATATTTGGATGTAGTGTCTGGAATGGTTGACATTAATTCTGTTCAACACAATTGTTGTTTGGGTAATTTTGAACAGTTTGTAGGATTGCTAGAATGTAATGCCCATAATAGATTAAGATGGTCATTGGTTTAGATGACAACAATATGGTCCTTATGGTTAGCTAGAAATGAGGCCATTTTTTCAATATTTCATTGGAACCAACTACTGTGTTGGATTTAATTAAACTAAGATCATGGAAATGGATTAAGCCAAAGATTCTTCCTTCTCGTACCATTTCATATCGTGGTATGGTGATCCAGGTTGCTGCCTACAATTTTTTGCTACTTGAATATGTTTGTCTGTTAGGCGTGTTCTGCAGGTTTTGTTGTTTTTATGGTGCTGCAAGTAGTCTGTGGTTTTGTTGTTGGTGGTTGAAACCAATTCTTTGCTTTAGTTCTTGCCTGGATTGGGTACCTACTATTCACTTTTGTTGAACTCAGACTGTAGTTGTCATAGAAGCCTATGTCAATTTAGTTACTGTTGCATGTTGATATATGGTGTTGTTCATGACTTCATGGTGCTATTTCTCTTAGTATTTGGTGCATTATTTAAATACCACTTTGGGGTAACTTCTTTTTCTTGGCCATCTCCCGTTGGTTTTGATGGTTTACTTTTCATTGCTGAAAGTTTATATGTAATGGGGCTTATATGTTATTTGGTTTTGTTGGGAGTATTATGCTTTACCTGGGTATGGTTCAGTTGTATTCCTTCTATGTTGGTCAGCCTTTTCTTTTGTATTACTCTTTGTACTCCTTTTTAATTTATTTTCTTTGTATATAAAAAAAGTAGATAATAATTAAACATATTTTTCTTATAAAAAAATTTAATTTAATATACGCTTCTTTTCTTAAAAATATACTCATTTTTTTAAAAAATATATATGTTATTTCTGGTCTTTTTTTTTTTAGAATTAGTCCTCCATCTTATAATTTGCTTTAGGCTTACATATATGTTGGGTCGGTCCTGAAGTCACGTATCACTTTTAAGAGTGTATTTTACACACCTCCCTTCATGTTTTTTTAACATTGCTCACATCCCTTTCAATCCTTAAATATGATATTATAAAACATAATATTTGTCATTCTAATCT
This sequence comes from Sesbania bispinosa, assembly GCA_026901365.1. Taxonomy (NCBI): domain Eukaryota; kingdom Viridiplantae; phylum Streptophyta; class Magnoliopsida; order Fabales; family Fabaceae; genus Sesbania; species Sesbania bispinosa. Next base: position 57,073 of record QLOH01000852.1, read on the forward strand.
TTAATCATTTTTTATCGAACCTTTTTCTCAATTAATATTTATAGCAATAAATGATCAAATTTAAAATTTTCAATAATATGATAAGTGATTAATTAATATCTCAAAATTTGAACTATTCAAAAAATATGATAAAATTAAAATTACATAAAATATAATTGGTTAAATAATTTGGTTGAAATAATTGAATTTTATGAAATAATAATTCAAAGTTAAAATGATTATCTTTTAATATAAACAGTTATGTTGAATCCCAAATACAAATCAATTATACTATAATATTTACATTTAAAATTAAATTATTAATTTTTTAAATCAAAATATTCTTCATATTTTGATGCATTTATTTATTTTAAAATATATATATATATTTAAATATATTAATTATGGGTGCTTCTAGGGTGTGTCACCTTTCTAGGTGATACACCGGTGTTTCATCTCTTGTTCCCTGATATAGCAGGTCACATGACCGGTTAAAATAAAAAATGTTTTGTTTATTAATTTGCAGAAAAGGGTCTAGCTAAATAAGCATGAAATAACACCGCCACTGCATTTTCCGATGAATAAGCAAGATCTGCAACAATAAGCCCTCTAATCTATTGCAGGTTTCATAAACCGAGGAATAACACACCGCCACTAAGATCTCCAGAAACCACACCAAGTATCCCAAATGCTTTTACCCATGTCTCCAAATGCTTGTTACACGTGTATATATTGCCTCATGAAATCAATGATGTGTAGCACCAAATTCTTCCGCTCATTATCCACCTCAATAAGTAATGAATCCATAACATCTAACAGACTAAAGAAAAGTGAGATAAAGTGAGCAACAACCTTACAAATTAAAGAGACAATTGCTATACTTTAAATAATAATAATAATAATTGGTCAAGCAAAGGAATGGAAAACGATTGTTTCGGATCAGGCTTATAATAAAAACCAATTGAAATCATAAGGTGTCATAATAAGGATAAACACCATTACTTGCACGTGTGGTTCAAGTAAAAATTGTCAAAAGATAATTTAGATGTACCTAAGTACTTATGAACTTATGAGAGAAGCGATATGACTAGGATAACAGACAAAATTCAGAAACACAAAGAAACCTTAGGCATAGCATTATACCGACCAAGTTTCAATATATACTAAATAACAAAATCTTTAACATGGAAGCGAACGTAAACTTACCGCAAAAAAGGATATGTCATTCCACACAGCTCTCTCAAGTCTTCTCTTAGCCTTGCTCCCAAGAAATATGGGTAATGACATATCCTTTTTGCGGTAAGTTTACGTTGAGAGAGTACCATGCCAGTCCCCCTGTTCTCTCAACTTTCAGCAATCTTCCTCGACTGGCTTTTGGATCGCGTAGCAATAAATTAAATTTGAAAGATAAAACTTGTAAAATGCGGAATGACCATTTAGTAATTTATAAAACAAAGCTTAACCAGTAACAGGTAAACGATCATGACTGTTGATTATTATAATAATATATCGAACGACTGGGTGCGATGAAACACTGGTGTTACACCCAGCCGCTACTTCACCCTAGACAAAACCATTAATTATATAGAAATAGATATTTTTTAGTGCATTGCACGAGATAAAATAATAGTTTTATATATGGATCCTGCTAACAAGTGTAAATCATATAAAAGGCTTTTATTGAAAATCATGGTATTGAATGCATTTGTAATATTAAATGCTACATATCCCAATAACACATTTCTATTTGATTCATTAATGAGTGTCGAGCACTCGTTAGCAGTTCCCTTTATATATTTGATTCTTTTAACATATGCAACATTGCACAAGATAATGAATCAAAAGTGGAAAGTTTTAGTGTAAAATGTAACATTTATGCATTGAATGTAATTATAACGTTCTAATTTCTAAATTCAAGAATAACGCCCGTTGGAGACACTATTCTCAAATTCCTGAAATTATTTCGCGTCATTACTGATATCTTTACATACACAATCACAAAATGCTTAAGTAATTCCAACGATCACATAAGCTCAAACATAATTCGTTCATACATCACAATCTCCTATTCCAAATGCCACTTAGTGGCTCAAAATAACATCATCCATAAATACATAATTTCTAACCTAATACAACATAATATAACTCAATACATCTATTTCCCTCATGTGATTCAAACTAAATAACTAGAGGTCGAATAATCCACTCTATGAGCTTCAAACTCTTCGTCCATGCATCCAACCAGACAATCGTGCATGTCTAAAATGAACCCACAAACATGGGGTGAGACTAATGTCTCGATGAGCATAACTATGCAACCATACAGTATAGGGAAGCATGCATAACTATGCAGTTGTGTGATGCTCGCTCGAGCGAGCGAATGCGAATGCAGTTTAATTTTAAAAACGCGTAGAACCCTAACCCCCTTCATTTTTACACACTTTTCTCACCTAGAGAGAGAGGGCCGGGAAGAGTTATAATGAGAGAAACGAGCATAGGAGCAAGGAGGAAGCTTTGTAAATCAAGGATTCACCCATCCAACCTTCTTCAACCTCCTTCCCCTCCTCCATTTTAGCTCTTGAGGTCACACACTCTCACCCACAATCTTGTATGAGTAATCCCCAAGGTGCCCACTCCTTTCCTTCCCTTTCTTGAGGTTGTATGTGATTGTTTATGAATATCTACCGATTGATTTTAGATGTATTTCGTGTTCTGATGGTTACTGAACTAGAAATCTTCACCTAGGGTTTGAGTTGGTATTATTGTTAACATTAGGAACTAATTGTTATTTCTTGCTGAATATTATGATTGTGTGATGCATCTATTTTAAGTTATGAGTTATGCTATACCTGTCTGAGAATAAATAAGATAGTTGGGTTTTAGCCCCCAGAGATTGATAAAGAGAAAAATGCTTAGATCTGTTATAAGGCATGTGTTATTGTGATGTGTGAGCATTTGCATATAGGCCTTTGGCCCTAGGAAATTGGAAAAAGTATTTGAGCCTTGGCTCCCAGATAAATATGAGCTTGGCTTTGGCCCTAGAAAAATAACTTTGGCCCCAGATTTTGGCTTCGGCCCTAGATCTTGGTTTCGGCCCCGAATCACCTTAATTAAACAAGATCGGACTTCGGTCCCTAGAGTAATTGGACTTTGGTCCCCAGAGTAATTGGTGGGATATGTCCCCAAGGAAGACATTCCTTGTAGTCTGAGCTCAGGTCTAGCCCCAGAGATAGTGAAAACCTCGACTGTCGGGCAATGCTGATCATACATAACATATTTACTCAGAGTTTAGCATTAGATACCATTGTAGGAAAACATAGGGAAACACTAGAAGGGGGTTGAATAGTGTTTCTATAAACTTTAACGTTTTTAGGAAACCTTTTCTGAAAACTGTGTTTTCTGGAAAATTTCAAATAACTTAGGCGTTATCTGAAGTTTAGTAGTTGTCTGAAGTAGTTTCAGACAAAAAAAAGTTTTCAGAAAGTTGTTTTTAAAGTTCAAATTTTACTGCAACAGATTCAATTCCCTTCTCGTTAGCTTGAAAACTTAATTGAAAGAGTTAAGGGATGAGAGAACTTAGCCAAGTGTTTATCCTAATTCACTCACTACCACTGTAAGCTACGTCCAGTCCGCCCAACCTTGCAGCTGGATTTTCCACTAATCTCAAAAGATTACAAGTATTCTTTTATGAAAAGTCTCTGTTCTGCATACCTTAGATAGTAAGTTAAATGCGTGGTTCAGAAGGCGTTGAATAAAACTTGAGTCACATAAGAAATCTTCAGAGTGTTTCACTCTTCAGATGGCTTCTAACTTCAGACGCCTTGCCATGTCAGATGACTTCAGACAGCTTCTGGCTTCATATAGCTTGACACTTCAGAAGGCTTTAATTCTTCAGACAACGGGTCACTTCAGATGGCTTCACTTCTTTAGACAGTTTTGCCACATCAGAATGCTTCATGACTTAAGAAGGTCAACTTGGTGAAATTAGAATACACGTTAAAAAGCATAGGCATTTTTGCATAAGTGTCATTTAACCAAATTTGTTATTCATTAAAACTTGGAAAGTGAGACTTAACTATTATTAATTTCTTAATAATCTTTTTGAGACTCAACAACCATGCTTACTTTAGTTGAGATATAATACCATGATGAGTTGTGAAAGAACTAAACTATGTACGCTTTGCTGATTGATGTCTTGCGCATTTCATATGTCTGCCTCCCCACACTGCGTGCATGCATAGTTACGCTCACTGAGACACTAGTCTCACCCCATGCTATGAGAACATATTTTAGTTATGCAAGACAGACTGGTTGAATGCTTGGATGGAGATTAGAAGCTCGTAGTATGGATCATTCCATCTCAGATACCTGTTTGGATTCTATGAGCGCTTTAGATGTATTTGGATTGTATAGGCTAAAAATTATGTATTCATGATTGATTGTTATTTTGAGCCACTGAGTGGCATATGGATTTTGAGATGTATGTTGAATGATTAATGTATTCAGCTTATGTAAACGTTGGACTTATTACATTAAGCTTTTGGAAGTGTGTTGTTACGATACCGATAATAAAGCGAAATAATTTCATAAATTTGAGAATGGTGTCTTCAACCGACATTATTCTTGAATTAAGAAATTAGGACACTACATTAATATTCTAAAATATAACACATGATCTAATGTTCAAATTTTTTATTAAATATTACAATATATTTTCACAGCACGCTATTTTATAAATTTGGATATCAGGTGTGTTAACATTCTTGAAGATCTATAAAAAATTATTATTAACACTAATCAGTCATATATTATAAAGTAAAAAGAAATGAAATAGTTTTAAAAATATGTATAAATATATTAAATATTTTAATAAAATTAATATATCTCTATATATAATTATATATGATATTATTTATTAAATAATAATATATATGAGTGTGAGTATGGGGAGGGTTGAGCCTCATAATGCACATACTCGCGCCCGTCCTCATGAAAAAATGTGGGCTACCTGTACCCACACTTATACCCGCTTTACGGATTGTACCCTGAGTAATTTTATAGCTATCCATAAGATTTGAGCTCAATTTTCATCCCAAGTATCATTATCTCCATGTTAAAAAATTGTATAATTATATTTAAATAAGACAACATCTCAGTGAATGATATATGTTGTAATTAAAACATTGTTGATAACAATTTTACAACCTAGCTAAAATTGAAGTCGAAGGAAATGATATTTGTATAACTATTTTGTACATTATTTTATAGAATAAAGAAATATAAGAATAAAAGAAATAGAATAGCGAAATGTAATCAATGATGTAATGAAGAAAAAAAATGTCCGTTGTATATAGGATGGAGTGAAATATCACATCATGAGAGGTTCAAATTGCTCCCATATGATATATATTTTGGCATTGCTAAGGTCCCCCAAATTTTTTAAATAATTTTATTAATTATATGCATCTCATATTATTTAATTTTATCAGCTCCTAATTTAACTTTTCAAGTATTTTTTAAATCTTCAGGTGTTGCCTCTTTAAGACTTTTTCACTTATCATATACTTATTTTTGTATTTTTTTATAAAGAATTAAAATTGAGATTTTCTTTATTTTCTTTTTCTCATTATCTTTATATTGATTTGTTTTCTTATTTAAAGGACATAATAATGTGACATTCATAATTAAAGATAAAATTTAAGTATCAATCTATAAAAAGTAGAGACAGAAAAAAAAACATGAATCAAATAACAAAAATAAGGGGAAAACTCGAAAAATTAAAAAAAAAACATCATTATAGAATAGATACAGTTTATTCTGAAATTGATTTGAAACGAGTAAACTAGGCAAATTGGTCCCTGACATTTTTAGGGTCATGCAATTTAGTCCCTAAGAAATAAAAAACCACAATATAGTCCCTGACTTCTTGTTTTTCTTTCACTATAGTCCAACTATGTGTTTCCTGTTAATTTTTTTATGATGTGTCACATTTCATGACATTGTGTCACATTATTTGTCATTGGGGAACAAAAATAATGTCATTGGAGTTGAAACCTTTCAATGAAAAATGGGAAGAAGAGAGAAAAGGGGAAAATAGGGAAGCATACAACGGTTGGAGTTGAAGTCTTTCAAGCTATATATAAATTTGACAAAAACCACATCACTTTTGTGTCATAGTGGACACTATAGTGACAAACAGTGAGACAGAGTGTCACTAAACGTGACACGTCGTAAAAAAATTAACGTGAAACATACAATTGGACTATAGTGAAAGAAAAAAATAAGAAGTCAGGGACTATATTGGGGTTTCTATTTCTTAGGGACTAAATTGCATGACCCCAAAAAAGTCAGGGACCAATTTGCTTCACATAATTTGATATTAAGATAATATATTATGATTTTTTTATCCTAATTTGGGGAGAGTAGTCTATTTGAGTTTTATCCTGAGATTAGTTGAAAGTAGAAAAGTGACAACATTTCAAGCCGGTTTTGACAAATTTTTCTAGAAGAACTTCTAAAAGAAGAAAATACAATAATAAATACAAAAGATAAAATAAATTGAATTTGACTATTTTCATAAGTTGAAATTAGTTTTTACAATTAAACTCCTCCAAAAGAAACTTTTTTTTACCTTTTTTATAAATAACAATTTCAACTTATGAAAAAAGTTAAATTCATTTGATCTCCTTAATTTATTCTATATATTTTTTTCTTCTAAAAATTCTTCTAAGTATACTTATCCAAACTTCCCGTCCACTTGTTGATAAACCTATTGTTAACCTTACACTTTCTACACCATTTACAAAATGAATTTTTATTGATAAAAATTGTCAAAACTCAATTTTGTAATGGAAAATGATTTGTTCAATTAGAAAGTTTTTAATTATATACATTGACAAGTAATTCATAGAAAAGGTTAAATGTTAATACATTAATATTAAATAAATTTAGTATTATATCAAACAACAAAGAGTTTTATTTAAAATATATATATAATACTTTAATTTGATTATAATTTTTAAATATTTTATTTCATCCTCCCCCAATAAAAATATCTTGAGTAGTCAATTTTAGTACTTCGATACGTTAAATTGCAATGAACTGACATTACCGATCGATATGACATGATATATATGAATTAATATAGGAAACTGCTGATAAGTTTTACTAAAGAGTAATATCGATGCACATTTTTTTTCCATGAAGTTGCTTCCTCAACTAAGGGTTAGGAACTTCCCGAGTTACTGACGATGACCTCTACTTACAGTCACCTCACCTTTACTAAAAATACGGGAAAAAAGCTCACAGATGACACGAAATAAAAGAAATATTCATGTTCTTATGCTGACAACCATTTGTACCAGATGTAATAAATTTTGGACCCACTGGAGATACTAAAAGATATGGATATATATATGTGTGTGTTATATATAATTAAATTGTAAAACTAAAAATGTTTTGTTTAACCCATTTTCTTTTAAATTGAGCTGTATGTAAACTTTATAAATTTGAAACACTATCGCGATAATATATATCTCTATATTGATAAACATGTAACCTTAGGCAACACAAAGGATATGTTTATAATTTATGTAACCATTCTAATAAAATCCTTATAATCAATTAAGCATATATATATATATATATATATATTTGATAGAGATTGGAAAAAAATTTATATATGCAAAAGGAAGTTGTGAAAAATAATTTTGGTAAGTACATCTCATGCATGTTTCTTTTATACAAATAGAGATACCAATACAAAATATAAGAAAGTTATATATTAGCTAGCTCATATATAAATTTTTTAGAGGTAAATGAATTATTATAATCATGCACTTATATATAATACACGACAAAAACTGATCTATAATTCTGTTTATCCTGATTTTGTAACAAAAATTATCTTAAGAACAATTTGGGGACAAGATAAGAATTCTCTTAACGGTTCTTTTTAGGGGTAGTTTTACTTGGAATTTCGAAGGAGAAGGAGATGGAGTAGAAGAAGTAGAAGAAAAGATGCAGAAAATTGTAAAAGATGAATTTAAAAGTGTAAAGAGAAGACCTTGCATTAATTAAAATGGAGGTATCACACACTTTCGATCTCGTTTGCCAATAGTCGCTGATGGATGGACGTGTTAGGCTTGTAGAGATTTTCAGCAAATGGATCCAACCCCTTTTACATTGTACAAACATATATTTATAGGCAATATTACCAACTACTAATCTACACAACTTTGTCACCTAGTGGACACGTGTCAATTACACATTTAAACACATTTATTTAATAAAAACTATCTAAAGGCCTGTTTGGTTTGCATTTTCATTTCCTGTTTCCATTTTCCATTTTCATTCTGTTTCCTGTTTTCTGAATTTTTACAAAGGAAAAACTGGAAATGCTGGAAACGACGATTTTTTGTTTCCAGCATTTCCAGTTTTTCCTTTGTAAAATTCCTGAAAACAGAAAACAGAGAATGAAAATGCAAACCAAACAGGCTCTAAACTATTGGTAACTTCTCATAACCACTTTGAGACCCACTCATCTTCAATCTTCATATCTTACACTTGAAGTGTCTCATAGGGAAGATAAATTATTTCGATATCTAATCGAAATAATTATGATGTTAATACAAGCCCCCAGTATTTTATCTTTTGACTATATTTAGACAAAAAAAGATAAAATACTAAACTATTGAAAGCCAAAATTAATATATTTCACAACGCCCAAATGTCATTACAACACAATTGCTACGGTCTTGAAAAGTCAAAGCAAAAAAAGCATTTCATGAATCACAATATATATAAGTTCAACAATATTTGTCATTTATGGCATACAGTACATTTTGAAACCGACTCTTATTTAAAGAGTTTTTTGTTCGAAGACTATAATTTCGAGGGACTATACCACTCATTCGAATTTTTTTTTTTAGCAAATAAAATCTCGATGATGTACTGTAAAGTGCTTTAGCAACCGCTTATCATGACAGAGGGGTTTTCATTTTTTTTTTCATAGAATTTTGCCTTCTTCAATGAGGCTATACTTTCACAAAACTTCCTGTTTTTACGGCCCTAAAGAATTTTTTCTCCCTTTTAATTATTTACGGCCTTAAAATTAAAGATCGCTTCTATTTTCTATGAGGCTTTTTAAATGTATCGAAGGCCGCCTTTTGGATCTATACCATTAAATCTTAGTCATTGGTATCCTTATGAAAAAGTTTTTCAATTTCCTCTCGTTTCTCCTTCTCAAATTTAAGTTGTTCCATTTGTATAACTTCCTCATTATTCAGGAACTGAGATGAGATTTGAAAAATTGTTTGTTATTATTTTCCATTGAAATTGTGTTCTTCCACTTCTTACTAACACACAGTAAATTCCAAATTTAACACAACTAGCCACAATATGTCCCACCGGGCGTGCCAATTTGTTTACCCTGATTTTTGGTAACAAAAATTATCTTAAGAGCAATCTGTGGACAAGATAAAAATCCTCTTAACGGTTCTTTTTAGGGGTAGTTTTACTTGGAATTTCGAAGAAGAAGAAGAAAAGAAGAAGAAGTGATGCATAAAAAGTAAAAGATAAATCTAAAAGAGTAAAAAGAAGACCTTGCATTAATTAAAATGGAGGGATCACACACTTTCGATCTCGTTTGCTAGTAGTCGCTGATGGATGGACGTGTTAGGCTTGTAGAGATTTTCAGCAAATGGATCCAACCCCTTTTACATTGTACAAACATATATTTATAAGCAATATACCAACTACTAATCTACACAACTTTGTCACCTAGTGGACACATGTCAATTACACATTTAAACACATTTATTTAATAAAAACTATCTAAACTATTGGTAACTTCCAGTAACTTCTCATAACCACTTTGAGACTCACTCATCTTCAATCTTTACATCTTACACTTGAAATGTCTCATAAAGAAGATAAAATTATTTTGATATCTAATCGAAATAATTATGGTGTTAACAAATTCCAAATTACAAAATAGTGGTGCAATTCCATTTAGTAAGAAAATGCTTTGTTGTTCTTTGGAAAGCTAAAAAATTACCCTTTCCTCCTAGGTTTGAGGTGAGTTGCTCACGCTATGCATAAGCATTATTACTCCTACAGGTTCTTGTATTTTCCCTCACAATATATTGTTCCATAAACTTTTTCAGTTAAATGAATAGGTAGATTTTTATATCATTTGAGATATTAAAAAAGGTTCTTTTATTCTAAAAAAATTGCATTTAAATTTTTATATATTCTTAATTAGAACATTATATCGCTATAAATTTATAATTTTCAGTGTGAGTAAATTTCCAGTACTATGAAGATTCAACACTCCCATACATTATTTGTGGTCAGAATTCTTTTATATTAATTCAGAAAAAATGTTAAAATGGAAATTAACCATGTATAGGTAGCTAGATGTCAAAATTATAGTGAAAATAATATTTACTATAATAGTACTCACAAAAATTTCCTAGTGGCTGGCGGGTTGGATTTAGGAATTCCAATTGAAAGTTTTTTAAGCATGAAATGATTTTGATGATTTTTAATGTGATCTATTATATTTTGCTACAAATTTATGAATAATGCTAAACACACATACTTAAACTAAAATTTACATGTTTTTTAATTTACTATCTGATTAAACTTCTTAATTAATTATCTCTCTCTCTCTCTCTCTCTTTTTACATGTACACTTTGGTTTTGTTACTCAAATATGAAATGTGAATAAATTAAGGATATATATGATGTTTTTTTTCTATTTCCCCCTATATACATTAGCTATAGTAAGATTTGAATCAAAGACCCTATACAAAATAGTTAAACTCAGATTTGGTTTCTCTCCAAACATATTCTCTCTATAATCTCTCAGCAAATATTTAATAGAAAATTGGCAAATAGCAATTTTGTAGGAAAATCGTAGGGAAAGATCAGCTATGAATTTACCAAAAAAAGTGCTATAAACCATAGCTAATGATTATTAACTACGAAATTGCTACTAATTATTGCTAGAGACTAGAGAGAGCATGGCCAAAGAAGATCCAAATTGCCTAAACCCTTTTTCATTATTCTAATTCTGATAATTTATAGGAATCATCTTCTTAATTAGATACGCGCGCGCGCTTAGTTATTTTTAAAAAATAATTATAATTAAAAAAGTAAATACACAATTTAATCCCTAAAAGTGATTTTATTTGTTCTTAATTTTCATAAATATTAGTGTGTACAATTTAATCAGTAAATGTCTAATCATATTTTGGTCCTTCCACCACAATATGAACAAAATGTGAGTAAAATATGGGTAAAAATAACACATTTAAGGATCAAAATATATACATTAACACTTTTGAAAAGCAATTTATCCATGAAATGACTAAAATATTTAAGAATCAAATCATACACATCGACATTTTCAACGATAAATGATGAATAAGTTGCTCCTTTTATAAACCAAGTCACTAGTGCAAAAAGAGTCTTCTACGACGGTTGAAAATGGCCTATTACGACGGTTGTACAACCGTCGTAGAACCAGGCGTCGTTGAAAATTTGAATTTTGACGACGCGTGAGGACCGTCGTAGAAAAGAGAAATCACGACGGTTAAGCTGGTAACCGTCGTGGAAAGTATGGCATTTCACGACGGTTGCAAGGAAAACCGTCGTGGAAAGTAGAGAAACCACGACGGTTAAGATGGTAACCGTCGTGAAATGCTCTACTTTCCACGACGGTTTTCCTTTCAACCGTCGTAGAAAGTCCCTTCACAACTCCAAATTTCGTACTTTCCACGACGGTTATAACCATAACCGTCGTTAAAAGTGGGTTAGCTACTAAATTTCTATAGCTAATCCGTAGCTAACAGGGGAAAACACCTTTAGCCCAATGAGGGTCTGAAATAACAATTATACATAATTCTAATACCTTTAGCCCAAAAAATCCACTGCTAACTATAATACTAATACTAATAGTAGTAACCACCAATGAACTAAAATAAAAACTCCACCTGTCACTAACTTTTTAAATTAACCAATCATGAATCCAAAAAATAGGCCTTAAACAAAGACTAGGCGTTTAAACTAATATGGAGCATTCGGCCTTCGTAAGCAAGACATCAATTCAGAGTAAAGTAATAATATTAGCAATTTAGCATTAGCATATGACTTTGACTACTTTATGAACTTATCTAACTTATACAGAGAGACTAGGCGTTTAACTAATGAAATCATGCTTTTTTATGTCAAGCTTCTGTATTGCATTGCTCAAGCTGTAAAACTAAATACTAGATTCCAGAGATTATAATCGACAACAAAAGAAAAAATACAATAAATATGAATTAATGAGATTAGCCAGATTTGCCAATTTAGACAATACAATGAGATTAAAATAGACAATAATAATAAGATACCTTCCTTGCTGCCAATTTAGACTGCTGCTCACTCTTAGCTCCAGTACAAACCTAGTCATGCCAATTAAATTTAAACACCATAAGAAATAGAAGCCCTTTACAAGCAGTACACAAATTAAAGCCTTAAGAGAAAAACAAGATGTTAATTATATATATATATATGTTAATTATATTGTCATTCACATAAACATAAACCTCGCTAAAATCAATAAGCGTGAAGCATATGAATGGGCATTAGTGCATTACTGGTTCAAAGTCCGAGGGTTGATGATTCAATAGAGATGTGATGAAGCAACCAATCCTAAAACCTTAAATAAAATGAGTTGAAATAAAACTGCAAAAGGACTTGAAAAAACTGAGACAAAGAGAGAGGGTTGCAATAACCTTACAAAATAAGCAATGAAGAAATGCTGATTTTAAACAAATCCATCAAGTAGAGGGCCCAAATAGTTCCTTATTTCTAGAAGTTTAATCTATCCATTTGCCTATTTAAAATAATTAATAAATAATACTCTCCTAGAAATGCCTACAGAAAAACTAATTACTACCCATCATCAGGTACAGTTTCTGGAAGTTAGCTTTCCAATACCTTTCCAAAAATAAAAAATTCAAACTCATTATCAAAACAATATTTTTAACAAATCACACTTGCCACGTTCGACCATTATTCGCAGGCAAATACATGCTCTACTCAAACACCTACCAAAATAGATTATATAGAACTTAAATAAATATTTACGTACAGGTTGATATATACAAAGATTTAAACACATATTTATAATGATAAGAAATTTAAAACTAATATTTACATGTTTCACATATATTTTTAAACACATTATTAGAATTAAAGACGAGGAATAGAATTAGAATATACTATAATATCTAAAACTAATAAAAAGTAAAGAAATTAAAAAATAGAAAAAGACAGTAACAATCCATACAATAGCGAGCGGGGTGACTCTCTTTCTCTCTCTTTCTTTGTTGTTTGTTTCTATCTATCTGGTGATATGTTTTGCTAATTAATGGTTCTGCAACTGATTTATGTTTGAACACTCAATACTTACTACCCTCTCTTGTGTGGTCAAAGCATTTGTGAATTAAGTAATCATAGATTCTGGATATTTATTATCACTAACTATATTCCTTATGAACAACACTGTTCCTACCTCTGCTGGGAACAAAACTGAAACCACACTGTTCATGACTATTTTTCTCACCCTCTCATTTTCTTGGCTGCCCAATATACCATGGAAAAACGCCTCACCTTCCACTTTTCCAGTCTAACTTCCATCTCTCGACAAACCCAAACAACGCGTTAATGTTAAATCATTAATTCCTCAAGTTGCACTACTCCTCCCAGTCAATATATATAATATTATATATTTCAATAGTGCTCCACTTCATCTATAAAAGTTAAATCATTCATTCCTCAAGCTGCACTACTCCTCCCCGTCAATATACCTTATTGAAATCAAGCCTTCATTTTCATTTGATACCAATATCATGGCGAAACTCACTTTGGGACTCTCCTCCCAAAGTGCATTCCTTTGCTGAAACAACAGTGAGCACAAGGAACCAAAAGGCACTAAAGGGATGCAAGATTTACAATTAATAGTTAGCACACGGAAGCAACACTGAGAACAGGGAAGCAACACGCTAAGCAATAACAGTGAGCACAGACTAACAACAACAAAGCAACACGCAACAGCCAACAGGAATAACAGTCACCACGCGGACTAAGAGCAGGGGAAGCAACGCACAGCAGCAATAAGCAAAGCTCCATTACTATGCCATGGACGCACTTCACACCTCGTCAACAGACGAACATGGTTTCTCTCCTAAGCAAAGATAGCTCGTCGAACACAATACAATGGGGAAATTCGTAACACAGCAATCATGACCTCCAACATCGTGAATTCTACTCACTCTGCTCCATTCATTACAGAACGGAATAAGCAGCAATTCACAAAATCAAATGTTTCAATTTATTCGATACACTCTCGTTTTCGTTCGCTTTACTCGTTCGAAGTTCACAGTCTGTGTGTGTGTGAGAGAGAGAGAAGAGGTGAAGGGAAGTGGAACCTGTAGTCGGAGGGAGCTCGGAGGTTGGCGTTGGAGAGAGCTTCGGCAGCGTCGGCATGGCGCTGGTCGTCGTCGAGAGTGCTGCCGTATTCGCTCTTGATGGACCAGGAGTCTGCAGCGATGGAGCGGTCGTCGTCGGAGACCAGATCGGCGGGGAGAAGGGGAGGGGGACGGTGGGAGACGGGAAAACGGTGGGGAGAGGGGGGTTTAGAGAGAGAGTCTGAAGGTAGAGAGAGAGATTAGGGTTCTGATGCGGCGCAGGGGAGAAAGGGAAGTTCAATATATAGCCCAACCTACCACGACGGTTGCCTTAGCAACCGTCGTGGATTCCCATCTTTACTGCGCACACCTGCTTTTTTGCTGCACACACCCCTTTAATTTTTTGAAGCCTGCATCCTACTGCCACTATCAACGACGGTTGCTCAGGCAACCGTCGTGGATTTCCTTGCCAACCTACCACGACGGTTCATGAGAAACCGTCGTGGATTCCCCACTTTGCTGCGCACACCCATGTTTTTCTATTCCCACCCCCTTCCTTTCTCAACCCCTAATGCTACCTGCACCACCCCACTTTACTTGTCACACCCCCCATAAGGTCTTCCACAACGGGTGTCCACTGGGCCCGTCATGGTAGCCCACTATTACTCCTGCACCACCCATGTTTTGCTATTCACACCCCCTTCCTTTCTGAAACCCCTAATGCTATCTGCACCACCCCACTTTACTTGTCACACCCCCCATAAGGTCTTCCACCACGGGTGTCCACGGGGCCCGTCGTGGTAGCCCACTATTACTCCTGCACCACCCATTTTTGCTATTCACACCCCCTTCCTTTCTGAAACCCCTAATGCTCCTTGCACCTCCCCACTTTACTTGTCACACCCCCCATAAGGTCTTCCACGTCGGGTGTCCACTGGGCCCGTCGTGGTAGCCCACTATTACTCCTGCACCACCCATTTTTGCTATTCACACCCCCCTTAATTTTTGTAAACATTTATTCTAAGGTAGTTTTCTACGACGGTTGATTGGCAACCGTCGTAGAAACGTGCTTTCTACGACGGTTAAGGGCCAACCGTCGTTGTAAGTTACCCACATAATTGCAAAAATGTCACCGTGCATCTTTCAACGACGGTTGTCCCTCAACCGTCGTAGAATGCCTTTTTTGTAGTAGTGAGTTTTATATGTACTCTTAGAAAGAAAAAGAAAAAACTCTTCCAGAAGGGTTTTTTATTACATTTATTTTAAGGATTTAATAAATATACACTGACAGTGTAAATTTATTATACACCGTTATCCAATCATGTATTGTCACATCATTTGTTGAGTTTAATAACATATGAGATGTAATGTTCATTAATTAATGTGACGACACTTCATTAGATGATGACACTGTAAACCCTAAGCCCCTGTTTGGTGTTGTAGAAATAAGGGGAGAGAAATGAGATGGGTGGAAGTGGAGGGAAATAGACTTACTTCCCCTGTTTGGTGGCACAATGGAAATGTGGAGAAATGCACTTTAATGGTGGGTCCCACCAGAGTTTTATTTCTCTCCCAAATTGCCAAGAAAAGGAGAGAAATGGAGTGTTGTGCTGCAATAATCGATTATTGTATATCAATAATCGATTATGTTGTGTAGTGTGATACAATAATCGATTATTTTGCATATATAATCGATTATTTTGGTCCCAGGAACGGGGAATAATCGATTATTGCCCTCAAAAATCGTTTTTTTTGTTCTGGAATACAAAATAAAATTCACATTTCTTTTCTATTTCTCACCTATTTCACCAACACCAAACAATCTACTTTCACATTTCTCTTCTATTTCTCACTCATTTCACTCACACCAAACAACCCTTATTTCTCCTCTATTTCACCTCTATTTCTCTTTCCTCCACTTCTCTTCTACCCATTTCTCTTCTCATCAGTTCTACAATGTCACCAAACAAAGCATAAAACTTTTTTACAGTGTCAATGTATATTAATTAAACTCTTATTTTAAATATAAAATAAAGAAATGCAAAAAGGCAATAACTTTAATTATAGTGTGGAGAGAGAGAAGAGGAGATCTGTAGATGGATCCCCTTGGGCTTGGGGTTGCTTTTGTGGTATGAATTATTGTACCACACGGGTGGTGGCGAAACTCACTGATTAAAGATTGTGCGGCGTACTAATTGTCTCTTGGTGGTTCGTACGTGGACCTTGCTTGCTTCGTCATCGTCGTTGAGAGCACTGTCCTATTCTTATTCTATTAGACATTAGTGATCAACAACACTAGTTATCCAAAGGGACTAGACAAATTTATGCTCAGGTTTAGAGGTACTCGAATTTTCTTCCTTTTTCCCTCTTTTTTTTTTTTTAACTTCTTATTATATATATATAGGATTGTACCTAACTATCAAAATTTAGTCTAGATTTTATTATTAGATATCTTAAATTAATTTAAGGACATATACGATAATCTTGTCCACATACTTAGTTTTAGTATATCAATTGGCTGTTCCAATTAACTAACTGTAAAATCCATTTTCTTCAACATATATTGATATTATTTCTATGAAAAATACAAAAAAAGACTTTGTTTTGATTTGTAACTATTTGGTATTTTACCTAAATAGGAACAGCATTTTATTTAGAGAATTAGTTATAGTGTTGACTGTGTTATGAAATTGATTCAAATTAGATTTGAATTTGGCTTAGCTAAGGCATGGGATTTAAGTTTTCCTATTTGATTGGGGTGAATGAACCAATATTGTGCTTGAGAGCTTTGAAGGGAGTCCTTCAATGGGTTGGTATACTCCATTGACCCCTTTAAGTTATTTTTTTCTTACAAAAATATAGCTTTAGTATATTGAATGCAGTATTTTAATATTACATAAAAGTAAAGCATATATAGTTCTCCAAGGATATATTTATGAGTTAGAAAATAAAATATTTAAATCCTTCCCCGATTGCGTTTGTGAGTATATAGTTAAGTTATAAATCACAAACGCAATAGGGGAAGAATTTAAATATTTTATTTTCTAACTCACAAATATATCCTGAGTTATCTTATCAATAAATTCAATCATCAAATATTTTTCACCGAAGTAGATAAACGCAACGTATAAACTTTACTACTATTGTATCACATTCAACAAATCTGTCAATTTATTTTGCACAATCTCTATAGGAATAGTGTTCTTTGAGTTTCAATTTCGAAGCAGCCGTGAAGAAGCAAGATGACTAATAGCCCGTTAGTATTTGAAATTACAAAATCATGGTTTTGTAAAATTAATTTTAAATATTTTCTATCCAATATATTTCATAAAACATGTTTCATCCCAATCATTGATTTCTAGAATCAATTCTATTTAACTGTAAATCAAACGGACATTGAATTTACTAATAATAAACATAAAGTAATGTATTGTTTAATTTTAGACTTACATTTCGCTCAAATGAAAATGAACAGATACCTAAAACTAGCATCAAAATATCTCTATCTTCACACGAAACAAATAATGCTTTGTAAGATTTAAAATGTTGTAATACAGTTTAATGATTCTTGTAGCGTGATTCTGTCATCATCATCATTTGTAAGATATTCTGAAAAATGGCAGTGCATCCTCTGAATGCTTATGCGCCACAAAAGTTTTATTAAATATCTTCCTTTTTCTTTCAAGCTTCCCTTTTTTCGACTATGTTCTACCACTGACTTATAAAGGACACATTTCATTTTTAGAAAATAATTGATAATGTAATTGAGAAATTGTATACCTCCAAGATGTACAACAAACCATACAATACTGAGAAAAAAAAAGAAGAAAAGTGTGAAATGTGATGATAAATAATATGTTTGATTTACCTTAAAACCATATTTCAAACGTGTATTTGGGTCAACGCTACTCTTAATAGCGTTTGTCTGGATTCACACGTTAAAAAGTAATTTTGATGGAAAACAAACACACACAAAGAAACAATAAGAAGAAAGTTTCCTGATAGTTTTTTCAGTGGTGGATAAAGCTACTAAAAAAACTAATGTGTGGTGGGTAAAGATGCTAAAGAAATCTGTAACATACCTTTAGCATCATTTGTATTGTACAACTCCAACATCGCTCGTTTATTCGATCATGGGGACAGTGTACGTGGCATAATGAAGTTGTGTAGTGAAAATGGAGAGGACATGAGTAAAAAGGTTTAATTTATTTACAACACTTTTTGCTCTGTCTTTTAATTCAAATGCAAGAATGTCAATTGAACTACTGCTGGTGATTGTCATTATTTGAAATAAATCAGAATTCTGCTACATTGAATTAGTTCTTCTTCCCCATAAACATAAAGAAATATTGAATCATAGCTACATGGAATGGAAGATGTAAAATTTGATGATAACAACATAAGAAGAAGGGTAACTTGCTCAGATTTCAAGTTGCAGCCAACCAATTAAAGTGATATTGTTTAATTTTTAGATGTAGATTCTAGGCATATTATTATTTAGTACTTGTTTGTAAAACTGAGGAAGTTTAAGCTTTGTCCCTTGCATACAAGTTGGCTACTATACCAACCCACACAACTAACAATTGATTATAATGTGTTCGATCTGTTACTATTATTGGTAATTAATATTCTGCCTTTCACAGGGAAGTTTATTGCAACTCTAATTTTCATAATAATTGAAGTTATAGAATCTTGTGCTTCAATTCTCAGGAATAATATATATGTTCATTTACAAACAAGATCTGTTCTGAGAAGTGTTATAAATCATATAAAAAAGCAGGACCACTAATCAATCTACAACTGACAAGATTATCAAGAGCACTGAAAGTGAAAGTACAAGTTACACAAATTAATATTTGTAATATTGATATTATTCCAAACACATATACTGTGTAAAAGTAAAAAGCTGGTGAAGGCCAAAGCGAAACTGATCTGAAAACTGAAAAGAGATCCATGCTTTAGACAAGAAGACTAAAATGAATAACTGAATAGGAGAAAAAAGAAACACTGTTACCCCAAATATCCATGAAGTAAAAGCATTGAATGATCGATCTTGTAGTTTCAGACATACCTTGTGAGCTTTGCAGGAGAGGGAAGGGAGGTTTTCAGTACTACAAGTGCCAGAAAGGTAGGGAGTGAGAGAGCACTCATCTCCATCATTACTCAATATTAATTAAACCTCAAAATAGCACAAGAAAGAAAGGATTACACTGCATTACTAGACACTCCAATCTATCTAACTCAAATTAAGTATTAAACAGTTATTTAGTTCATCACCTTTTTGTTTTTCCTTCTGAGCTGGTTGAAAAGAGATCCTCAAGCTCAAGTGGAAGCTGCTTGTTGTATATTAGTCATTAATTGCTGCTGCAGCATCATCAAGATTCCCATATCAAAGGGGCTAATCAAACACCCTAAAGCTTGTGAATCTTGATGATGCTCCACCGGCAAACAGTGACTGGTAATTTTCTTTCTCTTCAATTCTCTGTAACCATATATCCATCATGAATCCATGCAAGTAGAAGAAAATTGAACAGCCCTAACCCTAACCCTAAATGATCCAATCTAATCCAACCAATTGAGTGATGCAAAAGTAAAGAAGCACACACATATATAAAGAAAGGTAATGAGCTAGGGACAAGTAACGTATGGCCTGAAATCAACACTCAATCAATCCCATGTGTATGATAGGCCAAACAAGACCCACTTGTTAGTAATATTATTGACTTGTGAGTCTCTACACAAAAAAGAAGGCTATCAAAGTACTATCTTTAGTATTGTATTGTATAGTCACAACACAAAACAAAACAACAGTTGAAGAAGAAAAAAAGAAAAATTAAATTAACAAGAAGAAACTAATTAGAAGGGAGAGGAAGGTTGAGTTAGAATGAAGAAGGGCGGGGGTGTATATATAGAGAGAGTGGTGAAGGGATTAGAGAGTAATAAATGAGGGAGGAGATTGGTTGGTGCTTAAGATCTGTTTGTTTTGTTTTGTTTTGTGAGTGAGAGAAAGAGAGAGAATACTCACAATTGAGTAACAGTTATCCATCGTAATCTTAGGCACCAAAAACTTAAAACCTCTCTGACTGAGTCCATATTCCAGAGATGGAAACGGAATAATAGCAATCTGAGAAGAGAAGAAAACTTACGATGGGATTTGGGATTGGAGGAAATGTTGCGTCTTGTACAAGGCTGGCTTTTCAAAGTGGGGGCCGGGACAGAGAGACGTACAGGGCAATGGATCACCTGACTGACTCTTACCATAGCCAAAGCATCATCCTGTCCTGCCTTCTCCTCTTTCTTTAGGGTTTTCATTAATCCCTCTTTTGGACTCTTGTTAATATCACAGATCTCCCCTAATCACTTTTCTTGTATCTATATATATAAAGCACATCCTCTTCCCACGGGCTCATGCTTTCGTTTTCTATGTTCAATTAAAAAGTTGGAATTTTTCTTCTTCTATCCAATGGATTAGGCTACCTATCACTGTTCAGAGTTGAAATCTTACCTTGCCCTTTCCTATCTTTTCAACTCCTCATCAAAACACAATACTTTATTTTTATTTTTTAACGAATAAAATACAGCATATTAATTTTTTATTGAAGCATATTCTTTATACAAAGAGATTTTCTTCATTGAAATGATATATATATATATGTATTAAAGTTTGTTTTAATAAATTCATAGCTAAAATTATTTCATCAGTATTTGATTAGGCAAGTTTTTTAAAAAGCTCTCTTTTAGTTATTAAGTGATTTTTTTTAATAATTTTATTTCATTCTAATATATTTTATATGGTATTTTACAATTTTCAGCTAATATACCAAATATTTTTAATAAAGTGTGTGTTTGATTTTTATCAAAATCACATTTTAAAAGTGGATTAAAGCCAACGTTACTAAGAATAACGTTGGTTCGAATACATGTTTGGATCGGTAAACCAAACACATACAAAATCAACTAACTTATGAACTTTCATCTAACATTTAGCTTTTATCTAACTTTTCAAATTTCATATAAATTTTGGTTAATTTTATCACACACACTTTAAGAGAACAGGAAAAGAAATAAGAAAAAGAAGTAATTGATTTTAATCCCAGTCATATCCACACTTTACTCTCTGTCTTAATTACATTAAGGTGGGTGAGTTCCATACGATTAGGCCAATTTCCTTAGCTATTATTATTCTCATATATTTTATATTTTTAGATTAATAATATTAACAATGAGATTTTAACTTATCATCTCATTCAAATTATATTCAAATATTTCATGACCGGTCCAATTCTAGTGGCTTCTTATCTTATAAAACAAAATGTTTATATTGATCGAATAGTCTTACTTCTACATCTGTACTGTGAATCAGTGAATCTATTTGGATGAAACTTCTGCAGAAGTAATTCTAGGTAAAAAAAATAGAATAAATTAAATAAGTCAAATGCATTTAACTTCTTCATAAGTTGAAATTGTTTTTTGTAGCTTACTTACTTCAAAAGCTCTCTTCTTTAACTTCTCCATAAGTAACTAATTTCAACTTGTGGAGAAGTTAAATTCATTTAACCTCTTTAATTTATTTTATTTTTATCACCTAAAATAATTATATAGAAGTTTCATTTAAACTTGGCTGTATATTCATATATATGCGTGGTATCTATACTACAACTATTAGAATGGATTTATTATTCTTTTCATTTGTAAAGAAGAATCTAGAAAGATTTTATTTGTAAATATTTTATTGAAAACTTAGGTAATAAATAAAGAGAAATCATGTTTTAACTTGTTTAGCTCTATAAAGTAATAAGAAAATTAGATACTGGAATTTTCAATTTGAAAAAAAAAATTAAAATCTAGTTTTCTTGATAAACTGGCCACTAATTTACATTCTCAATTCAATATCTGTAACATCTTATTCACATCATCAGTCTTCACCACCGACCATGTTCCCGCGACAAAATAATACTACAACATCCTTTATCACGGGAACAATATAAATGAAACTACTCCATGAGTACGGCACACAGTTTTAGCTATTGAGCCATTAAAATATTTAAATAAAAGAGTAGCAAAACGAGAGAATGTACGACAATAATGAATTTTTAGAAAAAGAGCTAAGAAGAGCATATAATATATAGTAATCTAAAATCATTAATATTTATATTTATTTGTTATATTAATTAAATGTAGCATACGCGTGGATGTTGGGACGCGTCTGTTGCAATTTAACGGTCCTATCTTCCTTAAACAGAAATTCCTCTGATCTCTTCGATAAGCATAAGAATAAAATTAATCAAATTTTTGTGCTTTAAGTTATAGGGACGTTGAGAATATATTAAAAAAAGTTAAATGTTAAAACAACATTACATAACTATATATATACATATATATGGGTGGGGATCAACCTACTCCAGGAATAACTCTATCCAAGTTACTCCGCTTAATAACTTCTTATAAAATGTTAATTTCATCAATTCAACCGTTGACTAATTTGATATTAATATGATAATTATACACACCAAATTTTAGATCAATTAAACATTCATAGGTATGTAATTTTAGAGTAAATATTTACTTATATTTTAAAAAGCATATTACACGTTAAATTGAAGTGATTTGATGAAACATCAAATGATTTTAAAATTTTATGAAAATTTGTATACTTGATTTATTTAATGAAAACTCTTAATATGACGGTTGGATTGATGAAATTCACATTCTATAAGACGTTATTAAGCGGAATAACTTTACCCAGAGTTAATCCTGAAGTAAGTTGATCCCCACTCATATATATGTATATAATCTACAAAAATCACTTTATTTAACGAATCAAATATGTATCATTTTTATCGTCTTAGTATTATATCACCATATTTAAATTTTTCTTAAGATCTATAATGGCACCGACTTAATTGCTTGATCTTTATTCGTACCGTAAATTAATATTTTTCTCCTTACTATGGTACTAATTAATAGAATAGGCGTTTTGGCATGCGACATTCCTACATTAGTCTTGCATTGACACATCTTGACATCCGTGCATTATTGCAGGTGAGTTCAGTATAGATCAGGTGCCGGTATCAGAAGAACAAAATAGCATGTGTAGTGTTGATAAAAAAAACTAGTAAGTGTGGCAAAAGTGAAAAGGTTGAAGTAAATCAATAAACATATATATGAAATTTCAAGAAAATGGTGAATTGGAATAAGACATGGTATAGGTTACAAGTTTAAATTTTCACTCATTTTTTTAGACTGTGATAAATGTAAGTTTCTTTGTAATCATTTCTCATCCTAAATTTTCTGTCATAAAAAATAGACATGTGAAAATATACACTATGAATAAATATGTATAGAAAAAGAAAGTTACTGAAGAGGATTTTCCACTTTTGGTACAGATAGTACATTTTGTAGCTAATGTATAGGGTTTGTTTGGTTGAGAAGGAAAATAGAAAGAAGGGTATAGGGGAAAAAGAAAGGAAATTGAGAGAAAAATGAAATAATTTTTTAGAATTTTTGGAAATGAGAAAAAAATAGATTAATAGTTAAAGAAAGAAAATTAAAACTTACATTAAATTTAGTGAATTTTTTTTCTATTTTTCTTTCTAAACAGATAAATATGAGGAGTTTCAAATGATATATACTAGGAGAGATTTTATTTTTTATGTTTAACTTTTTAAATTATTATTTACAATTTCTTTTAGAATTTAATAACTATACACTATATCAGTGTAAAATAATTTTACACAGTCATCCAATGATGTGTTGACAAATCATTTAATGATTTTAATGATGCATGAGGTGTCACATTCATTAATTGATGTGGCAAAATATCATTGGATGACCGTGTAAAATTTCTTTACACTGTCAGTGTATAGTAATTAAACTCTTTCGAATATACTTAATTCTCCTATTAATTATCACTCATAATTATATCATAATTTTAAAAATTTTAAAATTCTTCATTTAAACAAACAATTATATATACTATCATTTTGTCAAAAAAAAAGGTATATCTGATCATAATTGGCGGTGTCTAAGACCTACTAATTGTTGCATGAATTTCCCACCTTTTTTTGTCTAGTGTGGGTAGGGGTTGAAAACCAAGTCTATATTTCTAACCTTGATTCACACGGTGTATTTTGTATTGTAATACTAGGCAAATATATAGTAAACACATAACATAATAGACTAGCATAGGCTCACGCACATAAATAAACAAACTCCCATGGCTGGAGCCGTCTAGAATTGCAAGGCATCAAATATTTCTTTGAGCTAGATTGCATGTGATTCACCTAATTGGAAATTAAAATTAATAACTAAAAAGTTTGTTAAAATATTTTAACTCATGTTTGATTTTTTAATAGCTACTAACTTTTTTTAAGAGTAGAGTTTTAAAATTAACTACTACTTGAGAGTACATTTTACATCTTTATATTTAAAATTTTTTATAATTATTAAATTTCAAGTTCTAATCGAGTAATTAATAATAATTTTACCTATCATTTTATACTTATTAACTAATTTTCTTAAACACTTTCAATTAAGTAACTAACTTATTAATTTTCAGTTTTTATCTTTCAAACTTTTTTCTAATTTTACCAAATACAAGTCATGAATTACATATTCCTTTAACCTTCTTATACATAATATTGTTTTTTTTACGGGTCCTTCTTATACATATTTAATAAACTAGCACAGTACTCGTGCATTCGCACGGGTGACGTTGTGTTATGGGCAATGCTCATTTTTATATGTTACTTAATTTTTATAATAAAATTAATTTATGATATAATTATTTATAATAATTAGTAAGTATCGAATATGTGGATCAACTGGAAAGGGTTATTCCAGTTTAATCATTGATCTCGAGTTTGAGCCTCAGATATGAAATTGTGTTAAATACTCGGAGAATGAGAATAGTAACAAATACATTATGGTCTTGCACACAAAAAAAATATAAACAATTAGTAAAATGTGAACAACATGTTCTTATTATGTTTATAGAAAATAACCAATACATTGTTAATATAATTATAAATTTAAAATATACTGATATTTAAGATCCCACAACTTAATTACTTTAAATCTATATAAAGTGTACGAAAAAAATCTTTGTTGTGAGACTAAGCCCCACCATTATGTGAATGTTCACGAAAGGAACATGACGGTCTCCCGTGGAGAATACTTGTTGTTCATAAAAAATCACTTTAATCAAATGAAAATAAAAAAATTTAAAAAAAATCTAAAAAAAGGAAGTGACAAAATACGACACGTGTAATAATAAAAAATTAAAATGAAAGTGTTAGAAAAAAGGGGAAAACGATTGGAGCATGATCTTCTCTTGTGGAGGATACACATAATTCATAAAAAAACATGTATGTAATGAAACAGATTTATCGAAACAAATAATGAGAGAATATATTTTAATATAAAAAAGAGAAAAAGAAAAGTGTGATAAAAAAGAAAAAAAAAAGAGAAGTACGGCTTCTCGTGGAGAAAAACATGAGGTTCGCAAAAAAAAACACTTTACTTAAAATGAGAATAAAGAAACTAAACAAAAAAATAAAAAAAAAAATCCAACTGAAAACGTGAAACATGTACATTATGTTAGAACCACAGGAAACACTAAAAGGGGGGTTGAATAGTGTTTTAAAACTTTATTGAATAATTTTGGAAATCTTTTATTTAATATATCATTTAAAAAGAACATCGTTTAAAGACCAATCTTAAGATCAGAGTTTAATTGAAATATGCGGAAAATAAGAATGATGAGATTGATAATCTTTCAAAAAGGTCTTAAGATTGTTTTAAATGAAAGTTTCTCAAAGTATCTTCTGAAGATTATTACAAGGAGTATCTTTTAGAATGGTTTCTAAAATACTTCAGCAGACTAAAGATCGTCTGAAGTTTGATTTTGGTTATGAACTGAGTTCTTTAGAGACTTACTTCAGACACCTATTTCAGAACTTCTTCAAGATACATTCTCTGTAATATCTCAAACGATATGAGAGAGATTTGAGTTTTAATTATCTTTGAAAACTTGTTTGATTGAAATTGTTATGATATGGTGATTATGAAAATACTTTTCAATCCCCAAAGTAAATGTAAAGACTGTAAATAAAAGAGATTAAGGCATGAGAAAACTTAGGCACAGAATTTATCCTGGTTCACCCACCAACCCGTGAGCTACATCCAGTCCCAGAGGCAAACCACCACTGGATTTTCCTTGAGTACAGTCTCTCCAGACATCAACATCCAGGATCACACAGACCCTGAACACACTAGGTCACACCAACCCAGCAAACAAGGTCACCAAGACCTTCTCAACACCTACATGTGTCATCCAGGCCCCTCAGACCCAACACATGCCTGTGTCACACCGAGTCACCCAGACCCAGCCAAGTAGTCTTTTCTATTAAGCCTCTCCAAGCTCTAAGAGTATTCTTTCTTCCACTAAGCCTAAAGTATTCTTTCTTCCACCAAGCCTCTCCAGGCTCTCAGACACTTAAAGTGTTTACAAATTATAATCAAGTTTAAGTTTCCATGAAACATAAACTTAATTTCTTCCTGTACTAGAGGTTAACGGAGTACTACTCAGGATACAATGTATGAATCTAAGTACAAGGGGTAAGACAGAGACATAAGTGTTTAAGTTAAGTACAATCTCGTCTCTAATAAGTGAGGTACTTCTCCCTCAACTAATTTGGCCTAAGTGAGATATGAAATTAAGCTCCAGCCTTATCCTCTAACCATTGGTTTCCATGGGTTACATTCTCACCCGTATCATTGGAATACCGAGGTATCTTCAAAGCTTCATACTGTACCCAGTTTGATAGTCATTTGCTCAGCATGGTTGTCTTCAGACCAACAACCAACTTAATTGATCAAACAGATCAACTGAACAACATGACTAACTGACCAGCTAGTCAGTAGCCTGATTGATTCGAGAACCAACTCTCTTGATCAAACTTTGTTGACATATTGATGATCCACTTTAGCTCAAGTCAACTCTTGTTAACCATTTGGCACTCAGCCTAGTTAACTCTGTTTGATCAACTGACTTACTAACCAGCAGGTTAGCAGCAACTTGATTGATCCTTTAATTTCGATCAACTTCGACCAACCAACTTCTTCAAATTCAATCTTGAGGCTATTTATATGTTCTGCTTGAATATAGCCGTTGAAGATGATTCATAATACCGTTGAGCTGATGATGATGTGGCTCATATAGCCATTGTGTAATAACTTCTCAAACGGTTGCTTCTCCTTAAGCGAATAGGTGTACAGACGATCTCGTTCTGACACTTGTTTTTGTGCTTCTTTATGAGAGATATTTTGATATTGTTTTGCATACTCTCTTTCTTGAATTTCTTCTGCTTTTGCTTTCTTCTTCAGCTTTCTTTTGCTTTCTTTTGGATTGTATAAATGAGGAAATATCCGTTGAAACACTATCGTTTAGAGATAGCATTGAATCCTCTTTAATCCGTTGTGAGACACGCTTTTAAGGGCTCTGACATGTCTGACATAGTACAACGTAGGTGCTGCTATAAAGCTGCCACCGTTGTTGCTGTGAATGCTGCGTTGCAGAAAT
The DNA here is from genome assembly GCA_026901365.1 of Sesbania bispinosa. Classification (NCBI taxonomy): domain Eukaryota; kingdom Viridiplantae; phylum Streptophyta; class Magnoliopsida; order Fabales; family Fabaceae; genus Sesbania; species Sesbania bispinosa. The sequence continues at coordinate 85,096 of QLOH01000852.1, forward strand.
TTCCTCAGTGGTGTATGAAATTCAAAAGCACCAGGAAAGGTCTCTGTGTTCATTTCCATAAGTATGCTTGAGAAGGAAACGTGTAGCAGAGAATGACTTTTCTCAGCAATCTTTAGAGAGCAAAAGTCTTCATACTCTTCAGCAGGTAGTGCTACATCGGAATTCAGAAGTCTTCAATGCTTCAGACGGATTGAGACTTCAGACAGATTGAAACTTCAGACAGCTTCACCACTTCAGACGAGTTGATGCTTTAGACAGCTTCAATACTTCAGATGGGTTGCGTCCTTCAGACGGGTTGCGCACTTCAGATGACTTATTCCTTATGATAAGAAGATTGTAGCTTCATCTTTCTTTGTATCTTCTTCTTCTTCTTCTTCTTCTTCTTCTTCTTCTTCTTCTTGTATCTTCTTCTTCTGAGATAAAGATGTTGAATTGTATGTACTTTATTCGACCATCTTTCTTGCTTGCTTTTGTTTAGTCTTCTAACCCATTCTGGACAGCAGCAGGTGTAGATGCAGTAGGTCTGCGCACACAGATCCTTTTGTTGCAGGTGCAACAGGCGTTGCAGAAAGTCTTTGCAGTATTTCCTTATTTGTGCAAGACTTTGATCGAGGTAGAAAAGCATGTCTAGCTTTATCTACTGAGATGAGTGTACTCCATTTGATGGAGTGTGCGTTACGCTTTGCAACGTCTCCAAGAGATCATTTCTTGATTCTGACATCTTCATCTTTCATTTTCAAGACTGCTTTAGACCATCTTCAAATCTTGAAGTATTCGTAGTCTTCAATTCTTCAGATCTTCAAATAATCTTCGATTCTTCATATAGTCTTCGAGTCTTCAACTTGGTTGTAGATTCCTCTTCTTAGGAATCTGCATTTTGTTCTTTTGATCCTGATTTTCTACTCTTCTTCTTCTTATAATTATTCTGACCAGAAACACAATCAACAAACCAATACCTTTCTCAGTAGAATCTGTTTACATAATCTTATATAAACTCATTTGTCCTTAATATAATTTTATTTGTTAATCATTAAAACTTAAGGATTTTAAGTCTTATAGTCATGTTTAAATACTTAAGCTGATTTATAGACTTCACACATTATTGAATAAAATGAAAAATAAATAATATATTGAAAAAATACATTGAATTTTAATATAGAGTAAATAGATAAATAGAATAGATAAGAGAGATAATAAGTGAAAACATTAATGAATAAAATAGAGAGATAGATGATATATTGAAAAGACACTAAACGTACATTTATTGTATTTCTTAATGTCTATTTTTATATAATGGAAGAAATAAACGTGAATGAATAATAAGAGAAACTATTTTAATATAATAATAAAAATAAAATAGAAGGGTGATAAAAAAGGGGGGAAAAAGAAAATAGTAAAAATAGGACAGCCCTGTGGAGGATGCTCCTGATTCATAAAAAGAAATCACTTTTATAATGAAATAGATTAATAGGAATAGAAAATAAGAGAACACGTTTTAATGTAATAATAAAAAAAGAAAATATTTATTCAACATATTTATTTTATTTCTTAATGTGTGTTTTTATATAATGAAACATATAATCGGAAATGGATGATAAGAGAAACTGTATGAATGTAATAATAAAAAAAGAAAATTAAAGTATGATAAAAAAAATGAGAAGAAGAAAACAGGACCATAACCACCTCCTGTAAATGATACTTGTGGTTTATAAAAGAAATCATTTTACTGGAATGAAAATAAAGAAACTAAGAAAATGATACATTAGAGAAAAACACTTTAAATTTAATATATTTTTTATCTGTGTTTTTATTTAATGAAATAAATAAATATGAATGAATAATGAGAGAAACTATTTTAATATAATAATAAAAAAGGAAATTAATGTGAGAAAAAAAGGGGAAAAGGAAAATTGTATGGGCATGAATACCCCGTGGAGAATACTCATGGCTCATAAAATGTAATCACTTTTGTAATTAAACAGATTAATAAGAATGAATAATGAGAAAAAAAAATGTTTTAATATAATAATAATAATAAAAGGAAAATGAATGTATGATAAAAAAAGAAACCGTTGGAGCAGAACTGCCTCCCATAGAGGATACTTGTGGTTTAGAAAAAAAAAACACTTTACTAATTTGAGAATAAGAAACTAAAAAGAAAAAAAAATCAAGTGAAAAACATAACACGTGTATTGGGGGAACAATTTTAATATAGAGTAAATAATTAAATAGAACAGATAAAAGAAATAATAAGTGAAAGCATTAATGAATAAAATAGAAAAATAAATTATATATTAAAAAAAATTATATTAAATTTAATGTAAATATATTGTATTTTTTAATGTGTATTTTTTTGTAATGAAACAATTAATCATGAATGTATGATGGGAATGTTTTAATATAATTATAATAAATGGTAGGAGCAGGATGGTATCTCGTGGAAAATATTTATGTGCTTTGTGTACGAAATAGATAAATATAAATAGATAATGAGAGAAAGTATTTTTTTTTAAATAAAAGTGTGATAAAATAAATAGAAAAAAGTAAAAAAGAAAATGGAACGTAAGTCAACACATTTATTATATTTTTTATTTATGTTTTTATGTATTGTAACTAATAATAAAAAATGAATGATGAGAAAAAATATTTTAATAGAATAATAAGAAAAATAAAATTAAAGGGTAATTAAAAAAAGAAGGAACGTAGGAGCAAATCGGCCTCCCATATAGAATACTCATGGTTCATAAAAAATCACTCTATTGAAATGAGAATATTAAAACAAAAAAAACTCAAGTAAGAAAAAGTATCAAAATAAAGATATAAATGATATATTGAAATTGTACCTTTGAATATGTGTTTTTTAATGGAATAGATAAATAGAAATTAATATTGAGAGATGATTTTTTTTTAAAAAAAATGTACTCTTAAAAATGGGTGAGGAGCCTTAATTATGATTAAGTTTGAATCAGAATTACCTATAATAATAGCGAATTGTGATAAAAAAAGAAAGAAAGAAAGAAATGAGGCGTACAAGTGTAAACGTAAAAGAAAAAAAAAGGGACTGGAAGAGAGTGAAGCATAGAAATGATAAAAAAAAGAAAAGAAAAGAAAAGAAAAGGGTAGACTAGTAGAGGGAGAGAAGATTGACACGTGTTATGAGAGGGGAAGTATTTTATAGTAGTAGATGAGATGAGATGAGATTAATAGAGAAATAGTAAGAAAAAGGTTGGAAGCCAAAAACCATTTGATTTGAAATCTTAGAACCAGTTTTGTTTGGGCATTTTCCCACTATAAGAAACTCGAAAATTAGCGACGGTCTAAAGTCGTTGGTTAGCAGAGGAAAACCGTCGTTATCATGCAATTAGTGACAACTTAGCGATGACCACAAGGATGTCGTTAAAATGCTCGTCGTTAATAAAGCAGCGACGAGCAAAATCAGTCGTCGTTAGGTAGAGTCCGCTTGTCCGAAGCTAAAGTCGTCGCTATACTGAAGTCCGTCGTAACGTGAAATGATCATAAGGTCGTCGCTAAGCCGTCACAACATAACGATGGTCTGGCCGTCGCTAATAAATTAATTTTTTTTATTTTTTAACTAGTGACGACCATGACCCTTGCTAATAATTATATTAATTTTTCACGATTTTATATTTAATTTTATTTTAATTTATGAATTTACGGTTTAATTATTATAGAAATTCAATTTGTTACTTATTTTATAAATTTTGTATAAAATCACCCATATACAAAATAAAAATATCAGTACATATAAAAATTGTACACTAACATAAGTCAATAAAAAGGAAAAAAAATTACAGCTAATGGCGACAACGCTACTGTGGTGGTGGGCCACGATCCTCATTCAGGGGTTGGCCATCCAGGTCGTCATCGTAGTGCGGTGCGCCTGACCGAAGCTGGTAGAAGCACCTGCACTGCGGGCATTCAGCACTACCTGCAACTATTGTCGAAGTTGTGTGAAATCCTCCTCCAACCGTGCATATTGCGCCTGACAGTGATCAGTCCTCTCTTCAGCTCGAGTGGCCTGCAACTTTGCTTTGATGACCTCCCGCCTCAACGCCTCATCAGACGAATGTCGAGACCCGTCGCCACCGCGAGTATGGACTCGAGTCTCTTGAGTGAGGCTGGTCACACCAGGACGACTGTTGCTTGACAAGTCCCCGGTGCCATAACATTGGCCTCGAGTCTTGCCACCAGCAACATCCTTCCATATCTGTAAGTTGGTGGACCCATCAGTGATGGAGTTGTCCCACATTTGTGACTCCACCTTCCTCAGGCGGTCATGGTGATTTGTCTGTTGAATAGAGATGAACTTATAATTAGTTAGTTATTCTATTGTAAATATATCAAATTATATAAAAAATACCGCTAAAGCATAATTTTTCCTTAGATATGCAAACCGCGCTCGATCATCTACCCAACCACCATCCTTTTTTGTGTGGGTGGCCACAAAAAACTCATATGGATCTACAGCCCGCCCAAGCTCTTGAGCCTACACGTAAAAATTACACTAATAAATTATTTTAATTATAAATACGAAGATAATATAGAAAAGTAGGTTTATACATACCATATCTAGAGCCACCTCAACGTGAGCCTTGTGGCCCGTGAAGTGTACTGCTTCGCCTTGATGAGAAGCCCGATTGGTCCCTTGAACTCATCAGAGGCCCAGTAGGCCAAAAGACCCTCCCAGGCCTCCTCACCACACCAAGTAGGCCTAGTCTCACTCGTCCGGGCCTTGTTGAGCATATCTTGAAGGCGTCTGACAATTATTTACTGGTACACCTTTTTAATTTTGGCCTCATCCTCAGGGTCCCAAGTAACTTTGCTCTTAAAAAAAATGTATTATGGTAATAAGTTGAAAATGTCGTAGCGTTAATAAAAGTATGTAAAATGAAGAATTTTACCGTAAACCCCTCCCACCACTTGTCCTTCACATCTTGCAGGGTGACCTCCCAGAAGTAGTGAGGACCACGGAATTGCGATCAGATTGCATGACCAATGATTGTGACAGGGTTGATCGGCACCCAATTGCAAAATAAAAAAAATCAATATTAACTCTAAAAACTTATAAAGTTTCAATATTAACATACATGGCGAAAAATAGGAGAAGCCCCAACAAAGATTTTTTCTTCAATGGACCAAAAAAGTTTCTTTTGCCAAATTACTTTACTATTTCGACATGAAATATTACTTGCATGTTAGGGAATGATTTATTTTAACTAAATAAATTATTGTTGGGTGCTCTGCTTATTGAAAAGTTGTGCGTTACATGTCTCTGCACTTTTCAATGTGATGTGTGTTATTAACGTAAAAAAATATTAATTCTAATTTTCATACACCATCTCTTTATTTGGTTGTAGGAGAAAACTTGGAAGAGAAATAGATAAGAAAAATAATTTTTTTTAATTGTTTGATTTGAGAGAAAGATGAAAGAAAGAAAGAAAGAAAAGAAAGAAATAAGGAAAGAAAGAGATGATAGAAAAATAATGTAATTTTATTTAAATGGATAAATTTGTCCTTTATTTCAGAATATATTATAATGTAATTTTTCTAAAAAGGAAGTAACTGGATATCGTTAATATTGAAGAAAAATATTAGCAACACACTCATTGTGAGTTGTGATTGATTAAAAATCACATGGGTCCCACCATATTGGAAGTGGGACCCACATAATTTGATGGGACACATGTATATTTTAACCAATCACAATGAGTGTGTTGGAAAGAGAGTGTATTGATAGCACTCCTCTTAATTGAATTCATAACTAGGTTTATACGCCGATACAATATATATTAGTAATTGATTACAATCCAAACGTAATCAACTACCTGTGAAGATAGAGGCACCTATTACACTAGACAATAGTTGGTAATTGATTAAAAAAAGGAAGTAACTAATTAATATTAACTCAAAAAGAGGTTCATATGCTAACACAATTTTTAGATTTTTTATGCTTTCATGAATGAAGAAGGAGCTTGCAAATTCACAAAAATGAAAGTATAAGGAGCTTGCAAATCTATAATGTGTGTGTGGCAAAGAGATCAGAGGAAGGGGAAGAAGACAACCATGGAAACACTCTTACCTAATAATGGAGAAGGGGTATGAGATTGGAGATAGTGTATCACAAAGGAAGGAAATGGAGACATGTGGGATAAGCTTTCTGTTACAGTGTGGCTTGCCACCGTATTTCACTCAGCCATGACAATGACGAGCTGCATACCCAAAAGTGAACAACAAGAGATGCAAAGTTGATGGACGAATATAGATGAAGAGATCAGAACAAAGACATAAATGCTTTGTGACGGTGAATGAAGATGGACACAGAAGATTGCAAGAAAAAGTACTAGAGTAAATTAAGTTGAGTTTTTTATAAGGGTATTTTAGACATTATGTTATCATCCATCCACATTTCTCCCTTTCTCTTTGCAAAAGGGAGAGAGACCAAAATGGGCGTATGCCAAGTCCTAAACTATTCCTTCCTCCCCCTTTCAAGTTGCTAACAAACAAGAGTGGGATCCACTCTTTCTTTCTTTGCCATCTCTCTCCTCCCAAAATCTGCAGATTCATACATTGGGTATATAAGTTTTTCTCATGGGTCTTTTTCATCTTCCTTTTCTTTTTATCTGTTTAATTATATCTATTTCTTTCTTTCTCATCATATCTATCATTTTCTTTCTCTTCTTTTCATTTTTTTCTTTCTATCTATCTCTTCCTTCCATCTCTCAGGACCGACCCAAGGGTAAGGCGACCTAAACCCTTGCTTTAGGCCCCCTATTGCTAGTAATCTTTAACCTCAGGGTTAATGGTTCAATCCTTGTTGACTGAATATTAAATTTTAAGGCCCCTTTTTTCAACTTGTGTTTTTAAAAAGGTCCTAATATGAAGGTTTGCTTGAGGCCTCCCAACATGTTGGGCCCTTCCATCTATACCCCCAAAATATGAGATGTACAAGAACCGTTTCCCAATTCCAAAATATATTTTATCAGGTCATTATTTCTATACCATTATCTTTACACTCTCTTTTTGTCATACAAGAATGGTGTAGGGGTAATGTTGTAAGAAAGTATATAATATGAAAAATCATCAATATTGTTGGATTGTGAGGGAAGTTTAAATTATTGGAGAGATCTCCATCAATGAATTAAAAGCAATTCATATAAGCGGATTGAATATCGCATCTAACAAAAAAATGTTAAGGTATCATTACCACTTATATGTTAACATGCACATTTCCATCTATTGTTGAACTTCTTACTTATACTCTTGACACTTCAATAAGTAACCTATTAACGTTAAGATTTTTTTCCAACCACGACCATTGTCTAAGGACAACTAGAGAAAAATACCACTATGAGAAAAATTTTACAACACATAGACTTTTCTCTCAAACACCCTTGACCCCAGTACACCCACACTCTCTCGAAATAAATATTTGAAATACTCTTCACAATACTAATAATATAGAAGAAGAAAGCTAGATACAAGTTTAAGTGTTTCCAACTTGAAGTGTGTAGAATCAAACGATTTGAGTCCAATATATATATATATATAATCTTGAAATCGCCTCCCTTATAATCCTAGACAATATGAAATCAATTTTAATCAACTCCAATAAGGGACTCATCAGTTCAACATATACAACTTTGTTGTCGACTAGCTAGCTAGCAATCAAGGCATGTCTGATAAAACCAATGTTTTTTAAAATCAGATCGATGAAGGCACTAGATCACGGTTTATTAGTACAACCGTGGTTGAACCAGAGTGAAATCGATAATAATTAAAAATATGGTTTTAATATTATATAATATTTCAAGTAACAAAATAACAAAAGTGTGTGGGGTCCATAGAATTTTAGAGTCTCTATTGTTATGCGAAGAAATAGGGGTGGAGAGTTAATTTTAGATGTTTTTACAAATATACCCCTATTGATATAAAATAAAATGGCTCGAAGAAAGAATAGTAGACAATCAAAGAAGGTCAACTTTTATTTTATTAATTAGATATTTACAAAAGGAAAATATAAGTTAACATTTGTTTGGCCTTTTTCTCTTCAAGTTAGTCATGGTTGTTGCTCATCTTCGAATGGGTCTCTGTTACTCCTCATCTTCGAGTGTCCACCAACTTACTCGGACTAATGATCATAAATGTCGTGTTAGGCTGTGGGTAGAGGTGAAGCCTAGTGCTTGGGGTGTAAATAAAGAAGAGTCCCTCGAAGGGTTAGGACTCCCTGTCTTGGCTGGTTTGTTCGACCTAAGGAAAGGGTAAAAAGAGGACGAAGGGGCCTTTGGTATTGGACACCCCGTCGATCTGATTAACAACAAATCCATATAAGATCAGGTCAAATAGAGTAGCCAACAACAGAAACCACTCCATGAGAAACGAGACAATGAGCAGGTGGTGAAGCTAGCCACTATTTATAAGGAACAAGAAAGCCTAAGCTAGGTTTCAAATAGAATGTGGAGATCTAGCCAATAATGAACTGTTAAGGATGAAATATTTCCCAAGTTCTTTAACTAAGAATGCCTTCACCTGGTTCACGATATTACCCCCTAATTCTATTCACAATTGGGTCCAACTTGAAAGGACGTTCCATGAACAATTCTTTAGGGGAGAGAGTAAAGTTAGTCTGATGGAGCTAATGAACATTAGAAGAATGCCAAGTGAAACCATGGGGGATTACCTTAATAGGTTTAGGCATAACAAAGCTAGATGCTTTACTCATGTACCTGAGAATGAGTTAGTGCAAATAGCTGCAGGGGGTCTCGAATTTCATATTCGAAAGAAATTAATCAGCATGTCAGTTCGAGACATGGCCCAACTTGCTGGTAGAGTTAGGCAAATCGAACAAATAAAGGCTGAGAAGGCCAAATGTAAGAACTATCATCGAATAGGGAGAAGGGATAAGGTGGCATACGTTGACATTTTAGAAGCCATTAGTGACTCGGATACTGATAAAGAGGAAAATGAAGTTAATGTGGCTGGATTAAAACCTGAACCACCTTATACTTGTACTTTTCTAAAGCCTATGAAAGAAGAGGCAAGTTCTTCGAGTAAAGAAAAATTTAAAAAGCCATCATATGGTTTTGATATTACTAAAGCTGACTAATTATTTTATATTTTGTTGAAAGATAAACAAATTATCCTGAGTGGTGATAACAAAATCCCTACACCTAAACAAAGGAAAGGGAGAAAATATTGTAAGTATCATCATGTCTATGGTCATTGGACTAACCACTGTGTTCGTTTTAGGGATTTAATCGGGAAAGCAATCTCAGAAGGGAGATTGAAGTTCGAGGAAAAGATGAAAGGCACCATGAAGGTTGATTCTAATCCCCTTGGCACCAATGTGAGTTACGTTGAGCCCTTCGAGGTGAACATAGTGGAAACCAAACCAGTTTATGATAGGGCCATAGATATAGCCATTGAAGGCTTCGAGAAAGAGGTCAAAGACATCTACCAAGCTGTTGAGGAGAATCTTCTCAAATTCATAACAAGGAAACAAGGAGAAAACAGATGCGTCATGTTGTGCCCTAGATGCAATGCAGTGTTCGATGTTGATTCAGCTAAGACCTTCGAGAAATCTTTAATCAGAAAATAGTATGTGAAGAACATGCTTAACCAACAGAAGCATTGGGAAGGCTAAAAAATGGGCAGGGCCCAAAAAAGGGCAGGAAGGGGTATAATTCTTCCCGAAAGGACATTTGTGCCACCAACCAAAGTTCCTCCTAACCAGTGGGTAAGACCTGTACCCACGAGTCTAAAGCCGCAAACCACCTAGCAAGGAGTGATGCCAAAAGGAGAAGCACCAACCCCTGCGAAAGGAAAAGAAGTGATGGTGCACCCATCAAGGCAAATGAGACCTCCACATGAGAGTTGGTATCATTTCAGGCAATACTTCAAGGCCAAGGGTTCGATGTCGAAAACTCAATTGTAAAGAGCTCAAAGAATGTATAGGGCCAGAATGGAAAAAATACAAGCAGAACAGGTTCCGACAAATAAAAGGCCCAAGAGGAGGTTCGAGGCCTCTTCATAAAAAACACAAAGGGACCTGCACGAATAGATCAACGCTAAGGTAAGAGAAATAGAGGAGGATGATCTCTTTTCAGAGGAGTTTGAATCAAGATTCCCTAATTCATTACAAGATATTTGTGGCATAGTCTCGATCTTACCAGTTGAATTTGCTCAGCAGGTACAGAGGCTAGAGGAGGAGGAAGATTTTGAAGATGAGGACATGCAAAGTCTTGTAATGTTGAGCCAAACAGAATCAAAGACCAAGAGTGAAATGGTAAACTTAATGAAACCTTCTCCGGAAGAAATGGCTCACATGAAGCCATTATATATAAAAGCAGTGGTCGAAGGAAGCCCTATCAATAGGGTTATAATTGATGGAGGTGCAACCATCAATCTGTTGCCTAAAGTCACTTTCGACAAGCTTGGAAAGACAAGAAAGGATCTAGTCCCTCACAATATTGTTATAACAGACTTTGCAGGGAAATCTTCAAACTTTGAATGAGTAGTGGCCTTAGATTTGGTGGTTGGTGGTCAAGTTCGAACCACCATATTTGTGGTAATCCAAACCAAGGCCAATTTCAAATGTTATTAGGAAGGGAGTGGATCCATGGCATATGAGCAGTCCCAGGATCAGTGCATAAAAAATTGTTCCTATGGGATGATACAGGAAACCCTGTAGTGGTCGAGGCAGACCAAGGAATGTACACTGCTGGACAGGGGTTAATTGAAGCATATTTGAGAGGAACCTTGCCCACATAGGTCAATATGAGCTGGACTCAAAGTCTACAATGCACTCAGCCAAAGTACCTTACTCAGTAAGGCTTGACCCTATTAAGGGTTTTATTTTGAAGAGAGTGTCCGATCTTGAAACGGCCCAAGAAATGCTCAATGCCTCATGGCAAGCATAGAAGATGTGAAAAAAAAGGATAACGACCTACATGGTCGAAAGAAAGGTCAAAGCGGAGTTGCTAACAGAAGAAGAAAATGCAAGAAAAAGCAAAGACTTAAATAGCCTAACAGAAAAGGCCAAAGAAGGTTTAGACTTTGAAGGTATGTATTATATATATACGATGATAGGCCCATAGGCTTCGAGAATAGCTATGAAAAGGTGCCCAGGTTTGAATCCCAAGATCAATTGGAGGAAGTCAATTTAGGAACAATTGAAGATCGAAGGCCTACGTTCGTCAGCGCGAGAATGGACTCAAATGCCAAAGAAAAATTAACTAAGTTACTCATGGAGTTAAGGGATTGTTTTGTTTGGAGCTATGATGAAATGTTGGGATTAGATCGAAGTTTGGTTGAGCATAGACTCCCAATCTTACCTGGGAAAAGACCAGTGAAAAATCTCCTCGAAGATTTGCTCTAGAAGTGGTCTCAAAGTTAAAGAAGTGATCGAATGACTTCTCAAAGCCAAGTTCATTAGAACTGCCAGGTATGTAAACTGGCTTTCTAATATTGTGCCTATGATAAAAAAAGAATGGCTCGTTGAGGGTATGCATAGACTTTCGAGACCTCAACGAAGCCGCACCTAAAGACGAGTATCCAATGCCCATTTCATACATGTTGATAGATTCAACAGCAGGAAACAAAGTGCTAAGCCTATTAGATGGTTACTCTGGTTATAACCAAATTTTCATAGCTGAAAATGACATTTCAAAAACAACATTTTGTTGTCCTGGGGCATTGGGAACCTTCGAATGGGTAGTGATGTATTTTGGCCTAAAGAACGCAGGGGCCACTTACCAAAGGGCAATGAACTCAATTTTTCATGACTTTATTGGTGAGTTTATGAAGGTGTACATAGACGACGTCATGGTCAAATAAAAAACCAAAGTGCAACACCTGGAACACTTGAGATGTTCACTCGAAAGGATGAGAGCACATAGTTTGAAGATGAATCTTATGAAATGCGCTTTCGGAGTATCTACAGGAAATTTCCTAGGATTCTTGTTCAGAAAAAAAGGAATCGAAGTGGACAAGAACAAGGCCCAAGCTATCATAAAGGCCTTACCCCTAACGAACAAGAAGCAATTGCAGTGTCTCCTGGAAAAAATCAAATACTTGAGAAGGTTTATCTTGAACCTATCTGGGAAAACGAAAGTCTTTTCCCCCTTGTTTAAATTGAAGAAAGAGCAAAGGGTTCAAATGGTAAGAAGAGCATCAAATGACTTTCGAAGAAATCAAAATGTACTTGGTCAATCCTCTTGTAATGACGCTCCCTATCAAAGGAAAACCTCTTAGATTGTACATTTCTGCACCGGAAGAAACCTTGGGAAGTATGTTAGCCCAAGAAGACGAGAATGGCTTCAAACGAGTTGTATATTACTTGAGCAGAAGCCTGAATGATGTAGAAAAGAGATATAGTGCTTTAGAAAAGCTTCGTTTGTGCTTATATTTTTCTTGTATGAAGTTAAAATATTATCTAAAGCCCTGTGAAGTTCATGTAAGTTCCCATTTTGATGTTATAAAGTATATGTTGATTAAGCCAATTCTTCATGGCAGAATAGGAAAATGGGCACTTGCATTAATTGAGTTCTCTTTAAAGTACATGTCTTTGAAAGCAATAAAAGGGCAAGCCCTTGTCGATTTCTTAGCCGAACAATCACTGGTTCAAATAGAAGAAATTAATTTTATTGGGCTTAAGCCTTGGAGTTATTCTTTGATGGTTCGAAACATAACAAGGGAAACGACATAGGAATGCTGATAATATCTCCTAACAGAATAATGACCAAAGTTATGTTTCAAATAAAAGGAGAATGCTCTAATAATGAAATCGAATACGAAGCTCTCATTCCAGGGCTCAAACTACTATTGAGTTTAAACGCAACACATGTACACATCAAAGGGGATTCTCAACTGGTCATAAACCAACTAAAAGGATTATATAAGTGTTGTAGCATTAAATTGGCAAAATATTTTGCCAAGGCCAAGAAGAGCCTTTTGAGTTATTTCGATGATTGACCTTGAACACCTACCCAGGGTAGAAAATGAAATAGCAAATGAACTGGCTCAACTAGCGTTTGGGTATAAAGTCAAACAAGGGCAATTCGAGAGTTTAATTAAGACCAAACCACCTCTCTCCGCAGAAGAGAAGATGGTCTTAAATATTGATGCTTTAGGCCCATCAAATTGGAAAAAAAAACCTCTAGCAGAGTACCTATGAGATCCTACAAAGTCCAAAGAAAGAAAATTAAATATAGGGCTTTAAACTACACCATCCTTGGTGATGAACTTTACAAGAATTCCAATGGTAGCAACCTGTTAAAGTTTCTAGGAGAATTCAAAGCCTATCTAGCCCGAGCTGAGGTACATGAGGGAATTTGTGGAGCACACCAAGCAGGAGAGAAGATGAGGTGGAATCTACTCAGGTACTACTATTATTGGCCAACATTGCTAAAAGATTGCTATGAATACACAAAAGGTTGTGAGGAGTGCCAGAAACATGGCCACCTGCAGCATGTGCCAGCAGTAGAGCTACATTCAATAGTGAAACCTTGGCCATTTCGAGGCCGGCCTCTCGACCTCATAGGGATGATCCACCCTCCATCTTCTAGAGGTCATAAGTTCATCCTTGTGGGAGTGGATTATTTTACCAAATGGGTTGAGGCTATACCTTTGAAATACATGGGCCAGAAAGAAGTCATTGACTTCATAGAAGATCCATAGTCCATAGGTTTGGAATCCCTAAGACCATAACAACAGACCAAGGGACTATGTTTACAGGTAGAAAAGCGACGCAATATGCTAAGTTAAGAAGAATTAAGCTTCTTACATCAACTCCTTATTATGCCCAGGCTAATGGCCAAGTCGAGGCCATAAATAAAATCTTATAAGTTTAATTAAGAAGCATATTGGGCAAAAGCCTCGTAATTGGCACAAGATGTTAGGAATATGCACTAGAGACTTATATATTTGTGAACATCCATCACTTGTATCATGTTATTTTATAAAGGCAAACTTATTCTTTTAGAATATAATTATTGTCCTTAGAATAGAAGCTTAAAATTCATAAGGAATCAGGTAGATGACTTGATCGTGAGAGCTTATGAAGAACTATTCTTAAATAGTCCCTAGTCAATTATCATCTTAGGACAAAGATGCATTTAGACTAGCATGTGAGTTCATTGATGATCATATCTCACAGATCATGGATATGAGATATCATGTGCTCACATAGGTACACATTAAGAGTAATGGTGTACTGGACAGACCCACCTTAAGAACGTTGCGTGGGTTGTTACATAAGTGTCATGAACGTTTCTTAAATTAATAAATGTTATATGAAGTCCTTTGACCTAAAATCACTATGATTCCTACATAAGGAATTATATGTTTTAATTATCATCAAACGTTACATGTAACAGGGTAATCATAAAGTTGGTTTTTGGACATATAATAAATTATGTGGTGGAATGTGAGTGTCATAGATGGGATTTGTCCCTCCTATGTAACGGGAGTTATATCTATAGGCCTCTTGATAAAGTGAGACTGCAAAATGCATGGCCATGCTCAGGAGAATAAATATGAGATATTTATTTTCTGTACAGTCTACTTGGGGATCAAGAAAATATCAATTGAACTATACAAGGTTGACACAATCCATGCCCTTGTGTTCAATTAGATATTTGGACAAAGGGACAGAGAATATAAATTATTATAATAAAATAGGATTTATTATTTTATTAATAATCGTAATATTTGGATAGTGATGTGTTGCTAGATACCGCTCACTATTTATGATATTAAATATAAAAGGGTTTTATTTTAATATCATAACCAAATATTAAAATCCTATTGGGTCACACGCATACAACAAGCCACTAGGAAAAGGATAATAATTCTAATTTAATTTAATTAGAATTATTATAACATAATGGGCCAGGCCCATAAGTGTGAGGGTTAAGTGAGTGAGGGGGTAAAACCCTAGCCACCACTCTATAAATAGAGCATAAGATGCATTACCCCAATACACACATGAGTAATCGCTTCTTACTTTCCAAGGCTACTAGCAGAGCTAAGGAGAGAATCCTAGTCCGGCTGTTGGCGTGGATACCAATAGAGACGTGGCTACACTTGCCTCGTTTATAATCCTAATAAGGTACGACCTTTCGTTTCAATACCTTTTTGCCTTGATTCGTGTTTTCGCAAAACGATTATAACAAGGGAAGGAATCCATTTATTTCCGCTGCACCCTGACCACATGCTTGATTCCCTTCACAAGACACTTAGTCAAGTGTTGTGGGCCTATCGAACCTCACCCAAAGTGGCTATTTCCACGTCCCCATATAAACTAGTATATGGACATGATGTTGTTCTCCCAGTAGAAATAAACCTTCAATCTTTTCGAGTTCAGAGGCAGAATGAGTTGCCTACGCAAGATTATCCTAATCTAACGTTCGATGAACTTGATAACTTGGACGAAGAGAGAATAATCACTTTGGAAAATCTGGTTAAGCAAAAAGAAAGAGTTTCTCATTTTTATAATCGAAGGGTTAGTAGCAAGACGTTTCGAGAAGGAGATTTAGTCTGAAAAGTTCTTTTACCTTTGGGTAAAAAATCTCTTAAGTATGGGAAGTGGACCCCGAATTGAGAGGGGCCATTCAAAATCGAAAAGGTTCTTTCGAGCAATTCCTATACTATTCGAGATGTCAAGTCTAATTGCTTGATTAGATCGATAAACAGGAAACACTTAAAGGAATATAAGCCACTGATGCATGAGGTAAAAATTCCTCTAAATTAAGAAAAATTTAAATGGAAAAACAGTGACCAAGTAGTTAAATGTCATACAAAATGGCTATTAAAAGCTACAAAGGGAAATAACAAAAGGAATAAAATATAAATCAAAGAGGAATAAGCCTAAAAAAGAGATTTGGTTTTGAAATCAAGATATTCCTCCTTAATTTTCCTAAGAGTAGCTTCAAGCATGGCATGCTGATTGCGAGCCTTGTCCAGATCCCTCAAATAACTGAGAAGCTTGGCAGATTCATCTTTCAACTCTACTTTCAATTTCTCTTGCTGCTCCCTGCATTTGGGAAGCGTTTAAGTAAGTAGAGTGTATTATTCAGTTGTAGAAACTAACTGTTGCTTCAGATCTTCGATCTCCTTGCCCAAAGTTACCGCTCGAGACTCACCCTTTAAAAGAGATTCAGAAGAGGTTTGGAACTTGGAGTTCTTTTCCAGGAGTTGCATTCTCAAAGCCTTCTCATCTTTTTGAACATTCTCTTGGAGAACTTCATTCCCGTTGATTCGGTTCAACGTCGAAGTGAAGGAGTCATACCAAGCACAGAACACACCCAGAGCCTCATCCAACTGAAGAGGGAGCCCTTCAGGTAACTTCTTAATCTCAGCAAGCAGGTCTCGAACCTAATAGTTAATGTCATCATTCAGAGTAGTCATTAAGTCCTGAGAAAAAAAACAAGTGGCGAAGCTTGCCAACCAAGGTTTGAACTCGATGGTGAGTGCTAGACTCTAAAGTCTTGGTGCTTACGATTAACTTGGTAGAAGGGAGAGTGCCTACCAGAAGAATGTTGATGATTGAAAAGGGTCTTCTTCGAGTTTCTTACTCAGAGCATCTAGGTCTAAAGTGGGCTCAGGAACTCGGGGAGGAGATTTATCTCGAGGAACCTCTTACTATTCAGCTTGAAAGGGAGTGGTCTCTAGGATACTCTCTTCACCTTGTTTCATCTTTGGTGGTGAGTTTCGAGGAGGAGTTTGACCAGACCCTTCAAAATCTTCATCTTGAGCAGTAAAAGAAGGGGTGGTAGGTAAGCCTCCATCAGGCAAGGACTGATCATCACTTTTTTGGGCCAGAGACTGGTCTTTAGGTGAAGAAGTGGTACCTTGATAAACTTGGTCTTTTATTGAGAGATCTCTTTCTTCTATGGGAATAGATTGATTCCCAGGTTGAACCATGTCAAGGTCAGCACCTTGAGGTTGCTTAGAAGCGCCTCCAGTCTCTTCCAGCACCTTATAAGCAAATTGCTCAGCAGATTGATCAGGACAATTGACCTCTGGTTCATCAATAGCAGTATCTCGATCTCCTGTAGGTCGAAGTCTTATGATCCAGTTAGATCCATGATATTGAATAGCAAGAGGAAGAAAATCTAAAAGTGAATCAATACTAGAAGAACTAGAACCTGTGGTGTTCTCCTGGTGGGTATCATTAGAAGAAATTATCTGCAAAAGTAAATGATGAAGGTCAACTGACAATCCCAATTAATGGAAACAAAAAGGAGAAAAGAGGCACGTAAGACTCACCACTCTGTTTGCTTTCCAAGAATGCTTAACGGCTGGTGCAACTTGCTTAAGCCTCAACTTCCTAGTAGATCCCTGCACAAGAGCATAACCAAGGTGAACAAAGCTTCAATAAAAAGATAAAGGCAAAAGACTCTAACAGGAACAAACCTCAGCAGCAGAAGGTTTGAGGACCGTCGAAGGTCCAGTCTCATTGAGGGTTCCTTCACCAGTGATAACTTTGTCTATTTGGGAGGGGGGTCACCTCAGAATTAAAAGAAGGAGGTTTTGCACCATCAAGTTCCTTCGAGCCAGAAGTTGATGAGGGATGATCTTGAGAATGATCAGAACGAGCTTGAACCTGAGCAGGGGTGGGAGTTGGAGAGGCCTGAAAAGAAGGATTTTATTCTCGAGTTGAAGTGGCAGCAGGAGTCTTCTTTCTTTTCTTTAAGGAACTTTCACCCTTCAAGGCAGGTGGTTGAGGAATTCCCCTCTTCTTGGTTTGAGGTTTCTGAAAGTAACCAAGAGTACAAAAGAGTTGAGAAGGCCAAAATGGAGAGAGAAAAGTTACAAGTCCACACAGAATATACCTTAGCCTCCTCAGAGCCCTTGCTACCTCGAGATGTTTTGTCTTTCGAAGCTCCTCCAACATTTTTAGTGGCTGTCATAAAAGGTAATACAAGTTAAACCATAAAAGTAAATGCTGAAATTCAGAAAGGTAAAAGGCAGAAGTCAAAATACCTTGTCTCTTCTTCTTCTCAACTGACTGATCATAGTGGGGAAAAATGAGTTTGTTGCGGAGTATTTCACTCCACCTTTTATCTTGGTCAGCTTGTTTATCAGGGTTCTCACTAACAATGGGTTTTTGAACCCAAATAAGACCTAGAGTCCTGTTTGAGTAGGGGCAGAGAGAAGATTCGAATTGTTCATGATCGAAGAAACAAGACATGGACATTTTTAAACCATCAAGTGGTTTAATTATGGTGCTATAAAGAATGGTAAACACCAAACTTTTACTAGTAGGCTCGAAGAGGTTTTGGGCCTTGTGAGGGAGAGAAGCCATCTCTGAAAAGATGGCTCGAAGCCAAAGGTCTAACAACAAAAAAGGGCCATAGAAACCACCCCAGAGGTTTGGGTTTCCTATACTGGCTGAAAATATCTGACATACACAGATACAAATGGCCAATAAGCAATTTGGCCAAATTGATTCCTCTGCCTTCATGAAGGCAAGTAGCTAAGGGAAGAAGCCCTTGAGGGACTTGTAAGGACCTAGTGCAGAAAAAAAATTGGCTAACCAAAGCCAAAGGAAGGCTATATGTTCAGCATTAGAAACTTCAGGGGACTCTTGGTTATGGTTATTTAAAATAAAGGCCCTAAAGGTCATCTTAGAAACATGAGGGGTGATTTCTTTAAGGGTGCAGTACTAGGAAGATAGGTCTCGCCATAGGGCTCAAGACCAGTGATGACTGCCACATCTAGGAGAGTGGGAGTAATAATCCCACTAGGAAGGAAGAAGGTACAAACACCTCGATCCCAAAATTAAGGGCAGCTAAGATCAAATCAATATTATAGCTATCAATAGTGGTTCGGGACAACTGAATTAAATCATAAATCCCTAACCTCTTCTAAAAACCTCACTTCTTCCACTGGACCTTGTCGAGCCAAGCAAGGTAAGTCTTCTTCTCCACCATTGGGTACGCTCTAAAGACAGTCTTCTCTGGTTCGACGAAATCAGCACGGACTGGGTTCCCAAATACGAGGACGTTCCCGAGGGGATAAAGGGCCTAAAAATCCTTGAATTGAAGCGTACATGGAGGAAATTCATAAGGACCAAGATAAGAGATGTGCAGACCATCAATGTTGGTCGGAATAAGAACAATGTTCTTCCACACTGCAAGGTTCTCGTCAGTAGCTTCCGGCTCCAAAACAAACGTCTCGTCATTCCTAACCACTGTTTGACCATCGTTGGCGGCAAGGGGAATAGGGCAAGTCACCCTGTACTCACCACTAGGGAAAGTTAAATCAGCGATAGTGGTAGCCATGAGGGTTGAGTTCAGCAAATTGTGGAGAAAAAGCAAGCAGAGAAGTTGAAACGGAAGCGCAAGGAAGAAGACGAAGCAAACGTGGGTAAGAAGGCAAAGTGTCAAGAGAGAGGGAAAGTTCAGGTTTTAAACGTCGCTACGTGACAAAAAGAGGGGAAACCAAAGGTTTCCTGTCAGTTTCTAGCCTACTCAGGGTTCAAGTAACGGCCCGGGCAATAATGCGTATGGCAGCAAGAAAGAACGTGGGGCGTGCACGTGGACAGTTACCAGAAGTTGAGGGGACTGCCAAGCGTGGTTGAAAATGCAAAAGCTTCTCACCCTCTGTTTTTGTGAATTTTGCAAAGAGAGAAACTCCGCAAAGAGAATTCCGAGAGAGAGGGAGGCACCACCTTGTTTGGAATGGTCAATGAGAGAGAGTTTGAGTGGAGATTATTAGTGGGCCCACTACATCATCAATCTCCTCACTCTAGGAGAGAGTTGGGGGAGAGAAGGGGTTGATATATAAAAAAGACATTTTTACCCCTCTTTAATATTTACTTGGCATTGTTAAATTTATATTTGAATGGTAGTTTAGTCTTTTTAACTTTTTACACATTTCTCTCTCTCATTTCTCCACAATCAAACAACTATCATAATTAATTTCTCTCTTATTTCTCTCATACCAAACAACATATATTTTTACTCAATTTCTCTACTATTTCTCTCTTCCTTATCTCTCTTTCCTATTTCTCTATTTCTTATTTCTTTATTTAAACCAAACAAAATTCAATCTTGAGCCTTGAGAGAAGGTAAACGGCTGCCGGCAACAAGGGTAGGACTAGGAGTCCAAACTCCAAAGGAGGGGAGGGAGCGGGGTGCAGTTATGTGGCCTTGACAGATTATCAGAATGTTCCTGCTACACAGCCAATGAGAATGGGCAACAGTAAAGTAACCCCTCATGAGTGTAGAAGAGTGTGATCATCGATGTGATGTGATGTGACTTCGATGTGACTGCATGTGTACGGATGATGTGTGAGTGAGAGAGACAAGCGTTGAACACGGAGAAGTGGATCCTATTCTCCCACGCTCTACACAAACAAAATCCATTATCTTCCTCGGACCTACCTTTACTTAATAATAATAATTCTTATTATTAATGATTCAATTCTTCAAGTCCAAGTGCCACCTCGCCTGGCCTGCTAATTGCTATGCATGTAAACAAACGTGAACGTGATGCTACTGTTTATACTCATCTTTTTCCTTATTAAACAATTCGATCAGTGCCTCGGCCTCACCAATTCATTTGACTTCGAATTTTGAAGCACCTTTTCCTTCTCTCTAGTTTCCGATAAATAGATAGATCAGTTACCTTTTTTTTTATTAAATTAAAGAAGTCGGCCTCAATTGAAGAGAAAATGTAACGACATATATTTATTAGGATGCGTCAGATACGATACGACCCACCCCCGGTTTCCTATGTGCAAGTTTGTTACCGCTGGTTTTGCATCGTCAGCATGAGATTTATATACTTGTTTGTTTCAACTGAAAATGAACGAAAGGAAAATTAGAGATGTTTATTTTTCTTTTCATGTAATTAAATTACATGTATTTTCTATGGGGATAATCCGATAATATTATTCTTAGAGCTATTTTTGTCTCTTTTTTTTGTGAACCATATATCCTCCTTCAAGAAAAAACCCTAAATAACCACGTTATGATGAGACTACCGCTTCCAGTAAGTCTTTTTATTTGTTTGAGTAAGGAAAATAAAGAGAAAGGAAAACTAAAGAGGGAGGGGTCCACAAAAAACTTTTCACTCCCAATCAAAATGGAGTTACAACATGTTTTCACTTCCTGCTCTCATTTTTTTTATCGATTTTCATCCAATCCAAACAATTTAGAAATCTACTCAATTTTCCTTTATTTTCACTCTTTTCTTTTTCACCACTCACTTTCATTCTTGTGCCAATCAAAGCATACATGTTTAAGTGGTTTTCAGTATTTAATTTTTTAAAATTAAAATAATTTTTTTATAATTTTAATTCCTTTTTGTGATTTTGAAAAATAACATTGAAATTAATTTTAAAATAGTTAAAAATATAATTTATAACACTTTTATCTAAATATGCTTTATTTTCAAAATGAGATTTCAAAATAAAAAAAAAACTCACAATCACCCCAAACTGACATTAAAAAGTATAATTTTAATGAGTTGGCTAGCAAGATAGAAAATTGAGTTAATATACAATTTAGTCCCTAATTATGTGTCACATTTATTTTTAGTCATTGAAAGTTCATAAATGTACAAATTAGTTCTGAAAGTCTAAAATTGCTTATCAGACCCCTCATACATTAACCTCGGTTGCATGATTATAACAGAAATGTTGAACTAGAATGTTAAGTGACACATCAAATGCATACATAAAAACTTAGCTCTTAATTTTTTTCCCGTTGGACAACTTCTTTTACTCTTTACCCAATTTCATAACCCTAATTTCCATATATTCTTCTATCCATACTTATCCATTCTTCTCCTTCTCAAACCCTAAATTCAACAAACCCACAAAATACAACGAGGACGGCAACAAGTACAATAGCCAAAAGAATGCAAGTTGAAAAGATCATAATGACAATATAGAAAATATTCCAATGTTCATAAAGCAAGGTACATTCAATCAATAGTGACATTATCAATTCCTTGGTCTTGCTACACTTGATGACTCTTGTGACATGACTAGATCTGAAAAACCTATTGGATGTAGCTAGAGAAGCTACAAGCAATGTCTGCCTAGTAACAAGTGGCCTTTTTCTCCAAGTGTAGTTTCCAGGATGCACCATGCCATAATCAGGTGGCCTATGTCCAAGTGGGATATCTAACCAAGAGGTCTATAAGGTGTAAGTGCTCTGAAAAATTGTGTTTGGGGTTGTCCAACAACTTGCAGGGGTTGTCCAACAATGACAATTGCATATCACAATTTACTGCAGTTCTCATTGTCTCTATGAGTTTGTTTGATTTAAAGTTTGAGAGGGAGAAGAATGGTACTAACTAGGGTTGTGAAATTGGGAAGGAGTAAAAGAAGATGTCCAACAAAAATAATTAAGAGCTAAGCTTCCAGGTAAACATTTGATGTGTCACATAACATCTAGGTGTGCATTTAACAGTCTAGGTTGACATTTCTGTTACACTCATGTAAGTATGTAACATAGGTTAACGAAAAGACTAATTAATAAGTAAACAATTTTAGATTTTCAAGGACTAATTTATATACTCATTAACTTACGGGACTAAAAGTAAACAATGTAACACTTTTAGAAACTAAATTATATATTAACTCTACAAATTTTATAATGTATATTTAACATGTTTTCGAGTTTTCATATTTTTTATAGTGATATATTTATAACTATTTTTGAATTTGGATTTCTTAAAATGAGACCTTACCTCCTTATCCTAAAATTTTATTAACTAAAAAATAGGGAAAAGAGTGTAGAAAACAAAAATATACTTCCTTCATAAAATTATAGGTTTTCTTATTAATTGGTAATTTCGATCCCTTCATTAACTTCAATTTATCCGGTAGTGTCTTGGATTTTTCTGGAATGGTTTCTGAAACACTAATAATAAAAAGTTTCCACTTTTTTTTGAAAGATTTTGTTATATATCTTGACATTTTTAATAATTTGATTGTCACAGGAAGATGGGTTTGTCTAGAATCTCCTGTAGACAAATCCATTCATTGGCAACGTGACAGTGCAAAGTTATCACTACATTCCTCTCTCATTTTTTATAAGCAGCACAGATTTGATTTTGTTCAGATTATGGTTTTAATAAAAAAAATTCTTGGATTTGGTTTTTGGCTAATTTAGATGGGGTTTTTTTATTTTCAAATTGATGTAGTTGTCGTTACAATGATTGAAACAGGTTGCATGTGTAGGTCTGTAATATATAGTTTAATAGCTCTTTATTTGTTTAAGGGTTAGAATACTTCTTGTTGTACTCTCATAATAAATTTTTTTCTAATTAAATTAAAAAATACTAGTTGAAAGCATAATTCCATATAAAAGCTTTAATTAATTGGAGGCAATGTAGAGGCATAATCTAATTTAAATGATGTATCATTATAAATGCATGTATTTGTCTGTAGGCTACACTTTGACTTTGTTTAGATACATATGAAGTAAGAAGAAAAGAAAATAGGTGAAAAGAAGTAGGAGAAAAGGGAAAAATGAAAAAAAAATTGGAAGATTTTTCTCTTGTTATTTGGATATTGAAGGAAATAAAAAAAGAGAAAGTTGAGTCTTATATCCACTTATTGATTAGATAAAAAAGGAATTAAATTTTACAATTATTAGTAACCTTATTATCCTTTGTATAAAATTGAGTTATATAGCTTCATTGTATTATTGGAAAAAAAGCTCTTGTATTTTGTCTTGATCTGACTTTTCATCACACCATTAGGGGGAAGAATTTTCACGGGGCTCACATCTCCTTTTCTTTTTTTCATTTTCTTGTGCGTACAATCCAAATACTAGAATAAAGTCACATCTACATATTGCAATCTTGGGCAATTACAGCTCCCACAAGGTTTTTTTTCTTAGTAATTTAAGTATTAATGTGCCCTTTGAAAATTGAGTAATCTTAGTCTTGAATTTTATAGCTTCATGCAATTTAGTTCCTGAATTTTTAAAACCCCTCCGTTAATCCCTGATGTTATAGTTTATTTTGCAATTAAGTCCAAACCGTTAAAAGATATTCCTTGTGGGATAAGGTGTCACATGAGGGTGACACCTTGTATGCTACAATGGACAGAAACAACATAATTTTATGTATTTTTTAAGAGTGTAACACACCTAATCTTAACAACCATATCATCTTTTGTTCCCTATTCACATACTTCTCGATTCTTCTTTTTCATTCTTAGTTTCTTCTTAATCATTTCTCTCATCACTTCTGCTTCAATTCCATATTCTTCACTTATGTGTTCTTATCTATTTTCTTTATGCGAAACTCACATATCATCCATGAACAGTACCACTGAAAGGATCAAAATGTTACATATCACAAAGGGAGTGAATTGTAGATCAAAATGTTACTACAATCTCATAGTAGTTATTGGGGTCTCCAAAACTAGAAAAAAAAATCTAGGGCAGTTGTTATGTGGATGTCCCAAACTGAGGATAATCTTTGCTCATTTTTTGTTTTATATTTTTTATATAAAATTTTATAATTTTTCTATTGTGTAATATTGTAATCAGGAAATTAGGTTGGACAATTTTGGTGTTGTGTAGCCTAATGACTAGTTCTATTTGATGGGGTTTATGATAGGATTTTGGTGGAATAATTAGAAAATTTTATAGTGTAATGGTTTGATTAACTAGGATACTATTGTATTTATTTATGAGCTCCTCGTCTTCCCATAATTTTGTAAAATTCTACCATAGATGCCACATACTAACTAGGGATGTCAAAAAAACTCGTACCCGTGGATACTCGTGGATATACCCGCAATGGGTACCCGCATATTTATATAATGGGTGGGGACAGATATTATACTACCCGCCCCGCGAGTACCTGCATACTCATTAAAACATATTTTTCTATTAAATATATTTGAATATTAGGATTTTTTATCATTTTATGATAAGATATAATTTATTTTATATTATTTTTTATGATATTCTTAATATATTAACACATAATGGTATTATGTAATGATTATTTATATATATAGTATGATATTATAATATATTATATAACATTTCCTCTCTTTCTTTTTATAAAATTTAAATTCTTAAGCATTAATGGATACCCGTAAATACCCACGGATACCCGTTACCCGCATGAGTACCCGTTAATTTTAGTGGGTATGTATACGGGTAGTCACTACCCGCCCCGCCCCGCCCCACCCCGTTGGCATCCCTAATACTAACCTATGTGGGGCACTTGACATATATTACCTCTTGTAATGATAGAATTAACCCTTGCACACGATAATTTAATTCACATTAGTCCCTAACTTTCAAAAAATATTGAGTAAACTAGCAAATTGGTACCTGACTTTTTTAAGGTCATGCAGTTTAGTCCCTAAGAAATAAAAAACCCCAATATAGTCCCTGACTTCTTGTTTTTTCTTTCACTATAGTCCAATTGTGTGTTTTCCATTAATTTTTTTATGATGTGGCACATTTCGTGACACTGTATCATACTATTTGCCATCGCTGTACAAAAATAACGTCATTGGAGTTGAGACCTTCCGATGAAAAAGAGGGAGAAGAGAGAAAAAGGGAAAATAGGGAAGCATACAACAGTTGGAGTTGAAGCCTTTCAAGCTAAAAATTTGTCAAAACCACATCGTTTTTTAGCCATAGTGAACACTATGGTGACAAACAGTGAGACTGAGTGTCACTAAACGTGACACGTCATAAAAAAATTAACGAAAAACACACAATTGGATTGTATTGAAAAAAAAATCTAGAAGTCAGGGACTATATTGAGGTTTTTTATTTCTTAGGGACTAAACTGCATGACCCTAAAAACGTCAGGGACCAATTTGCTAGTTTACTAAAAAATATGGGAAAAGAGTATTTAACCCCCTTAAACTTTTACCCTTTTGCAAATAAAATCCATCAACTATTATTTCATCGCAATTAATACTAAAACCATTGTAATTAGTAAAATAGACCCTTCTGTTATGTGAATGTTAAATTGTTAACAAGATGAATTCTGACCGTTCATTTTGATAAATCTCAGCCATTTATGAAGTATATTAATTAAAATTAAAAAAAAAATCTTTTCTTACTTTCTTTTCCTTTGTTCAATTTCCTTTTCCCGCCATGGAGGAAAAACGTCGCGCAATCGCATCTCACCCTCAGTCCAGTGTCAATTCATCAGAGTTGAAGCCAATGGTGTCGCCGCGTTGGAGCCTGTAAGAGGAAGGCCAACCAACACTCTCAGTGCCTTTCTTACCGCCGCATCAGAGCCACCAGAGTCCGTAAGAGGATGGCCTTGTGTCTTCACCCGTTTCCCCTTGACCGGTACTACCAAATCCCTGTAAGTCTCATCACTGTTGTCTCGTCCTTGCCATTTGGTGGCGGTTCAACTTTCGTGCCCTCTCACCGAGCAACTCAGATGCAGAACACTCAGGGGCACAAATGGGTATCTCTGTGAATACAAATCTATCGGTCCTTTCCATTTTAATTTGAATATGAATAAGCAATTGGGTATCTCTGTGAATTATTGATCCTAGATTATTGATGAATTTTCCTTGCTTTCCTTTATGCTCTGAGAATTTGAAATTGGGTATCTCTGTGAATTATTTGTCCTGGATTATTGATTATTTTTTGTGGAGAGATTTTCACATCATTGCTAAAAAGCATCATGAAAATTCAACGCTAGCATGCTTTAAAACTGCTCATTTGGAAGCAGAAGTACCAGTTTCATTGTTTGATGATTTAGGGAACCAAGTACCAAGGATTAGTCCCAATTTTAGCAAAACATCATGAACAAAGGGAAAGCAAGCAAAAAAAAGCAAACGAAAGGTGTATTTCAGTCGTGTGCAACTGACAATGTTTTCTTACGTTTAATCTTTTTCCTTTTTAGTTTTTTGAAATTTGATACACTTAATAAATGGCTGAGATTTTATCAAAATAAACCGTAAGAATTCATTCTGTTAACAATTTAACACTCACATAAAAAAAGGGTCTATTTTACTAATTACAATGGTTTAATGATTAATTGGGATGAAATAATAGTTGATGGTGTTTATTTGCAAAAGGGTAAAAGTTTAAGGGGGTTAAATACTCTTTTCCCAAAAAATAATGCACTTTAGTCTCTAATGTAACACTATTTAACGTTTTAGACTTAATTGCAATATGAAGAGTAATGTTATGGACTAATGAAAGGTTTTCCTAAACTCAGGGACTAAACTACATGACGCTATGAAAGTCAGGGACTAAAGTGTTAGTTTACTTCTTGAAAAGTTATGTATTTTTAAGGAGGATTCTAGCATGGACCAAAACTTTTTTGGTCCACATGGTCCAGGGTTAAATTTACTGGCTTTTCTAGGTTCATTGATATTTTACCTTTTTATTTAATGGTCTTTGTAAATCCACACACAAAGGTTATATAAATAAATTACTCTAATTGCCCTATATAAATCAAATACTGAACATCAGAAGTAGTGTTCTATTTTGTTTGAAACAACATAGCCAACTCGTTGAAGACCTTAATCTCTTGTCCCTTTGTCCTAGGCTTTTTGATCGGAACAGTACCAAAAAAAAACAAATTACCGGATAATGCATAAAATTTTCTATTTATCATTGTGGTGTGGTTTTTGCCAACGTGAAAAGTTGGTGTGTGGAAGGCGTTTAATGGGACAACGTAATTGCAAAGCATAGGAGGCGCTAATTGGGAATGCGCTTTTCGTCTGCACATGAGGCGCTAAATGGGAACGCGCCTCTTATGTCTTTACCGGAACTTATGATTATTCATTACAGAAGCCTTTCTTCTTTAATATTTTTTAATAATCCAAAGTAGCCTTTTGTGTTCTCATTATACAAAGTTCTCAACTTGGCAACATCCCAAAAAAAAAGTTAACAATTGTCTCTCATCTGGTCCAGAACTTTTGTCTCTCACTGCTTCACAATTCACATCCCAGACACCTTCCCTATCACCATACCTCTTAAGCCATCAACCTTATTTCTCGGTGATCTTCCCATGAAACTTTCAAACCACAAACCCAACGACCAAACACTGGCATCTAGAAGAGAACACATGTTTCGAAGCATGAGTTATATGTATCAAAGTGTGAGTTCATGGGTCCCCAACACAGATATGGTGTTGAAATGGAGTTTTATAGGGATGCCACTACAAGAAAATTGGTTTTTAGCGATGGCCTATAGGGGAAAAATCGTCGCTATTTCATAATTAGCGACAGCCTAGCGACGACCCACCAGTCGTCGCTAAAAGCCTCGTCATTAATGGAGTAGTGACGACATTTTATGGCCGTCACTACATAGCAACAATCATGACTGTTACTAAATATTTTTTCAAAAATAATCCTTCCTTCCCAGATTTATCAATTGTGAGAATCGAACCCACAACCTGCACGATACAAAGAAGGAGAATTATCGTTACGCCAAGTTTGTTTCTTGGAATATATAGCGTAAAATATTATATATATATATATATAGTGAAAAACTAATAAAAAATTAGTGACAGTCAGACCGACACTAACTTTACGAAGGCCGACGCTAAAAAAATTTCCTTTAGCGACGACCTGGCCGACGCTAAATAGTTTTTTTTTAAAAAAATTATTATACCTTTAGCGTCGGCCAGAGCCGTTGCTAACGTTACTAAGTAGCGACGACCTGGCCGTCGCAACATAAAAAAATTAAAAAAACATTTCTTTTTCAACGGTGATGCCTTTAGTGTCGATCGCTAATAGCGACGATGTCGTGGCTGTCGCTATAAAGTCGTCGCTAAATAGCGAATTTCTTGTAGTGTGTGTTGAGTTGGGTGGTTAACAGTAACAATTATGGCGTTTTTGTGTTTCAAGTTGGTGATGGCACAATGTGGCATGAAATGTTGGGTCCAGAGAAGAGGTTGATGAAGAAAAGCTTGGTAGGATTCTGTAACAAATAATCATAATCTCCAGTAATTTAATCTTAGTGAGGCACATTCCCATTTAGCGCCTCATGTGCATACAAGCTAGTCCTATGCTTTACAGGTTACGCTATCCCATTAAACGCCTTTCACACACCAACATTCCACGATGGTAAAATCCACACCACAATGGTAAATAAGTTTTTTTGCACTCTTCTGGTAAAAACACCTTATGTCATAAGTCCATTGTATGAATATGAAGGTGAAACAACAAAAAATCATATTTCAAAAAATAAAAGGCATTGGCTAGGTACATTAGTATTATCGTCGAGTGCGCTAGCTCTATGTATCAATATACACTAGGTATAAGTGTTGACATATTTATACATTTTAATAACTTTTTATTTGTGAGATTTAATCAATTCAATCGTTAGAATGAAGTTTCTCTTGAAATAGATAAAGTCAACAAAATTTCATACAATTAAAAAACGAATTGATACATAATTTCACCACTTTATTTTAACGTATAATATGTTATTTAAAATATAAGTGAATATCTTTTATCAGATTACATATATAAGCAGGCAACGTCTAGGGTGTGTCACCGTCTGGGTGACACAATGTTTTAACCGTTAGATTTATTTGTTGGCAACGTCTCGGTGACACACCGGTGTGACACAGTGTTTTAACCGTTAGATTTATTTGTTTTTTAATCAACGGTTATGATTTTCAACCTGCTACCTGTTTGTCCGATTTCCTGATAATTTGATGCGGTGCCCCTCTGTTTATTCAACCTTAATATAGCAGTAGCCATTCAGGAAGGCTATCTATTATGGAATTGTACATATATTTAATTTAATTCATAAAGCCTTGGCCGATTATTGATGAAATTATTATTTATAATGTATTAGTTTCCTTTTCTGTAAAATTAACGTTATTTTTTGTTTTTCTTGGAACCTCTTAAAAAATTTCAGTGAGGGACCATAATGTTAACAGAAGAGGAATTAATTGAGCTCCAACAAAATAGCTTTTTTACATAAGGCCCTTTTCTACAAATTAGTAAAATTCATTATTTTAATCCAACAGATCAACCTACATGCTATATAAGTTGTAACAAAAGTGATACACTGGTGTGTCTTGTTAGAACCACAGGCAACACTAGAAGGGGGGTTGAATAGTGTTTTAATCTTTTTAAACTATTTTGGAAATCTTTGATTAAATCAATCACGTAGGGTGATCAATGTGCAAAATGAATCTTAAGATCAGAGTTACTTTTAAAAACTTGTGGAACATATGAAAGATAAAGATAGAAAATCTTTCTCTTACACTTAAGATTGTTTTGATTGAAAATCTTCTCTAAGTATCTTCTGAAGATTATTACCAAGAGTACCTTCAGAACTGTTTCTGAAATACTTCAGATGATCTCTGATCATCTGTTTCTAACTTCTGAACTGAGCTCCTTTTGAACTCACCTCAGACAGTTATTTCAGAGGTTCTTCAACATACATTCTTTGTAATGCTTCAAACGATATAAGAGATGTTTTATGTTATGTTTGTTTGAAAACTTGTTTTATTGAAATCGTTGTGTTAAGATTATTATGAGAAATACTTTTCAATCCCCAACGTAAATGTAAAGACTGTAAATAAAAGAGATTAAGGGATGAGAAAACTTAGGCACAGAATTTATCCTGGTTCACCCACCAACCCGTGAGCTACATCCAGTCCCAGAGGCAAACCACCAATGGATTTTCCACGAGTACAGTCTCTCCAGACAAACACGAGTACAGTCTCTCCAGACATCAACATCCAGGATCACACCGACCCTGAACACACTAGGTCACACCGACCCAGCAAACAAGGTCACCAAGACCTTCTCAACACCTACATGTGTCTTCCAGGCCCCTCAGACCCAACACATGCATGTGTCACACTAGGTCACCAAGACCCAGCCAGGATCATACACAGATCCTACCAAGTATTCTTTCTTCCACCAAGCCTCTCCAGGCTCTCAGACACTTATCCGAGTGTAGAGTATTTTACTACTCAACCTAAGCTAGAAGTTCGCTAGAACCTCTCAACTTAGATTCTTCTTGTACATAGGGATTACTGAGTACACACTCAGGATACAGACATTACAAACTAAGTACAAGGATAGACAGTGATACAAGTGTTTGAAATTAAGTACAATCCCTGTCTTTTCTATGAGGAATACCATCCTCTGAGAGTAGGCTAACTAAGATATGAATTTAAGCTCCAGCCTCATTCTCCAACCATTGGTTTCCATGGGCTACATTCTCACCCGTATCATTGGAACACCAAGGTATGTTCAGGGCTTCAAACCATTCCAGGTTTGATAGTCAGTTTGCTCAGCATGGTTGTCTTCAGACCAACAACCAACTTGATTGATCTAACAGATCAACTGACAAACATGACTAACTGACCAACAGGTCAGTAGCCTGATTGATCTAACCGACCAACATCTTCAAATTCAATCTTGGGGCTATTTATATGTTCTGCTTGAATATAGCCGTTGAAGATGATTCATAATACCGTTGAGTTGATGATGATGTGGCTCATATAGCCGTTGTGTAATAGCTCCTTAAACGGTTGCTTCTTCATAGCGAATAGGTGTTCAGACGATCCCGTTCTGACACTTGTTATGTGCTTCTTTATTAGAGATATTCTGATATGTTTATGCTTGCTCTCTCTCTTGATTTGCTTTTGCTTTCTTCTGCTTTCTTCTGCTTGCATATGATTACTTCTGCTTTCTTTAGCTTGCATCTGATTACTTCTGCTTTCTTTTGATTTCTTCTTATTTTCTTCGGAGTGTATATGAGGAAATATCCGTTGGATTTGTCCCTTTGCATATTCTGCGTATACTCCTTTTTCCACATGCTTCCTGACACCATTTCTTCTTTCCTCTTTGAGTGAGGTGTCTAGTCCAAAAGCTGTTGTTGCCGTTTCTTCTTTGGATAAAGATATATGATATTATAAGCATTTAATCATATAATCTGTTCTTCTGTGTTGAGAGCTGTTTCATCCATTCAGAGAGTTGATATGTTCAGATGATTGATCTCTTCAATCTTCACATATACTCTGATATTGTTAGTTCATCAACTTCAACAAGTGCTCATAATTGTTTCAAGCTTATTTCAATTCTCCAGCTTGAAATGCTTTCAATTCTTTGATATCAGCTTCATTCTTCTTCTTCTTCTTCTTCTTCTTCTTCTTCTTCTTCTTCTTCTTCTTCTTATGAGATATGCCTTCTGATCTTCAGATGATTGCAGCTTCATTTTTCTTCTTCTTCTTCTTATGAGATATGCCTTCTGATCTTCAGATGATTGCAGCTTCATTCTTCTTGTATCTTCTTCTTCTTCTGATATGAATAAAGATGTTGAATTATATGTATTTTATTCAAACATCTTTCTTGTTTCTTTGACTTGGTCTTCTGTCCCGTTCTGATCGATGGCAGACACTGGTACAGTAAGTCTGCGCACGCAGATACCTTTTGTTGCAGGAGCGGCAACATTGCAGAAAGTCTTTGCAGTGTTTCCTTATTT
Organism: Sesbania bispinosa; assembly: GCA_026901365.1. Classification (NCBI taxonomy): domain Eukaryota; kingdom Viridiplantae; phylum Streptophyta; class Magnoliopsida; order Fabales; family Fabaceae; genus Sesbania; species Sesbania bispinosa. Next base: position 117,543 of record QLOH01000852.1, read on the forward strand.
GTGCAAGACTTTGGTCGAGGTCGAAAAGCATGTATGACTTTTGTATATAATCCATCTGATGGACTGAGCCATACTCTTTGTAACGTCTCCAAGAGATTATTTCTGGATTCTGATACGTTCAGTCTTCCGATACATAAACTGCTTCATATTGTCTTCATTTCTTCAGATGATAGCTGTTCTTCAGATAGTTGCGTCTTCAGATGATAGCTAAACTTCCATTGTTGTCTTCAAGTCTTCAGATGGTCTTCAGATCTTCCGAGTCTTCAAAGTCTTCAATTCTTCAGATGATAGTTGTTCTTATTTCTTGACTGTTCTTCAGATAGTCTTCAGATCTTCCTAATCTTCCGAGTCTTCAGTTCTTCAGACGAAGTCTGTCTTCAGTTGATTGCTTCTTCAATTGCTTCAACCTTGTTGAGAATTACTCTTCTTCAGATTCTGCACTTCGTTCTTCTGATTCTGATCTTCTGATTCCGATCTTCTGATTTTGATTCTTCTTGATTCTGATACTGTTCTTCTTCTGTTGTGATCTTCTACTCTTCTTCTTCAGATAAATATTCTAACCTGAAACACAATCAACAAACAAATACCTTTCTCAGTAGAACCTGTTTACTTAATCTTATAAAGTTCTTATATAAACTTATTTGTCCTTAATATAATCTTATTTGTTAATCATTAAAACTTAAGGATGTTAAGTCTTATAGTCATGTTTAAATACTTAACTGATTTATAGACTTCACATGTCACTCATGTGGGTGACACACCCTAGAAGGACCCATATAAGAATATTTAAATTATCTAAAAAATTGATATGTATGTTTTTAAATATAATATCACATTATTCAATAGTTTAATTAATTAATTTTTCATTTTATAAAAATGTTATTAAAGTGTGTAGGTATATGAAGACTTACATCTAGTGTTAATAGATCTTGACTCAAACTCATACATGTGTAAGCATGTGTATTCATACATGTATATGTGTGTAAATTGTGCTATATATAACTTGAAGACTAAACTATCAATTTGGTCCTTGAAAGATTGGGAGATCTTTAATGTGGTCCCTGAAAGAAAGAAATTGTCAAGTTAGTCCCTGAATGTGCTCTCCGTCTTTCAGTTTATAGTCTTTAATTACTATCCGTCAATTAACTCTAACGAAAATGCTGACGTGGCATATTAAGTGTCATGTGTACATGATGATGTGTCAATAAAATAGTGCATTTTTGTCCCTTATTAATGTTAATAATTTCATATTCATCCCTCTGCTACCTTTGTCTTCATCAACATATTCTCCCCTAAATCCAAATAGAAGAAACGCTAACCCCAAAATTGACAACAAATATATTTTTGAGATTAGAAAGAAAAATTTGAAATGCATTACTTGTAGTGCAACATTTGTAATCAATAAGAACATGTAGCAAATTCTATCCAAATTCAAGGAGTAAGTGAACAAGATATGCTATATTGTTTTTGAAATGACTAGGTGAAGTAAAGTTTGGCCTCATAGGTCTGTGGAGTTCACAACTTTCCATGTTGGGTCACTTTTAATTTGTCACAAAATCACAAACAATTGGGAAATTCTTGAATATTAGATTAAAATCAGGCTCAAGTAATGCTTTTGCTACTATCATTGGTGGTGGTGTTTGTGACACTCGGATATAGGAGAGGGAGGGCAACTTGAAAACATACTTAGAATCTGATAGACAAAGACAAAAGTTGATGGATTTGTATAATGATTTGTGAGCTCAAGATTTCTTGAATAATTGCTTGAATAGAATTTGTGGGCCTCAGTTATGCAGAGAGTTTATATGATTTAAATAGAATTTGTTACAATTTCTTAATGATTGTGAATGTTGCACTTAATGTTTTAAAATCCGGACCAGTGATTAAACCGGTGAAGTCACTGGTTCACAGTTCAACTGTGGTCAAACCGGTAAAAAATAAATATATATTTTAAATATCATAAAAAAATTTAAATAATAAATAACAAAATTATAAGAAATTAAGATATATAAAGTTTTAAATTAATATAAATAACCTTAATATAAGTTTTCTATGACACAAGTTAATAATAATTGGTAAAATAATAGATATCTATGTGTAATCTTTAAATATATGTCTTTATTTATTTTAAAATATTTTGGTTTAAATAAAATTTTTTAAAAAATAAACAAAATAACAAATTTTGAAAATTTTAGAAAAGGATCGGTTCGACCGGTTTTCTGGTACAGGTTTTTGACCGGTTCGACTGGTTTTTGACCGGTTCTCACTAGTTTTGAAGAGCACCGATTTTTAAGGGTTAATGAACTGATTACCAGGCCGGTTCCCTGTCAAACCAGTCGGTCCAATTTTCAAAGTCATGGTTGCACTGTAAAAAACGCATTTCAATTTCTTCTTTTTGGTCTTAAAACTTTATTATCAATTTAGGGGTTATTATGATTTTTCCTATTTGGAATTTGGGGGTATGTTGTTGAAGACAAAGGTTGTAGAAGGGATGAAAATGAAATCATTGACATCAATGAGGGACTAAAATGAAATAATTTATTCATAAGGCACTACAAGAATGCGTTGGTTTAGACGCGGGAGCGTAGCGACGGCCAAGCAGTGACTACGCCGTCGTTACGACATTAAATGCACAACCCAATGCATTTAATACTTAGTGACGACCTAGCCGTCACTATGTAGCGACGGTAGCGACAGTTGGGTCGTCGCTACACTTAAAATTTATTTATTTATTTATTTCTGGAAATATTAAAATTAGGCGTAGCGACGGCCAAAGCGACGACATGGCCGTCGCTACATTTTAATTAAAATTTAAATTTTGGCACGTTCAATGTAGGCCATGTCGTTGCTATGTTAAATTCTATAACACGTAAAACCTTTCCCACCTCTTCCTCCACATTCCTCTTTCCTCCCCTTTCCTCCTCTCCGTTCAAGCCTAATTTCTCTCCCTCTCTCTATTTCATTTTCAAAATCTCTCCGATTAAACACTCCTCCTCCTTGATAGGTTCATTTTGAACCGATCAGAATCTGAATCGATTGCATGTAGCTCCATTTGCATCTCCTTCACTCCTTCTCCGGCGTCGCAACAAGTTTTGCAATTTTAATTAGTTTAGGGGTAATCAATAGTTTATTAGTTTTATTAGTTTATAAATGTGATATAGGTATTGGTTTATTAGTTTTAAACAATGCTTTAGTAGGTATGTTATTTATTAGTTTTATTAGTTTATAAGTTTATTAGTTTATTAATAATCAATAGAATTGTTAGTTTTATTAGTTTATTAATGTGATATAGGTATGTTGTTTAATTTATTCAATGTCATATATTTATAGGTATGTTGTTTTATTATTTAATTTGTATAATTTATGTAGATTAGAATTATTTAATTTATATAATTAGTAATTATAATTTATACTACATCCGGTCCTATTCATAAGAACCTTTTTGGAGAGTGCTCTTAGTCCTTATTATAAGGACCTTTTCAGATTGTCTCTTGCATTAATTATTTTTTGACAAGAATACCCCACTAGTGGAGATAGGTGAATAATTAATGAATAGAGAGAGAATGACACAATGAAGTAGTTAAATGGAGAGAGAAAGATAATGAGTCTAAAAAAAATTCAAGGGTAACGATGTAAAGATGATGCATATTCATGACAAATTTATTGTGATCAACTAAATTAACCAACTTCCTTAATCCTTGTGAAGTGGTTAAAAGGTTCTTATAATTAGGACCGGAGGTAGTATAATTTATATATAGTTTATAAGCGTGTATTTTAATATTTAATTTAAACTTATTAAAATTAGGAAAAAATGCCTCGTATGCGTGGTAGAGGTGGAGAGAAGGTCCCACTCCCACCTAGTAAAGGGAGGTCCATCCCTCCGGGCGAGCTGGCTGCACAAGTGGATCGCGCCCGTCGGGAGAGGACCATCTCTTCTGAACACGCTCAGCTGTGGGATCCGCCAGGTACTTCAGCGCCTGTGGCAGCCCACCTCCAATATTCTTCTTTCTCCCCTGAAGCTAGTGCTATACCTGCTGGAACTGACCCGTCGCCATTTGACGGAATGAGGTTCATCCCGACACCGGGATATTAGGGTGCCAGATCCAGCCGACCTCATGAGGAGCTTTCACATATGCCTAAGCAAGAGGTGGACCTTGAGCACGCTCAGGTTGAGATGGAAGAGGACGTTGTCGCTGAGTTTGATGTGGAGCCAGTTCGGTTCCAGGGTGCCAGCTCCAGCCGACCTCATGAGGTAGACCCTCATGGTAGGGTTATTATCCGACCATTTGGCAAGGGGTGAGTTTGTTTTTTTTTTTACTTCTTTTGAATTGATAATGTTGAATCTTTAATTGTTTTTACAGTTGATATTGAATTTGTTTATTTAGCAATTGGGTGCCTAACAACCCACCCATCGCAGCCATTGGTCATGCGATTCGTTCGCAATTCCGGGGTCCTCACTACTTGTGGGAGGTCACCCCACAGGATGTACGAGACAAGTGGTGGGCCGAGTTTACGGTAAATAAAAACCCTAAACACTTTATATTTTGTTTGCTTAACTTATTTCATTCTCTAACAACTTACCTTTTTTCCAAAGCAAAGTTACTTGGGACCCTTCTGACGAGGCCCTGATCAAGAAGGTGTACAAGCAGAGGATTGCTCGTCGCCTTCGAGATATGATGAACAAGGCTCGGGCGGTTGGGAGGAGGCCCACTTGGTGTGGTGAGGAGGCTTGGGAGGGTCTTTTAGCCTACTAGGCCTTTGATGTATTCAAGGGAAAGTCCGCTCGTAACAAGAGGAATCGGACTTTTCAACGCGGGGGAGCAATCCACACCACGGGCCGCAAGGCCCACCATGAGGTGGCGTTGGATATGGTATGTATAAACAAGCACCCTTCTGTATTAATTTTGTATTTGTTATTAAAATAATTAATTTGTTTAATTATTCTGTGTAGTCTCGACAACTGAGGCGGGAGGTAGAGCCCGATGAGTTCTTTGTGGCCACCCATATTAAAAAGGGTGGTGGCTGAGTAGATGACAGAGCAAAGTCCACATATGTAAGTCCAAGTTTGTGCTTTTTAGTGTTTTTTTATATAATTTCAAATATTTACAATTGAATATGTTTACATGTACTCAATAGACAAATTACCAGGAGCGCCTGAGGGAGGTGGAGTCATAGATGGGGGACAACTCCAGCTTTGATGGCTCCACCAAGCTACAGATCTGGAAGGATATTGCGAGTGGCAAGACCCGAGGTCACTGTTATGGCACATGAGACTTGTCAACAAACCTTTGTCCCGGTGTGACCAACCTCACTTAGGAGTCTCGGGCTCATACTAGCGGGAGTGACGGGTCCGGGTCATGACATTCCGCAGAGGAAGCACTGTGCCAGGAAGTCAATGAAGTAAGGGAGCAAGCTAACCGGGCTGAAGCGAAGGCTGCACGGTTGGAGGAGGACTTTGCACGACTCCGACAACATATGCAGGAGTTGCTGGACGCTCAGGCTGCTCAGGCTCACCCCCACTACGATGATGCCTTGGATGACCACTCGTTGGATGAGGATCGTCCCCCGGCACAACTCCAGCGTTGTCGCCGCCACCATTGATTTTTTTATTATATTTTTTTACTTTTATTGTATTATGTTTGAACAATATTTGTATATATATATATATATATATTTTCCTCTATTGGTTTGTTTATATAGTATTTAGTATTTTTCTTTATAATTTTAAAATTAACAAATATTAAATCCTAAACCCTAAATATTAAAATAAAATAAATAATAATAAATTTAATTTTTTAAAAAAATATGTCATTAGCGACGGCCACAACCGTCACTAGATAATTTTTTTTAAAAAAAAATAACAATAATACATAACGACAGCCATGGCTTTAGAGACGGCTGTACCAATGGCCATGCCGTCTCTACCTAGAGACGACCTGTTTTGCTCGTCGCTACTGCATTTACGGCGAGCCTTTTAGCGACGACTTTTCACTTGTAGCTAAAAAAAGAATTCTTGTAGTGAGGGACTAAAATGAACTACTTTTTCCCCTTATCAACATATACACATGGCATTTAATGTGCCACATTAGCGTCTTGATCAAAGTTAACTGATTGATGGTAACAGATGGACTAAATTAAAAGACGAAGGACATATTCAAGGATTAATTTGACAATTCCTTCTTTCAAGGACCAAATTGTGAAGTAAATATTGCAATCACAAGAAGGGGGGTTGAATTTTGATCTTTTTAAATTTCAGCAATTTTCTTCTAATATTTAATTCTACTCAAGTTAAATACTTGGCCGATATTAGAAGTTCAAAGGTTAATCCTTACACTATGAGTTATGATTATATTATGCAGAAAATATGGTTCCTCTTGTCTTGAACCTTGTTAAGGTAAAACTTACTTAGGTATTAGATAGATTAAAAGGTTTTCATGCAAATGTTATGACAGTTATCATGCAAATGCACAAACAGAAATAAATAGTTTAAGGGATAAGAAGATTGCACACAGTATTTATACTGGTTCACCTCTTAACCTTGAGGCTACGTCCAGTCCCTACTCCCAGTAGGATTTTCCACTATATTAACCTTGATACAATGACTTCTTAGGTGCTCCTCACCACTAGTATCTTCAGCAGCCTCTTCAAGCTCACCCAGTATTCTTCTGCAGCCTCTGCAGTCTCACCAAGTATTCTTCTACAACATCTACAGGATCACCAAGTATTCTTCTGTAGCCTTTTCAAGCTCACCCAGTTGATATCTACAAATAGTAGGGCACACCTCACTCTTGCAGATTTAACCTATCTATCTCTCAAAAGAAATCACTTCCTTTTGAGAGTTACAGACTTGTGTGATAAAAATACAAAGAATAAAGGCTTAAGGTTTACAATGAAAGAGTATAAAGCTGAAATTCTTGAGCCAACACACACTATTCTCACTTTCCTAACTAGATTAACTTAAAACAAAGAGAATTGTGGAAAGTGAAATTTCTGCAGAAGGTATAATTGTAATTTCATAGAATTCTGATGCTTCTTTTGTTTGTTCAGTTGTGTGCAAAAATTGGAGGAGAAGGCTTCTTTTTATAGCCAAGGAATATGGAATATAGCCGTTGCATAAGCCTTGGAGAGCAAGTCAAATGGCCAACTGGAAGTGCTGCAGCTGTCACTGCCATGTGCAGTTTTTTTCTCTTTCATTGGTTTGACTGGTTCTATCTTCTGATGACTCTATCTTCTGAAGTTTATATCTTCTCCAGCAGGAAACACTTTCAGTAGTATGTTTCCTTTTCAATATGTGAAATAATTACCGGTTCTTTATGTAATTATGTATGATGAGGAGCATACCTAGTAATGTTCTAAGACAGTCTTCTCAAAACAGTCTTTGTTTCTTCTGATGAATGTTGTTAAGAGAAATTCTTCTGGAACTGTTATTGTAATAGCACTCTTAGCTTTTTGCTTAATCAGAGAGCTTTCTTCTTATCATAGAAATAACTTCTAGAAGGATAGGGAGATGTTCTATGAATTTGATTTTTGCAGGCTTTGAGTGTATCTTCTGATGGCTTCCTGTCAGATATCTTCTGAGAGTTTTCTGTCAAACTGTTTCTTCTGAACCTTAATCAAAGATATCTTCTCTTGATTCTTCTCAACAACTTTCTTGCTTTCACCTTACCTGATTCTGCCTTTTCTTTTATTAAGGTGATATTTTTTAAGTGACTGTCTTCTTCTTCTTGAGTTGCTTGAAATTGAATCTGCAATTTCTTTGTTTCTCTGGTGTGTTACTACAGTGGTTCTTCTTTATTCATTTTACTTGTTCTTTCTTAAGACAACTCAATTTCAAACATTAGTCCATATACTCAGAATTATAGTAAATATACTTTGATAATTTGTCATTATGAAAACATCTCAAAGGGATTCATGGATCTTACAAATTGAAGGTCCCTCAATATTTTAAGGACCAAATTGACAGTTTAATCATAACGTGAATCCTAATTTTTATATTTTTTCTTGCAACTCCTTTATCTTTTTTTATCTCTCTCTTCATTTTCCATCTAACCACTCGTGAGATCTTGATTCTACCTCCTCTTCTCTCTCTTCTTTTCCTTTTTTATCTCTCTTTTCCCTCTACCCTTACACTTAGAAAATGAAGTGTATAAGCAATTTTTCTATAAATATGATATAATCTTAATATAGATATAGTATATACAATTCAAATATAAAATAAAAACATTAGCTATAGAATATAATAATATTGTTAACTATATAATATATTTCGTAACATTTGGATTAAATGAAAGAAAAAGTTGTTTATGTCACCTTATAAAGAATGAGAAAGAGAAAATATATATTCATTACATAACTTTTATAGAATATAATTCTAAATTCTTTCGGTTCTTTCTCATATAAATAGTAATGCTATTTGTAAATGTTGTAGATATACAATATAGAGAGAGGAAGAGAGAAAACAAAGTAAAGAGAGAGAAATGTGAGATGTGATATGTGATGTGATAGCAAAAAATAGAGAAAAAAGTGTGTTGTATGAGTTGTGGTATGTTTTTTGTTGTATGAATTTTACATCTCTAAATAGAGTTGGCAATTACTGACTATCTGGCCCGACCCATCCCGACTCAAAGCAGGTAGCAAGCTTTATTAGACTGGGTGCTGAAAAACCGGGAAGTTATTTATGTTTCTAAAAGAAATGTCTCAACCCTACATTTTTTGCGAGGAGGCCGATTTTTTTGCGGGTTTTGCGGACTACCCGACCTTTTAGCGAGTTTTGTTGGTAACTGGTTTTATCGGGATGTGCTAAAAGGCCAGGGAGTTATTTAGACTTCTAAATTAAGTGACCGAGCCCTACATTTTTGCAAGTTTTCCAGGCCGACCGAGTCGAACCAGCCCATTTTCTCGGCTCTACCCATAAATTCTTCTATTACTATATAAAATAAGTATTAAGTGTTTTTTTTATTTTAAGATACTAAATGTATTTCCTTTTTTATTTAATACTTGTTTTACAATTATGATTTTTTTCACAATTCATTCCCTCACGCCTCTCTTGGGACTCTATTTTTCTTCCTTTCCTTTGCCGCCTCATATGTGAATCCGTGACTTTTCAGGATACATTTTTCAAAAACAATAATGTGTTTACTTCTTTAAAAACAGATCTCATAATGTGGTATTTTTACATCCCACCATCTACCTAATCACACTGTTAATCGGTTATCGACATGAATGAATTTGTGGGGGAAAAGAAAACAGACTCAACTATAACTCTGTAAGCAGCTTTATTTGTGATGTCATGGACCTTTAGAGTGTGAGGCTAGGCCCTACAACATTTGGTGTAGCAGTTAATTAGGCTAGACTAACTATACATGTGAAATGATACATCAAACGTAGCCCAGAAATTTCGCTGAACAGAACAACTATACGCAGAGATGTGATCTACGTACATTTCTGAACACAACACAACACATCATATCCTAACTCGCATTGCATCTGTAGCTTACTCCAAGTGGAAAACTCCAATGTCCGGTCCCTACTCGCCGTATTCCCTTAATTATATATATAACCACTTCCATTGCATAGATATTTTCACACGCCATCTCTAACTTCTTTGAAAAAAGACAAGCCCCAAAATATATAATTATATATATAGGGCTAAAAAATTAAAACAGAACATCAATTAATTAATATTCTTACTCTTGTATATACAAATTATATATGCATCACATGACCGTGCCTACAAATGACTTAATTAGTGTTAAGAGAATATCGCAACCAACAAACTATTAACAGCAAGAGAAAAATTAAATCACATACAGATTGCTAACAGCTAACTTTACCATAATTATGTAAACAGAGATATTCAAAGAGTGTAACCCATGTCGTTAATTTGTGTGATCAGTAAGGTTAGTATCTTGGTAATATTTTACTTTATGTTTTGACTTTACCGTAACATGGCTACGGCAAACCATGCAAAGTTGCAACAAAATATATATATATATATATATGAGTAATATCAAATTTGAGTTTTGAATATGCAATTACATTATACTGGAAGAGAGTGTTTTGTTCATAAAAATTCTACCCGATTTAGAGAGAAAACTTTGCCCATAAAAGCTCCACCCAGCTCAAATAGAATCACATGGAATATATTTAGGATCAGTTTGGATGAAACTTGTGCAGAAGTACTTCTAGGTGAAAAAATAGAATGAATCAAAGAGGTCTAATGCATTTAACTTCTTCATAAGTTGAAATTAATTAGTCTTTATAACTCACCTACTCCAAAAGCTCTCTCATTTAACTTCTCCATAAGTAACTAATTTTAAAAGTTAAATTCATTCGACCTCTTTGATACATTCTATTTTTATCTCCTAAAAGTTTTTATGCATGTGAGTGTATCCAAACTGGTCGTAATCTTCCAAAAAAAATATTATAGGGTGTAAAGTTGATAAATGCATGATATCAATTAGCTGGCTAACCATAATAAAACAAAGTTCCAAAATAATATGTTATCATTTTGTGGTTGGACAAAGTATCTGGAGTGAGTGTGAGAATGGTCCATGCAGGTTATTGGGGTAGACCACCCAATTATCCACATCTAAGTTTGTAGCGGTAACAGCTGGGTTAATTATGGGCCAATGAAAGAACAGGGTAGCCTCTGCTCTGCCTCACCCCTGGTTGGCTGCTAGATATCAATGTGAAATAATGTGAATTATAATGAAGAATTTTTAGGTAGTCGTGTTTGAAGCCAAAAGAAATCAAATCGATGATCCCATCGAGCCAGGGGAGGGTGAAAGGTTGGATTTTAATTACTTGTGAAGAATCTGATAGTGTGTATGTGGTAGTACTAGTTAATTAAAGTGTGCCTCGTCCTTGTGTGGGGCTCTTGTCCTTAAGGTAAAGGACCCTCACCCTCCACCTCCTTGCATCCATTTCCAGGCCGTTAATTTAGAAGATGAGCACTTCCCTCTCCCTTTCTCTGTGCACATGCAATGCAAGTCCGAGGAGTAATTAATTGAGTGCAAAGAAAAGAAAAATCTCCCTGAGAATATTTATTAGAGGCTGTGCAAGTGAACGGATATATATGGTATAAGAATGTGACTGCGGATGATCACATGCATAGATGATGCCATGCAACGCAATAAATATATATTGATCATATTGTATTGTTGAGTCAGATGGGTGATCAGAATTGATTTGACCACTTCCCAGTGGCAGTAAATTGCAGTGCGATTTGATTTGATTCTAAGAAAATGTCTTATTAGTTTGTCTGCTGCGGTTCCCTAGTGCTCTGCATATATTTTGGACCTACACTCCAACCCAACTAGGGGCTAATTTGTGTGGAGAACAATCAACCATGTAAGAAAAGTGTGCTCAAAAGGTGAAATGGCAAAAACAACCAAAAGATTTCCTCTCGCTTTTACAAGGTTTTTACCGCAAAGAACATGGAATTATGGATATAACTAGAGTGTGATTGGTAGATTGGAAAAAAATAGTATGAAAAAAAAGGGAAGAGAGGAATATGAAGTAGAGAGAAGAATACGAAGTAGAGAGAAATAGTAAATAAATTTGTGTTATTTGATAGTAGAGAAATAGAAGTGAAATAGAGTGGAAATATGGTTATATGATCCTTCTCATTTTATTTGATAGGAATATAGTGAAATATAGTATAAGAGTAAATTTTCACTCTATTTCTGTTATATATCTTGAGAAGAGAATTTTTTGGGGTGGGTTCCTACCTTTAAATTTCTCTCATCTCTATCCTAGTATTTGGTTTATATAGAGAAAATAGGGAAGATAGAAATAAAGAAGAGGGGGATAAGGAAGAGAGAAATAGTAAAAAAATTAAGTAGAATTAAAGATTCTTTGGTATTAGAGAAATATGAGAGAGATAGAAGAGAAATTTTTTTATAGCTGTTTTTTGTGAAGAAATGAGAGAGATTTGTAAAAAGTTGAAAAAGACTAAAACCACCCTTTAAAAAAACAATTTATTTTCATAGCAATAACACAAGGGTAAAATAATACATTCATAAATGAACCCCAATCTCCCCTATTTCTCTGCTATGGTGAGGAGATACACAAATCTGTGAGGCCCACCACCAAACTTAGTTGAATCCCTCTCTCTCGTAAGAGACCAAACGCGATGTATACCGGATATCACCTCTAATTCTCTCTCACGTCTCTCTCTGTTCAGCAACTCAAACAAGATGGACGTAAATTCTTTGTCACCAAACAAATAAAGATATTCTTCCCTTCACCCTATTTCCTCTCCCTCCTCTCTTTTTTCTCCTCTACGAAACAGAGGAATGTTTACCCTCTTCAAGAGTGTAGATATATGCCACTTTAGATTATATTATTAAAATAAAATTACTTTTGATTGAAAAAATAATTATTAAAATAGTGATAAGATACATTTAAATGTACAATAAACTATAGAGTTTGAAAATTTTAACCATAAGCATGAAGTACTTAAATTTAAGCTAAATTTGAGGACAAATTAATGTTCAAGTTTAATTTTTTATTTAAATAAATTAAAATTAAAGTTTGATTTAATTTATTTTAAAATATGAAGCTTAAAAACTTGTCTTGTTTAATTCCTTCTTTCTAATCATTTTTCTTCTTGATTTATTTTTTAAGTTTATTATAAGTTAATTTAGTATTTAGTTAATATTGTTATATTAAAAGATGAAATAAAAATAAACTAATGCTGTAATATGAAAAATAAAATTAAGTAGATAATAATATAAAAAAATTGGTAAATGAAATTACAAATCTCTAAATAAATGTAATGAATAAAATGACAACTCTCTAAATAATAAATACATAAATTATTTGTTAACTATTAGTCTTAAGATATAACTTGAGTTCTTCTCATTTGTATAAATAAAATCAATTTTAAATTTGTACTTATTAAGTTAGTTAAATAAATAAATTTCATCCAAAATTTAACGAACTAAACTCTAATAATTATTTTATAAAAAAACTTAATTATTTACTCATCTACATAAGGAACAACTGGTAGTTCTTCTTTAATCTCTCTCAACCAAAAACAGAAGGCATTACATATTACCTAAAAGACTCATTAAATAGCTTAATTTGTAGGGCTATCGATCCACTTCTACTCCTCCATTATGTGTAATTTTAGTTCTTAAGTTTTTTTTTTTCCTTTTTCTGAAACAAGTAACAACCTATATGTTCCTCTAGTTTTGAAATTAAGCAAATATGTTCCTCCACCAATTCTCTTCTTATATTCAAATTCTCATTTTATATTCAAATATTTGAGAATTTATAATATATTGAGATATGAAATCATTTCAAAGCTTTAAAAGTAAAAAAAATATAATAAAAATTGATAAAATTTGAAAGATATATTTTACAAGATATATCATTAGGATTTAAAAAGGACAAATATTTGGGATTTTTTTTATTTTATATATATAGAATTTGACATTTTAATAAATGAGTTTTGATTTTAAAAATATTTAAAATAATTTAAGAGTTTAATACATATACACTGTCCGTGTAAAGAAATTTTACACAGACATCCAATGATGTGTTGCCACATCATTTATTGAATTTAATAATGCATGAGTTGTCACCTTCATTAAATGGTGTGGCGACACATCATTGGATGTCTGTGTAAAACTTCTTTACACTGACTAGTGTATATCAATTAAATCCATCATTTAATCAATTTAATTTATAATTTGATATTTTGCCCATGAGCTTTTAATTTGATGGCATACAATCTGAACAAGGGTGAGTGTTATGCAAAAGAGAAATATTATAATTGTACAATACATTGTGTAATAATCTTATATAACATAGAGTGAGATGATAGACAATCATATTCGAGTCGGATAGAACTTTTATAGACGACAAACCTCTCACTCCGAATATTTAATGTGACTGCATGTTCAGAAAGCGAATTTGAGATCATAGATAAGCTAGAACAATCACTTACAAGCAAAACCCGCTCGGTGCTAGAAATGTGAGACAGTGAGAGTTTGTTATATATATATATATTAAATATTATATAAGTGTGTTGTGAATAATAGATTTCGATACAAAAATATGGCAATTAATTAACTTACCATTCAACATAGAGTAACGAGAGAGAGGGCCCTAGGATAGAAGAAATGCTGAGGTTTCTTTTAACTGTTGAAGACGAGACATTTGAGAAGTCAAGTAGAAGGGTTTACCTAATATGCACAAGCAGAAAATTTGTGTAAATTTTCACAAGTTAATTTGACCGGGTATTGGCAGTTCCTCCGGTTTTTTATAAAAAAAATTCTTTATTCCTTTTATTTGGTAGTCCCTTTATTATTGCTTTTTGTAAACATATAGACCCCTATGACCTGACCCCTAATACCCGTTTAATACTTTACTCATCTTTAATATACTAGGTCTAAATTCATTTCCCATTTGCAGCCATTATTATACAGAGTGAAGGTGAAGGTGAGTCGGAGGGAACTTCGTCGGTGAGCATTTTGTAGATCGACGGAAGACTTTGTCGACTACAAATCGTGGTGGGTCTTCTTCTCCAGTGGGTGGAAAATGATGGATGATATCGGGAAATTTTAATGGACTAACAGGGGTAGGAAGAGTTGCAGTTAAGGAGAAGAGAATAAATGTATGTTTGTTTGAAAGGCTGGGTTCGGTTGAAATACGTTCGCGTCGTTTCATTTGCTAATTAATGACGCAATAGTCACATACGCTTCATAAAAAGTCGTATGCGTTTTTTTTTTCTTCTAAGAAAAGACGAATGCATTTTTTTCCCACAAAAAGACGAATGCGTTTTTATGTGCACAATAATGTTAAAAAATGCTGAAAAATAATTAAAAATGGGTAGATGATTATATTTTAAGTCCAGAAAAATTCACATTAATCGTAAGTATCATGTTTTGCATGCATGTTGGGGGTGTGGAGAGGATCCCTTGGGTGAAGTTTGGTATTTTTCTGATTAGTAATGAATATTCCATGAATTTATTGGTGTTAAAGCTTGTGAAATTCATTAAAAATATCAAATTAACCCCGAAAATTCTGAAAATTGGAATTTGACGGCTCCAAGCCCCCACAATCCACGTGGTGAGTTTTGGTGTTGAAATTCAAAAGTCCGAATTTGGACCCCCGGGTTGGTAGTTAGCTTAAGGTAGGAGCACTTAGGGTTTTTGTCCTCGTTCGGTGTGTGGAGGACTGCAAGCATGGTTGTTGTTGGAATTTTAAGCTGAAATTTTGCATGCATGTTGGGGCTGTTGAGAGGACCACTTGGGTGAAGTTTGGTGTTTTTCTGATTAGTAATGAATATTCCATGAATTTATTGGTGTTAAAACTTGTTAAATTAATTAAAAATGTCAAATTAACCCCGAAAATTCTAAAAATTGGAATTTGACGGCTCCAAGCCCCCACAATCCACGTGGTGAGTTTTGGTGTTGAAATTCAAAAGTCCAAATTTGGACCGTCGGGTTGGTAGTGATCTTAAGGTAAGAGCACTTAGGGTTTTTTCTCCTCGTTTGGTGTGTGGAGGAATGGAAGCATGGTTGTTGTTGGAAATTTAGGCTAAAATTTTACATGCATGTTGGGGGTGTTGAGTGGACCTCTTGGGTCAAGTTTGGTGTTTTTCTGATTGGTAAGGAATATTCCATGAATTTAATGGTGTTAAAGCTTGTTAAGTTCATTAAAAATGTCAAATTAACCCCGAAAATTCTGAAAAATTAGAATTTGACGGCTCCAACCCCCCACAATCTAGGTGGTGAGTTTTGGTGTTGAAATTCAAAATTCAGATTTTGGACCCCTGGGTTGGTAGTGATCTTAAGGTAGGAGCACTTAGGGTTTTTTCTCCTCGTTTGGTGTGTCGAGGAATGGAAGCATGGTTGTTATTGGAATTTTAGGCTGAAATTTTGCATGCATGTTGGGGGTGTTGAGAGGACCCCTTGGGTCAAGTTTGGTGTTTTTCTGATTGGTAAGGAATATTCCATGAATTTATTGGTGTTAAAGCCTTTAAGAAAAGCCGTAGGCGTTTTTTTTTTCAACTACAAAATCACGAAGGCGTTTTTCCTTGGTCCAGAAAAAGACTTAGGCGTTTTTATGTGAACATTTAATGGTGTTAAAGCTTGTGAATGGTGAACAGTGTTGTTGTTTCTCGTTTTTTTCTTAATGGTGAGCAGTGTTGTTGTTTCTCGTTTTTTCTTAATTTATTTCAATATGTTAGCTTAGCTTCTACACCAGCCTACTAACATGCATGAGTCTTTTGCAATATGTTTCTCTTGATTTCTTCGAAATGTTTAACTTTGTGTGATTCTTTACCAGTCTAAGCTGTTTTTTTTTCCTTTCATAATGTATACATTGTTTGCCTTTCTCTGAATGTTTACATGCAATGCATTTCCTTTCTTTACTTTCCAATTAATTTCCATTTCTCCCACAACACACATATGTCAGATCGGCTACCTGTACCAAGAAAATCGAGTTGAAGCTTTAATGGTCTCTTCGGCGGTTTCAACCTCCACACCGGCCGCCGTCATTCCGCGGAGGTTCCGCCGTCGTTTTCATCAACCACCACCGTCCATGGTGGTTCCACGGTGGTTCTTGCAACCCACATGGGTGGGTCCAACCACCTTTGTACTCCTGCAAATTACACATCCTTGAGGACCAAACTGCAAAATGTAAAGTTTAAATAAGTGTTTACAGGCTACCTGTAAATAAACAATAATCTCAGCCGTTGAATAGTTTATTATTATATCTAACGGCTAAACTCATTTGTGTATCAATACACAAAATTTTTGCTTGTGCATATTAGGTAAACCCCAAGTAAAAAGCATAATATACTTTTTTTTTGGATAAGGAAAAAAAGGTACTTAATGTTAATATGTAAACTGTCTAGAGTTCATAAGAAAATTATAACTACAAAGAAAGTCATATGTACTCATATCATAAAATGACGTGTCACCACCTTTGGTGGATCAAGTAATCATTGAAAATTAAAGGTTATATGCTAAGAATTATTCCTTTTGATTGGGTAAATATCCTCTCCAGCAGTGTTCATTGAGCTTTACTTGGTGTGCATCTCTTTCTCTCTTTTATCGGAGAAATATTATTGAAGAGAGCCCAACCCCTTTCAAATTTGAATTAGGTATCAAGTTAAGTTGTTATTAGTCAATAATTTCTAAATCAAATATTCACAATTTTGTTTTCAATCTTTGAAATGAAATTACACAATACGGTTAAAATAAATAAATTGAGATGCATTATGGGTAGTTTGTTTGTGCTTAAAAAACACTTTTTAAAATTGTTTAAAAAATTAATTTTTATTTTAAAGATTCTTGTATAATTAGAAGTGATTTTTCGTTTGGTTACAATAATAAAAACACTTTGTCTGTGAAAATAAAAGCCCCCGCATTTTTAAAAACTTTTCTCTCTCTTCCACTGCAATTGTTTTTTTTTTTTCAGAAGCAGCTCTAAAATGCTTCTTAAAAAAATAGAAAACTGATTATTTTCTAATTCAACTTCTTGAAAAAAGTTTAGACAAATATCTTAAGAGTTCTTATAAGTGATTTTTTTTTTAAAAAAGTGATTTTTTAAGAAATAATTTTAAACAAATAGACTCTATAGAACAATAATTTTTTTTAAGAAAAAATAAGATACATTTTTCAAGATATATTACCAGTATATTGTTTGTGCTAATAAAATTAGTTGTGAAAATTTGAAAAATTGTGTTAATAATTGATTGTGTATAATTAATATTTAAGTTAGATATAAGAAAACTAATTATATTTGGATAAGTTGACTTTTTTTTTTACGAAGATAAGTTAACTCCCTAACGGTTACAAGATAAAGAGTTTTAATTGATTATATATAAAAATATATAAAAAAAATTTCATATATATACAAAATAATTGAAAAGGTTGTTTTTGTAATGGACAAAAGAGTACTATATAATCTCTCAAAGCTTATGAAAATCCAATAATAATAATGCTAAAACTATAACTTTTGAAAAATATTATATATCTATATATAGTTAAAAAAAATCAACAATTTCTGTCTCAATCAGGACATGTTTAATTTTAAACATATAAACACCTTACTGAGAACAAAAAAGTAATTTTTTCTTCAAAATAACTTTTTCACGGATATTATTTTCTAAAATAATTACGTAAAAATAAATAATAAGGTCCATATGGTGTAAATATATTTATTTAGCATTCAAACATACATTTACAACATTATAAATAATTGTGTTGAAAGTTGGTTCGTTTAGCCCAACTTCTTTTTTATTTATATATAAGTTACTTTAAAGCTTTAAAAAAAGAATAAGTTGTTTGATAAAATACTTTAAAAAATTATTTTATATTATTTAAAATTAACATAAATAGCATCTAATTAAAAAATTCTAAATAATTTTAATGAATGAGTTAATTAAAAAGTCTATCATTCTCATATGATATATGATTACTTTATAATTTAAACATTAATAATTTTTATCTATATATAATTCTTTTAAAAAAAATATAAAAAAGTCCATGTAAGTGCATATTTATTTTATCTTTATATAATTTTATATAAAAATTATATCAATATTTTAGAAGACGACCAAAACAGTAAAGCAATCTTTAGGCCGAGCCTGTGATTTTTTTTTTTTTTTGTCAAAGCCTGTGATTTTCGTTTTACCTCATAAATATAGTCGAATAAGTATCTTAGGCCCGAACTTAGTTTGGGCTAAATGATACAATTTAAGGCCCATTTTAGACTGTGCTCGATTTTAAATCCACCAACCCTCAAATTAATCCCTATAGTCTACCATTTGGGCTTATTTAATTAGAGCCTGTCCATACTACCAGTATTTTGGATGGTTATTTCTTTATCAATCTGAGCCTACGAAAATTGAAGAATAAAATTCCGATGCAAATCTCAACTATATGATCCAAAAAAGGCTTGCAAGGGTTTCACAATAACATGAAAATTAATATTGTTATGGACAAAAAAAGAAAAGAAAAGTGAAATTGTTATTATTTTTAATAATACGAGGATTAAGATTGTTACTCATCAAATGGACATTAGAGAGCAATGAGCCACAATCTATTAATCTCATTGTCCATTGCGATCAATAAGCCTGTAATTCAAGTTGAAATAACTACTAACCGAATGTTGAGGGAACTAAGAAAACCTTAATGAATATATCGATCCCTGTAATTCATAATCGTTAATATATATTTTTTTAAAACACATATATCCTTTATGGAAGGCTAGCTCGAGAGTCTGGAACCGGGGATGGGAATAGGTCGAGCCGAACTAGGCTTTCCAAAGCCTGAACCTGGTCTGCACCTAAAAATCCATGGCCCGAACTTGGTCTGTTTACCTGATATAGGATTTATTTTATGGCATGAGCCTGGCCTATTTAAAGTCTGACTTGGCCTAAAAGCCTGCTTAAAAGCATGTTTTATAATAAGGTGCTTAAACATATCATAAGCATGTATTTGAATAGACTTATGAGCTCAAATGTTTTATGGAAGACAACATACTTGTATATATTTACACAAGCTAATAAGTATATAGTTATAAGGTAATATAATAATAATAATAACAATATATAAAATATTAGTATTTCATTTATATTTAGTTAAATAGGTCAGTCTAATAGACTTAAAAAGTTTTTTTCGATGGCCTGAGGCCTGATCTGTTTTGCTATATAAGCTTTTGAAAAAGTCTTTGTCTGATCTATTTAGTAAATTGGTCTGGTATGGCATGTTCCCACCCTACCTGGAACATCCACATTTTAGAGGAGCTAGTCATTCCGAGTTTTTTTTTCCATATACAACATTGAAACTCGAAACCTTATTTAAGAAGAATCAAATATGTAACACGAAAAAAAATCATGAACCACCCATAGGTATTAATATATTTAATTTAGTTATAACATTTAATGTATCTATTTTAAAATCATAATTGCGTAAAAATACTAATTATTAACTATAAACTACTTATATGATATTACTGATATTTCTTGAATGAAAAGGTATATTTATTGAAATCAAGTCTAGATTATAGATTAGGCTGCGTTTCAAAAATAACTTAATTAAGCGCTTATAATATAAACTCTTATTTAATAAGCATTTATAACATAAGTTCTTATTTAATAAGCATTTACTGAATAAGTTGTTAAAAAAGTGAATGAAAATTGAAAAGGGGACAGGTTATTCAAATTTTGTATAAACTATTCCATAAGCTACTTTGAGGAGCTTATTGAAATAAGCTGAAAATAGTTTATGAGCATGTCATAAGCTTAAGTGTTTATATCCTAAGATAAACTCAAATAACCACTTTCAAACACCCCTAATTACAAAGTTATAACTATATTCAAGCTCAAATTGCAATTTTTTTATAGAAAAAGAAAAAATATGTTATTTAGGTAGCATTAATGTAATGAGATAGTACTGCTGCAGCATAAAATTTGTTATTTTAATGATAGTGGCTTGTCTCAGGTAAAGACTCGTGTCTCCTCTTCTCCGGTTGGTTAGTTTATACTATTTTGTACATAAAACAATTAAGAGCTTATTAATTTTAATGCTTCGGTGAGAGAAACTAGGCGGAAAATATTCTCAAGATTTCACATTTTGTTTCAGACAGCAAAGAGAAAGTGGGTTTATGAATGATATTTTGTTTAATTAGTTAAAAGAAAGCATATTACAATATATGTTCCTTGCCCGTTTCTGTGTTAAATACAGAGCTGAGTAAGAATATGTAAATAATCATACACATGGCTGCACATGCATGAACAAGTAGCCCTTTTTGCTCAATTTGATCACTTATTTACTGGTTACTTGTATATGGATAAATTTGTACAAAATTCGCGTTTTGATAGTCAAACATTTTTCTGACATTCAATTCAATGATATATACATACCAAAAATAACTTCTGACAATTTTCCCATTTTATTAGGGTGATTGGTCTATGGTATAATTTGAACAATCTAGCTCTGTTGTGCACATGGAGGCATGTGATATTTGATACCACAAGCCAACAGATAATGTAGAATTAACAAGAATATATAGAATCATCTGCTTCGACTGATATTACAAAATGATGGTGGCCTGGTGGAGATTTTATAACTTCTTTTTTTAAAGGCTTAAATGCATTTTTGGTCCCTATATTTTTGTAAATAGGTGATTTTGGTCCCCTAGTTTTAATTGCTCAATTTTGACCCCTATACTTTTGTAAATGAGTGATTTTGGTCCCTCTAGTTTTAACTGCTCAATTTTGGTCCCTATACTTTTATAAATAGGTGATTTTGGTCCCTCTAGTTTTAATTGCTCAATTTTTGTCCCTCTTTTTTAAAATTGAACAAATCTAATCCAACCGTTAGCCTCTCATTAAATATTTAGTAGAGTTTGCTAACATGAATTTAATTTTGTGACGTGTAAACTATCACATGACAAAAAATATTATTTAATTTTATCTCTTAATTTTTTTAAATGAAAAATGAAAAAATAAAACTAGATTCTGCATAATTTAATGCAATGAGAAAATAAAATCAAAAAACAAAATCTCACTACTACACTCCAATTTTCTCAAAATCAATAAAGCAAATACAAGTCCTAAAACTAAAACAATTGCAGGTTTGCTTCGGCCATCAATCAAGCGAACTGAAATCTCATTCGGGCATAAAACCGAAAGCGAACTGAAATCTGCAAGCTCTGATTTTTCGTTTAAAAAAATTAAGAGATAAAATTAAATAATAATCTTTGTCATGTGATAGTTTACATGTCACAAAATTAAATCCATGTCAGCAAACTCTGCTAAATATTTAATGGGAGGCTAACAAGATTTGTTCAATTTTAAAAAAGAGGGACCAAAATTGAGCAATTAAAATTAGGGGGACCAAAATCACTCATTTACAAAAATATAGGGACCAAAATTGAGCAATTAGAACTAGGGGGACCAAAATCACCCATCTACAAAAGTATAGGGACCAAAAATGCATTTAAGCCTTTTTTAAAAAAGAAAAGGAATAAAATCTAATTTTTACACATTTTCTCTATGTTACAACTTTAAATGAAACTACTGTAAAGTGCATTTATGAATGAGAGGACATCAACTAGGAAAATGCTAGTAAAGTTAACATCTAACTTAAAATGGAGCCTCTCGTTTTCTTAGCATTGTTATCATCATCACCAGTTTGGAGCTGAATATCTCTGTAAATATTACCATATCTGTACTATTGAAAATTGCTTGCCCCTAACGTGAATAATGAAACAGAAAGTGTATACTATTTGTCTAAATTTAGTGTATAAGTGCAGCCTTATTAATGTGCAATAAGAGACTCTGTTACCAAAACAAGCTAGCATGCATTCTCAACTCCAAGGCCATTACTCCTCACACTTACATAAGAAGACTATATGGTGATTGATGTTTCCTAGGCCATTAGCACTATTGTAGCATGATAATCACATTAACAACTTCTCAACAGGGCTTTAAGATCACTT
Source organism: Sesbania bispinosa (assembly GCA_026901365.1). Classification (NCBI taxonomy): domain Eukaryota; kingdom Viridiplantae; phylum Streptophyta; class Magnoliopsida; order Fabales; family Fabaceae; genus Sesbania; species Sesbania bispinosa. The sequence continues at coordinate 140,013 of QLOH01000852.1, forward strand.
CAGTTGTATAGTTTTTTTGTTGGTATTAAGTTGATAGTACTGTAGGTATGCTTAAAGGGATTTGGTTTATTATCAAATTAATCAAAGATCTTTATACGGAACCAAAACAAAAGGGACACAGAATCTTCTCCAATCATCTTCATAACATTTAATCATTAAATCATGAATGTAGATTAGAGTCAGTGATCAGATACCCCAAGTTGTTATAGTTTGGTCGCCCTTTTTGTCCCCTAATTTAACATCCTTTCTCATTGTTCAGTAGGACATGTTGGGGGGTATTTTTTTATTATATCAGTTTTTGACAGTAACCACTGCCATAACCACCGCTTTTCTGAATTGTTATCTATCTAGTCAGCTTTCCTTCATAAAGAATGGACAAAAGAACAAAACCAAGTGAATATAAAGAAAATGGTATCATAATGGTTTTCAAATTTTAAGATTTAAAGTTCAATAAGACAATAGGACAAATTAAATTAAAATGGTATTAGTAAATGATAGACAGAACTAATGTAAGCTTGAATAAGACAAATCAAATACCTACCACACATGAAACAAACGGGGATTGATTTAAGTGGTACATGTTTAATTCTTCTTAAGTAAGATTTCGGATTCGAGTCATATAGATGGTAAAAAAATCCCTAATGGGAGAGTTAGTCCCACCAAAATGTGGATGTTTCGGGCTCAAGTAGAATTGCCTCCCATGGACGATATATGTGGTTCATAAAAAAAAAATACCTGCCACATGATCGAGTCCTCATATGCCCCTCGAATTATCAATTTTCCAATGGAACGTTTCAGTTTTTCATGTGGACCTAACATGAAACATTTTGTTGCACTTGGAGCTGCATGCATTTTTTTGTATAAATGTTTGACTGGTCAATCAGCTAATGGAAAAACAAACTCTAACAAAGATTATCATAGGATTTAGTGAAAGAGTCCATGTTCCCCATTTCATAAACAAAAAAGTTCTGCATAGATCATGTAACTCCTATTCTCCTTCATGATATGCATGGTCCCTAAATGGTTAAAGACATGCTGAAAGAATTGTCTCAAATCTTTCTGATTTATCTTCACTCATAGTGAAGAGATGTTATGTTTAAACAGTAGAAAAGCAAAGTGGCATACATATATATAGTTTTATTGATATGCAAGCAATGTCCTACATTATTGGAAATTCATGGCATCCATAGGCAATCAACAGAAAACAATTAATATATAAATTGTGATTATTCTAGATTTTGTTTTGGTCTAATTGTGTTACACTAAACTGATGATATAGATAACAGTGTGCAACAGATTTATGTTGGAGAATTTGGTGTTGTATTGGTCAACCTGAGGTAAATTAGTATTTCAATAGTTTAATGAATGGCATTCAGTCCTTACTTTTCAATGTATCAGTTTTTTTAACTTTATTTTGTGTCCCCTATAAAAAAACAGAGCTTTACTTCACCTGCCTTGCTTTTTCAATATAATTTAATTTGAATAATTTTCTTCAAATTTATGTGCCAGACAAGCCAAAAGTCAACGTTTGTAAATGGTTGATGTCATATGTTTCAGCCAACAAATTCCTAGAGGGAGTTTGAAAAATATTATAGTAATAGAATCACTTTTGCACATGGTGGAGAGTTTTTTGTTTTGTGTTAACCATAGTTATCTTCGGTTACCAGAAACAATCCTATTCGGGGTTTAGTCACAGTTAAGATTCCTCATCCCTTTCCTAAGAGTGTGTTCAGTGGGATCGAACTCGAGAGATCTTCCCACAATCTCAACCTGCGTTGCCAACTGAGTGATAATCACAACTTATATTTTGCAATTAGAGATCAGTTTCTTAACATTGTTTCATTATGAATTGTTAGGGTGAATGTGAGAATGTACGTCAATGGTCTAGCCAGCATAATAGTACGAGACTCCAATGCTTCTCTACTCTTCGCATTGCACTGTGTTTCATGACCCTATAATGTGTAAGGGAATGACTAATAATGACTAGTAGCATGATTGGTTTACACTAAAACTACATTTTAAACATGGATCCAGGCAAACGCTATATATCCTTAACACACACTAGGTAGTTTTTGGCTTAGGATATGTTGAATGAACTTTGTCCAAAAAGCACAGAACATATCTCATAATATGAGGAATTACCTAACTTTCTCTGTCCCTCTAGTTTTAAATATAGTACCTCATAACAAAGCTAACAATGAAGAGAGTACTAAAACTGATATTATGAATAGAAATAGAAATGAAGTAATGGTCTTTTTAGGGGGATAAGCAGACAATTAGTACTTGACATCTGTGAAACGGTTTTAGACAGCATTTTCCCCGGTCACCAAGAATTTATTGGTCTAAGTTCGTTGTATTAAGGTATTTATGGCGTATAGATATTCAAGAAAAATAGACTAGTGCTAGCTCTAGTTCTTATCATATCATAAGAAAGAAATGAGTAAATCAATAAAGGAAAAATACTTACAGTCACAAATTTAAATTTTATTTTCAGAAATATCTATAATTAATAATGAATATCCTATTGCATGAGGAATAAGTGAGTGTCTTGTTAACATAAAACTCACAATAAATTAAAGGTATAAAAGAAAATTTAGTAATTAATATATTTAAAAATGGGTATATATTTCTTATAATTAGGATAAAAAAAAATCCATCTTTTTATTTCATAAATAGGATTGTTGGTAATTGTTGGTGTATGCCCTAGATGCCAATGGTATATTGACCCCTTTTTAGCATATAATATATGTCATGTTAACTATAAAAGGCATTATTTATTAATTAATATGATAAAGTCCTTAGAATGACTTGTTCGTGGTTGTAAGATATCAAGTTTGACGTGATAGTGAGATTCTATAAGCTACTTCAGAACGTCATTCTCAAATCATCCCTAGTTAAGTATTATTGTGAAAAAGGACAACAATAATATGCCAAAACTAGTATGTGAGTGGATTGATGACTATGTCTCACTAGTCATGGATATGTGATATCAAATCTTTCACATTGGTGCACATTAAAGGGTTTTAATGGTGTACTGGATGGACCCACAATGAGAATGCTACCTGGATTATTATATATGTCATTAGTGATTTTCATAGTGACAATGGTGTATGTGGTCCTTTGACGTGGTGTCACTATGGTTCCCAACATGAGCAGTTGTATGCTTTGGTGCCATCAAACGTCATGCCTAACTCGATGACTATAAAGGTGGTTACCGGTATGCCACAAATCATGTGGAGGGATGGAAGTGACTAGATGGAATTTGTCTCTCCCACATAACGGGAGTTATATCTTGGGCCCCTTGATTGAGTGAGACTAAAAAGTGCATGGACGTGCCCAAATTGTTAGAAGTCTACTCGCGAAATCAAGAAACCGAGATTGAACTATACAAGGATGACACATTCCATGCCTTGTGTTCAATCTAGATATATGGACAAAGGGACTATACATACATGGTAACATTGGTAGCAGATTGGTTTTATGTCAAATCACATGACATCCCTGTTATTTGGGTAGTAGCGATGTTTTTCTAGATATCATTCGCCACTTATAATATTAAAATAAGATTTTAATGATACTGCCAACATAATGGGAACCTACAAGGTCACATATTTAGAACGAGTTAACTTGGACACTGAAGCCATAAGATGATTTTAATTGGGCTTTTAATTAGATTAAAGGTCCATGTGATGTGAAGCTCACTTAGTAAGACTAAATGGACCAACCCATTAGTTTGGGTCTACACACGGGGTGGTATCACTAAAGCCTAATGCTCACTATGAGGATGGATTAGCCATCACAATATATAGAATGATTTGATGGTAGCTAATAAGGGACTACTCTAATACTCCAAACACAAAAGAGAAAAAGGTTTTCTCTAAACCATATCAAGATCCCTCATAATGAGAGAAGAGACAATCATCCATTCGTCGCCGCTAGCACTGCGAAAGAGGGAGTCCTAGTATCGCGTTTGTGTGGATACCGGTGGAGGCATAGTTACTCTTGCATGCCCGTGGTTTGGCCAAAACGAAAGCATTAAAAACGGTATACTCTATAACACGATTTATGGTTTTTGCATGAATCCTTGGAGGGTTAATTTTGGATATGTTTAAATTTAAAAAGTTAAGTTCTTCCGATGCGTTTCACCTTCCAAAACCCACCAGTAATATGGTTAAGGACAAAATTGACAACAAACTAATGGTGTGTAAGATGCATATTGAAGGACAACATATGTGGAAGAGTACATGTCAATAGTTAGGATACATGACAATTTTTTATTCTGTATGGTGTTTGACGGTATTCACAATACAAGCAATTTTGTGTTGTACATTGTTTGATATCCGTATACACTAAACAAAACAATATAAACTTCACCATAATACCCTTTAAGGCTTGGGCCTTTAATTTAGATCTCGAATTAAATTGAGCCTTTTTCTGCCCTATCTGTTTTACAAAAATAGCAAAATTACCCCACAAAACTCACTAAAAATGGTGGGAAAAAAAGGAAAAACTAATTTTGATGGCTCTATGTTTAATATATTTAAAAAATAAAAAAATGAACATTTAAGGAATAAATCGTTTTTGGTAAACTTTTAAGTCTGAATTAAATCTGGATTTTTGGCCCCCGTAGTTATAGCTCATGACCCACATCAAGCTAACCAGTACGAGGGCAGATATCATGTTTTACCAACATATATTTAAAAATAAGAAAATTGAACATTGGCCTGAACGGATTGGCTTGAATATAACCGTTTAAATGTAGGGTCCGGACTTTAAATTTTCAGTCCAAATGAAATTTGGGTCTTTTCATCCCTACCCATTTTATAAAATGGTGGGTTTAGCCCAGAAAACTTGCTAAAATGATTTAAAAAGCCCACATCGAACCTAGTTTAAGCATTTTTTGGAAGCCTGAATTAACTTCGAGTTTTTTCCCTGACCTATTTATAACATTTAGCCCACACTACTACACTAGGGGCTTTTAGCAACATTTAAATATCTACACTTATTAAAATGTTACCGATTCGTTAATAGCGCAACATTTTTTAGTTAAATGTTACCTATTCTTATTCTTAATGCCCATTTAGTTTACGTTAGCCCTGCAACATTTTCTTAGTTAAATGTTACCTATTTTTATTTTTATTACCCATTTAGCTTTTTTTATAAATTTTAATATTTTCATAATACAAGTAAAAAACACAATACTCATCTTTCTCTCTCAGTTTCAGCTTTACAACTCTCTCTCTCGTCTCAATCTACCAAGCTCTAGGGTTCCTTAGAGAACGATTTTTCAGATCTCTCATTTTCACATATCTCACACAATGCTTGTATGTAATCGGTGAGTTTCAATTTATTTCAGTTTTTTACTTTCATTTTTGATTTTTTCTTGGATTTCTTCTTTCTTTTCGATCTAGTACCATTTCTCTTTGATATGGAAACCTCATTTCCTCTTTATTTTCAATCCAGCATGTGTTTAGCTTTCTTGAAAGTAGAAATGATAACTACTTGAAGTTTAAGCTCATGGATATGTAATATTACATTATTACCAATTCTTCTTTCTTGCCGGATATGTTTAACCATTCTTTCAATATGTAATATTCTTGTTTAAGCTCACGAATCAATGGTAACTACATGGTAGACAGGAAGTATATTTATTGTATTAAAAATTACAAATGAAATGGAATCGCTGGATTAAGAGTTGATGCCCGAAATTGCTGATTTTCTTATTGTAGATTCTTCATATTATAATCAACTTATGATGACTAGAACTTGACTGTTTCGTATATTTTCTTCTTTTGTAGAGGGAAGTTATAATGTTATGCTCTTGAGCTAGATTTGTTCTGTTTTGCAAGAGTCCAATTAAGTTGTTGAAATCACTTTTTCTATAAAGATATTATCAAAGGTAATGCAATTTGTATATTTAATTTAAATTAGCAAACTATCATGACTTTTCCTGTAATCATTTATTGTTTGGTTTTCAATTTTATATTAGAAATAGAGTAAAAGGAGAATGCCATAGATTAAAACTATCCTCTGTATGCAATAGATAATGCCATAGACTAAAACTATCATCATTGGCATCATATCCTCATTGATGCTAAAAACTTTTATAATATTTTTTTTAAAAATAAATATAAAGACTATAAATTTAATAGTTGAATCTTCACCATAGTTTATAATTGAAGTTCTGTTACATGTAATTAATAACTAAAATTTAATAGCTGAATTTGGAGGTTGGCTAGGGAGCAAAGTGATTAAGATTGCAGGGGGAACAGGGGATGTGCCAAGTTGGCAGCAAGCCTTATTTAATTTGCTTTAGGTATTAAAAGCTAGGCAAGCAGCTAGCTCTAGTTTTTTTTTTTCATGGCAGTTGCAATCTGCTATAAGACATGTCATTTTGGATGAAAGGGCTAACTCTTCATGTAAAAGATAAGCAACATATGGTTAATAAATCAAAGAAACCCATACAACAGATATCTTAACACATTTGACCACATGTGTAGACATGAACTTAAAGAGACACTTTCCAATCATATTCAAAACCATCCTCAATAATATACATTTTCTTTTCAATGATCCACTTTACAATAAATATTAACAAGGATAGTTTAGTAAATGTTGTTCACTTTTTATGTGAGCTTGAGAAAATTTAATGAGCTCAACCATTATTCTTAATTAGCGTGAATTAGTTAATTTTTTGCTTATATTCGAGACCAGAGTAGTAAGTAATAACAGGTTCCTAATGAATATTTTACTGCTTTGTTGGGCTGCTGTTTTTTGCCGGTGGACTGGTCTAGTTATTTCAATTTTATTCTGCACAGGAAATTAGAGAGGTATGAAAATTAAATCTGATACCTCTGTAATTAATTACCAAAATATTTAAATTTGATACCTCTGTCACTTGCTGTTGAAAAGAAAAGAGTTTAATTTCGTTGTTGTCTTAATTAACTTTCTTGGCTGATTATTAATATCAATAACAAGGGTTAGTGGATCCACGTAGAGTTAGTGTTAGTGGTCTGTTTTAACTATGAAGTTAATTTATGCTAAAATTGATAACTATACACAAATTCTGTTTGCACTTATTAATATCAATTTATATTTTGATGAGTACAGTTTTCAGTACATATGGGAATCAAATCGTTGATAACTATACAGTTTGATGCCCCAAATAAAATAGTAGCTCTGCTATTGCTCTGGCTTCTGTTGACTTCAATAGATTCCAACTTGCTGCTTCTACCCTTGATGGCTTTATTGATAAGCTTCCTGATATTGCTCTTTTTCATGCAAAATCCAACTAATTACATGATAGGAACTAGATTTTAATGCTCTCTTTGGGAAGTATACACCACACACATGCCTATATAAAGCAAAATGAATTCCTGATTGGTTATTAGCAGCTAACCAGGTTTAAAGCCCCTAAACCTGACATTGGGTTCGTACATGCCTGCTAGATCTGTACCTTAACATAGACTGAATTCTAAAAAGTTATAATTTTTTTCTGCTTTGTTGTTTGGATATTAGTTGGTTGGTTTTCAATAAGGTTAGAATTCTTTTTGCTGAATTAGTTGTCATTTGAATTAGTCTAGAATGACTTTTCTATTTTTTTTACTAGGTAGTTCTCTGCTAGTTAGTATGTCTGACATATCAATTTGATTCATCTACTCACACATGCCGATGCTCATCTTTATGTTATCCGCTCTAGCTACTAACCTGAGCATTGACTAATGAAGAAACATAATTTACTTGCCTCCCTGTTTATAACTACCTCATTGGATTCTATTAATTTGTCGTCTAGAGACTAGACTGGTTACTATGTGTTCAGTCTCTTGTAAAATTTGACAAGAAGGTCATAGTGAGAATTATTTCTTTTCAAGTAAATTGCCAAATATCTTTGGGTTTTGGCTGAAGTCTTGGGTAAGATTCTTGTGGAAAGTCTTGGGGTAAGGTCATTCTAGCCTTGTTTATTTAGTTTGAATTAGTTAAAGGATGTTGTGATGGTATGTTGGGGTTTCATTGAGATTGTTAGTTATTTATTTAGTTTTTTCTTCACATAGCTGGATGCGGTTAATGAATAACCTTAATCTGGTTTGGGGCAACACTATTATATTAATGAGATAGGAAAATTTGTAGTCGCGAGTTAATAAGTGTGACAATGTTATTTGTTGGCCCCAGTTAATGGTGTCTTGTAGTTTTTAATTTTATGGTGAATGATCTTTTTTTAAATTATTGCATCAAGTGTCGTCCATTTCTGACTCCATCTCATTAAGTTTGATTTATTTTTTTTATTATTTAATGATATACGAAAATATAAAAGGAAACAGAATTACAAGTCTTTACCAAAATAAAATAGGGCAAGTCATTCTTGATAATTGGCAGCCACTTTTGTTGTATTCCCCCTGTTTTTGAATGCATAAGAGACAAAATCAGTAAATCAATATTTTACTCAATAAATATTTTTACTTTATTTTTATTTGAATATCTTACACAGTGTATAGTTTGAATATATTTTAAATACTTTTTGAATATGCTACATTTTGCTTGGAAGTGAATTAGTCACAATTAGTTTGAATATATTTGAATATCAACTTATTGAGTTTTTTATTTGACAGTTTCAATGTTGTCATGCTTTCATCCTTTAACATAATCTGAAGCTCTTGCTTGGGTTGAAGTGTGTTTTAGAGAGTGTTTTAAAAGTTTTAAAAAGTCTAGGACAAATATCACCACCAGTTTCAATGTTTTGTCCTAGATTCCTATCCCTATGAGGCTCTTGCTTGGATTAAAGTGTGTTTCCAGAGAGTGGCACAACATCATTTTGAGCGGATCATTCATCAAAATATTAAAATTTGTGTATTGAACACTTGATATATTTCCTTTTTTAGATTTTTATAGTGGAAGTGTATTCATCAAAATACATTCTCTAGGCCCCATTTTACTTGTCAATTGTCTATTCTACTTACTTTTTATGACATTTGAATTGGTACATGAATTAAAGTGATGAATTGTTTGTGTAAAATATTTTAATGTCAATTTTATGATCTTTTCTTTGTTTAATATTGGGGATCGTATCAACCAATACAAAATAGCTTGTATAAGCTAACAGGATACAAAAATCTTGATATCCATCAACAAAAAAGGAATTGAAGTTCTCCTCAAATTTATATTAATGTCTTAAAATGAGTTTCAAAGTTCATATTTTTTAAAATTTTACAATTGTAAGTTAGTAACATATTTTAAATGTTATGAAAAATGCCAATTAACAATATTTTTTTAATGTTACAAAAGAAATAAATTAGTAATATTTTTTCAATGTTGCTAATAATATTAAAAATGTTGTTAAAATCAATTAGTAACATTTTTTCAATGTTGCTAATAATATTAAAAATGTTGTTAAAATCAATTAGTAATATTTTTTCAATGTTGCTAATAATATTAAAAATGTTGTTAAAATCAATTAGTAATATTTTTTCAATGTTGCTAATAATATTAAAAATGTTGTTAAAATCAATTAGTAACATTTTTTCAATGTTGCTAATAATATGTAAAAAATGTTGTCAAAGAAAAATGTAATATTTTATCATAATTTAACAATATTTTTTAAATGTTGCTAAAAGTCACTTTTGTAGTAGTGCCATATCTATCCAACATATTGGGTCAGGTATTTTATTTGCTAGTTATATATAGTAAATATATAGGCCCATTTAATCACAAGCTTTTTTGGCATAGGCTATAGAACCCACGAGCTGGGGTCTGTGGGTTAGCGAGTTAACTCATATGTTTATTTTATTTTATTTTAAATGGAATTAATATTATTTAAATAATACAAATAATTTTTTTCCATATGACCACTATTGGGGAAGCACTTGACTTTTGTTAATGAGTACATCCTTTTACCTACAATCAAGAATTGTAGGCATATGTTTAAAATTTGTGTTGACTGACCAAAAACCATATGTATTTGATGATTATAATTGATGCAAATTTTGCTTATATATGGATACATGTCATAGTAACTTATAGCAACGATTATAGCAACGAATATTACACCTATAGTGACAGATATTGTATGTCACTACACTACTACATTACAGACTTTTAGTAACATTTTTTTATCTACACCTATTAAAAATGTTACTAATACATTTAATTAAAGAGTTTTTGCAACATTTTTAAAATAAATGTCAGTATCGATTACACATTTAATTAATTTTTATAACTTTTATTGTATTCAGAAAAGGACAAAAACAGTTTCACTCGTTCTCTTAGTTCTAAATGGTCATTTTCCCGAAGCAGTTTCACTCACCTTTACTCTATCTGCTCCTTATTCCCACGCCAAGCTCCTAGCTCCCAAATCTCACACAATGGTTTTGATTGATCGGTGAGCTTATCTCTTTATTTGATTTTCTCTTCAATTGATTTTTGATTCTTAGTATTTCTCTTCGATTTTACAAGCATTCTTCTTCGATTTGCAGGTATAAGTAACTTCGTCTCTTATCTCATCGTTTCTCTTCAATCTCATCGTTTCTCATCATCTTTGATCCCATCGGTGAACACACTTTTGCAGGTATAAGTATCATTTCCCTTCGGTCTCATCTTTTCATTCGTTCTCTTCGATCTCATCTTTCTGGAAAAAGCTGTGCATTATCTTCAAATTGTTTTACATGACAAAGGAACTTAGAATGTAGAAATGTAAATGATTACAATTTATTATATAGATTTGGGAAAAGAAGGTACTCGTACATATGCAAAGATATTTTTTCTAAAGCTTATTGTAAAGTTTAATTAAATAAGGTTTACAATTCGTTTAATAATTGACAATAGAATCTGTCAATGCATGAACGATTACTAGTGAGATTTACCTTTTCCTCAACAAATTGAAATGGAATATGTACTTATTCTACTGGGAAACATATTCATTGGCTATGGAAATTAAAAAAAGAATTTAAAATGAATGGATTATTTTGGATGCTTTGGAATACGGCTTCTATATATTTTGTGTTCTTTTTATTTAAAAAAAGAATTTATATATGTTCTTATATTGGACTTGTTACTTGAAGCAGGATAGTGTTCTGATGGAATAAAACAAAATTAAATAAAAACTAGTGGAACAACATATATTAAATATGTTTTTGCATATTAAAATGATGATCTTTTGTTTGTTGTTACTGTCTTAATATTTTTGCTGCTGTAGGTTATGCCTTCTGCTGGTTTTTTCTTGGTTGTTCTATTTTACTTGTTTTTATTGTGGTCTCTTAAGTGGTTGTTTAATTTTCTAGTTCAAACAGTCTTTTTTTTTTCTTAAGTGGATGTTTAATCTTTTAGACAATTACAATTTATTATATAGATCTCTAAGCTTTTTAATTTGATTTTTTCACATTCCTTTTGTTAGGTATTTTGAATTTTTGACAAGATAATAGTCATGGATAAGAGTTGGATGCTTGAGCCGAGATCATCTCGCAGGTACATGGATGGATTGAAACAATTTCTTGATTTTGCATTTCATAATGCTGCACAAGGAGAGCAAATTTTATGTCCTTGTAAGAATTGCAACAATTGTTTATGGGGTAATCGGGAGGAAGTGTATGACCATTTAATTTGTGATGGATTTGATAATGGTTATAAAAGTGGATTTATCATGGGGAGGGTGGATCTTCAAAATTAAATTATGACAAGGAGAGTAAAAAATTTAATATGCATGATAATGTGGATGAGCTCTTAGAGGATACGTTCATGATGCCAACACAATTTGAAGAGAGTGAGTTTGATGATATCTTGGGTGAGGATAGTGAAGAGGTTGATGCAGAAACAACTAGGTTTTACAGATTGGTACATGATGCTCACCAAGAAGTATACCCTGGTTGTAAAAATTTCACAAAGCTTTCAATCATTGTTCGTTTGCTCCATACTAAGAATGTTCATGGTTGGAGCAATGTGTCCTTTAATATGTTGCTACAATTATTGAAAGAATTGCTTCCTGAAAACTCTTGCCTACCATCAACTTTCCAAGATTGTAAGTTTATCATTAAGGACTTAGGTTTCAGTTATGAAAAAATTCATGCTTGTCCTAATGATTGTATCCTATATCGAAAGGAGTATGAAAATAGAGATGCAAGCCCCAAGTGTGGTACTTCTAGATATAAGAAATCAGATGTTCAGAATTCTTAAAGAAAGGTTTCTTGCAAGGTAGCTTCACCTCCTATTCCAGCTAAAGTGTTGAGATATTTCCCTTTGAAACCGAGGATCAAGAAGCTGTTTATGTCATAAAAAACTGCTGATTCAATAAAATGGCATGTGACTGGTCGCACTGAAGATGGAAAATTAAGGCACCCGACAGATTCTCTTGCTTGGAAGAACTTTGATTCTTTACATCCTAATTTTGCATCAGATCCTCGTAATGTGAGACTTGGGTTAGCAAGTGATTGATTTAATCCATTTAAAACAATGAGCAGTAGATATAGCATTTGGCCAGTAGTTTTAATGACATATAACTTACCTCCGTGGGAGTGCATGAAACAACCTTACATGATGTTGTCTTTGCTTATTCCTGGTCCTTCTTCCCCCAAAAGTAGTATTGACATATATTTAGAGCCTCTAATTGATGAGCTGAAGAAGTTATGGGAGAAAGGTTTTGAAACTTATGATGCCTCTAGTAAGCAGCTATTTCGTGCACATGTTGCATTACTCTGGACTATAAGTGACTTACCTGCTTATGTTATGCTATCTGGTTGGCGTACAAGTGCAAAGTTGGCCTGCCCAATCTGTAATTATGACACTTGCTCTAGGTACTTAAAGCATAGTAGAAAGACATGCTACATGGGTCATCGGAGATTTTTAGACTCAAAGCATAGGTGGCGAAAAGATAAGAAGTGTTTTGATGGTACCAAAGAATTAAGAGTAGCACCAATGCCATTATTGGGGTCTCATATATTGGAAATATTAGCTGAGAAGGAGAATTTGTTTGGGAATGCTCAAAAGAGGAAAAGAAATAATGATGATCCATGGACCAAAAAGAGTATATTCTTTGAGTTGCCATATTGGGATAGTAATTTGCATCGTCACAATCTTGATGTAATGCACATATAAAAGAATATTTGTAAAAATGTGGTCAGTACACTACTAAATATAGAGGGGAAAACAAAGGACCATCTTAAAGCTCGCTATGACTTGGTAGAGATGGGTATAAGGAAAGACCTTCATCCTAAACACATAGGAGCCAATAAATTACTTCTGCCACCTGCAAGGTTCACAATTTCATCAAAAGAAAAAGACATCTTTTGTGGTGTCTTAAAGGGAGTGAAGCTGCCAGAAAATTATGGCTCAAATGTTTCTAGATGTGTTCAACTTGAACAACATAAGATTCTTGGGCTTAAAAGTCATGATTTTCATATCTTGATGCAAGACTTACTTAAAATAGCAGTCCGAAGAACTTTACCAAAAGAAGTTGCTAGAGTCCTAATCAACTTTAGCTCTTTCTTCAAGATCTTATGCTCCAAAGTTATCAAGGTTGAAGAGTTTGAATGCTTAGATGCTCAAATAGCATCAATCCTTTGTGAATTGGAAAGAATTTTTCCTCCATCCTTCTTTGTTCTAATGATACATTTTTCCATTCATTTAGCATATGAGGCTAGAATTGCTGGACCTGTACATTACCGCTGGATGTATCCAATTGAGAGGTAATAAACTAGTTACCATCATAGAAATGTATTGTACATTAAGATAAATTTTGTTCTTATTCTTATCATCCTAAGTTATATACTTTAATATTTATAGGTTTCTGCTTAAATTAAAGAATTATGTACGTAATAAAAGTCGGTCAGAGGGTTCTATTGCAGAAGGCTATATAGCCGATGAATGCTTGACATTTTGTTCAAGGTAAATAAAAGATGATGTTCCAACAAAGTTCAATAGGCCGACAAGGATTTTAGATAGTCCAATAGGGGATGGAGTAATGACAAGTTTAGAGCAACTTACATGGGAACAAGCTCATAGATATGTGCTATTTAATAGTGATATCATTGAGCCATGCATCAAGTAAGATAATATGTACCCATTTTACTTTTTTTTGTCTTTCATATGAGATATTTTTAACATACATTTGTATTTTTTTTTTTGTACAGAGAACATGAGTAATTTGTTTACAACCATGCTCGTCATGGTCTAGGAAAGTGGAATAAGGCAAAGGATCAATGCCTTACTTTTCATGAATGGTTAGAAGATCATGTTAGGAATTCTGCTGTTAGTGAAGAGGTTAAATGGTTGTCTAAAGGACCTAATAATGTTGCTAGAAGATTTTCTGCTTATGTGATAAATGGTTATAAGTTTGTCATTGAGGGTTGTGAGAGGAAGACACAGAATTCGGGGGTTATGGTCACTTCATCGACAGTCAAGTTTAGAAGTGAGAAAGATGAGAATCCTGAAGTAGAAAATGTTAGATACTATGGAATTTTGAAAGATATACTTGAGTTGGATTATTTTGGGCATGCCAAATTTGTGTTACTCAAATGTGATTGGTTTCAGAGTAAACAAGATATTTTTGGGTTGATACTCATAAATTTAGCAAAGTCAATTTATGAGAATGATCCCTTTGTATTTGCAACTCAAGTAAGGCAAGTATATTACACAGAAGACCCAAGTGATACTTGGCATGTTGTTACTAACACAATCCCAAGAGACTTGTTTGATATATTAGGTGATTTAGAGAATGTTGATATGGAAGGTCAATTAAGAAGTCTTATGCCTGATCAACCAATGGTTAATGAAAATGAAAATGTCGATTGGGTTAGGGATGATCTACTTGGGATGACAGTTGATACATGTGTGGTAGATCATCAAGTAACAAGAGAAGAGTCTCAAGATGAGTGTTCTTAATATCAATGCAATTTATGTAGGATGATAAGGAGAGTCATGGTAATATCAGTGCAATTTATGTAACAATGTACTGGACTGATCAGTTCTTAATATCAGTGCAAAAATGCTGTGTATTTTTTTATGTTGTGATTTCCTTCCTAATCCATCAAATTATGTAGGAACTACTCTGATAGATGATGCATCTAATTTGACAGATTGAGTGGCATGATAGTGCTTTCTTGTAGTCTTGTTTTGCTGAGAAATTTGTGGTAAATCAGAAAATTTGAATTTGAAATTTAACTTCAGAGGTGCCAATGCTATAACATGTACTTTTTATGTAAGTTGCCAAAATTTACTGCTCTTGTGTGGATTTACCATGAAAACAGCACTTTGCTGAATGTAAGTTGTTGTGTTGCATATCATGGAACATTATTTTGCATCAGGTTTCTTGACATGCTTAAGTTCACCAGCTAAATAATCTTAGGTAGCCTTAGGATCCTTTCCCTTTTGGGTTTTCTAGCTTGTGGCATGACTCCTTGGACAAAGTAAGTGCAGTTCTTTTGTTATATTTTAAGCTTTTATGCAGAGCAACTTTTATTTCTTTTCTTTTCTGTTTTAGATATTTACAAGAGAATCAATATTTTATTTAAGTCATGTTAGGAATTGATTAGAAAATTACATTCAATCAATATTTTATTTAAGTCATGTCAAGGAATTGACCTCCCACTTCTCTGTCATTCAGGGGCAACTACCTTGTATTGCTTCATATATATATGATAATGTGGTAGCTTCATATATTAACAACACTATAGCAAATTTGACAGTAGCAAAAATAAGTTGAAAGTTTTTTTACATGTATTGAAATGAATCCAGAAATGAGTAACCTTGGATATTTGGCGCCTTTTCAGTGACAACTGGAGACTGCTGTGGTAAGAGGAAGTCATATTCCTCTGCTAGAGGTGGTGCTGGAAAGAATGATTCCAAATTCACTTCTGGTGAAGCATATACCTGAAACCAATATGATGAATCAAGAGTCAGTTCTCAGTTTGTGTGTTACTATGCACAACATAAATTAAGAATCAGTCTCCATTAGGCCATAAAGGATGCTGCTCAAGGTTTTAAATTATGGTCCAACAACGCTGTCTATGTTATTGTACTCTGTCTATTGTGGTCCTTCATTTCCTCTCCCATACTTGTGCTCTGCATGTATAGCACATGTCAAAACTCAAGATTAGTTAGCCTTATGCATGTTTGATGTTTCTCTTTTTGTTATGGTGATTAGCATAAAATAGGACTAATTTGATTACCGGGAAGACTCTCAATGAGTTCATCAATTGGGATTGATGCAATGGCCTCATCCTTACTTTGTCCAAGAAGGGAGGATGAAGGATACATGTTGGTTCCCATTCCAAGCCTGCGACCAGTTTCTTTCCCAATGATAATAGTAATACCTTTCATCAAAATGATTTGGTCTAGTATCTCATACATAATCTTTCTCCCAACTAGCTACTCGGTTTAATTTCTGTTACCCAAACTACCTAGCTTAGGTGCTTAATCATTACTTGCCTAGCTCATTGTCACGTGCATATTCTTCTTTTTTGGCAGGAGTGTTTGTCATAATCAATATATATAAAACCTCTATTAGTGTCTGACTAATGATATTGTTAATGATGATGACTATGATAACGATGGCTACAACAAAACATGATATGGGTTTTGTGCTATTGTCATAGAACATGCATTATTTTAATTTGGCTCGAATATCTTCACTAAGCACATGCCCCTGTGCTACTGTATCTGCATGTGGGCATTTCCAGTAAATGAAACCCTTTCGGCCTTTACTCTGTCATGCTTAACAATTATTCCTACTTTTTGTTCACCATTGATCATGAACATATATAAAAGTATATCTGTTCTCCCACTATATTTTTTCTTACAATACTGATGCATGAATCCATTTATACAGGGCTAAGCATATTGCATATTTATTATGAATAGTAGTTAAATTGGCTTTTTTGTTCTCAACTTCAATCTATCCCTAAGAGTTCATAATTATTTTAAGACAAAACTTGCATCTGTATGTGACTAAACTGAACTGGCGTCCCACTCCTATCAGAATATTAGCTAACTTTTTTGTATATATAATTTTTCTGTTTTTCTAAATATTAGCTAATTCTCATCTGCTAATTCTGGATCTATATTTTTTCTATGTTGTTTAACATTTTGTTACAGTTTTATGGAAAGCAAGAAAGATAAGTTTTCAAGGCCAAGAGACACTATGAAAGATATCATTGGTGACCAAGGAGAGCAAACACCCCACCTGTCTAAGAGATATAAAGCTTCAAGGCCAAGTAGCTCAATGGAAGATATCATTGGTGAGACATGGTAATGTCAGAACAACAAGATTGCTCATAAAATACTGTCATGCATATAGAGCAGTTGATATTATTAATTAAATATATTAATTTATATACCAATATCTTTTTTTGTATTACTGCAAAAGTTTCATTCTGTTCAACAGAATTTAATTACTTATTATCAACTATATTTTTCCTTATTGTTTAATATTTTGTTACAGCTTTATGGAAAGCAAGAAGAAGTTTTCAAGGCCAAGAGACACAAGGAAAAATATCATTGGTGACCAAGGAGAGAAAACACTCAAGATAACTAAGAGGCATAAGGCTTCAAGGCCAAGTAGCTCAATGGAAGATATCATTGGTGAGCAAGAAGAGCAAACACCCCAGCTAACTAAGAATTATAAGGTTTCATGGCATGACTCAATGGAAGATATCATTGGTGAGCTAGAGGAAATTGCATCAAGCCCTTGTCAAATGTCTTTAGCACCCCAATGGGTTAACCATGAAGGTGAGTAATTTATGTATGGGTTATAATTAAATTTTTATAGTCTTATTATCAAATGCCTTAATATATTTAATTGTATACTTCATATCAGGTTCTACTAGCAAGAAAAAAAGGGGTCCAACAAAGTGCCTTAAGACTCATGGCTTAAGATATGAAGATCGCTTTCCAGTTAAACTAAATGTACTTGGCCAACCTATTGGTCATTATCGAGCTACCTTGAGCAATTATTTGGGGACATTGGCTAGGAATGCGCACTTTGCTCCCCTTATTTACACAAGTTGGAAAGGACTTAAAGAAAATTGGGAGGATATGTGGCAAACAGTCACTGTATCATACCTTTCCACCTTTATTTTATTATATTTTTTCCTAATGTATTAATTTGATGTTAATTTCTACATGTTGTGTTGCAGTCAAAATGTTCAAGTTGGAGGAGCCACAAATGTCGATTAAAGAATAAGTACTTTAAGCCAAACATGAATGAGGAATACAATTTAAAAAATCGACCATCAATTGTTCCTCTTGAACAATGGAAAATTCTTATAAAATATTGGAAAATCTGACTTAGCTAAGGTGATATGATAATTTCTATTATATAATTCTTTATGTTTGCTTTGTGGTTATGTCATTACATTTACTTAAGCTGCATTTTTCTTTTTTAAAGGCACGTAGTATGAAGAACAAAATTAGTAGAGCAAAACTTACAAGCATGCATACCACAGGGTCAAAAACTTTTGCAGAGATACGTCATGAAGAGGTAAAACTCATATGTTTGCTAACTTTTTGTTGGTTTAATGGTTCTGTATTGTTTTCCACAATCAATAATTGAACTAATCTTATATTTTTGTATGACATGATTAGACAATGAATAACCCTGATAGAAGAGAGCCCTCCCGTGTTGAAATGTACATTATGACACATAAACCTAAAAATGAAAATCCAATGAATGAGGGAACTCGCAGGATTATGGTATAAGCATTTCTTTCTTTCTTTTTTTAGATTTGTACATTTCAATTTTTAAATTGCAAATATTATTTTTCATTTCTATCTTTAATTTTCAGTCTGAGCTTGAGGATGTAATTGCTTCACATCCTAAAGAATTAGAGCAAAGCACATCCCGAGATGATATATTTTCCCAAATCTTGGGAAAAGACAAACATGGTCACGTACGCACATATGGAAAAGGGGTGGTACCTTCAGATATATGGGGACCAAGGTCTGTGCTTGAAACTCAAAAAATAATTGAAGAGGTTAGAAGAAATGTTGAAACAGAGATACAAATCATGCAAGAGAAAATGCAAGAGAAAATAAAAAAGGAAGAAAAAGGAATGAAAGTAGAAATTTTGGGTGGTTTGAAATTTGTTTTGAATGAATTACAAAAGTGCTTCCTGGGAGTCACAATTCCAAATCTATCTAGCATTTTCATTCCTACTGTAAATAAAGGAGCAACTGTTGATGCACATTCTACTGCCAATACTCATCATGCAAATGTCAAAGTATGTTTTTATAAAAATTCTGATTTGTAGGTCAAGATTAGCACACTTGTTTATTTCTTATCTTGTGTTATTCTCTTTAATGCAGGAAGGGAAGTCCATTCCTAATAATGTTGAAGATCAAATGGATCCAACACACTATGTGAACATTGGGAGCAAAACGAGAAAAAAGGATAAAGCTCATAAGAAGCGACATAACAAGGGTAAATAAAATGAATTGCATCTTGTTGAGTTTCTATTTAGTTTGAATTTTTTTTGTTATCATATTGAGTTTGATTTATGTTGAGGCATGTATTGTTACTGCTGATTTTTTAACTTTTATGATGTCTATTTTTTTGCTTGTTTTAGATTCACAAATTATGGAAAAATCTGTCAACAAACTAGCAAAGAGGTGAAGTCACCCCATTATATTATGTATTTAGTCTTTTTGTTAATGTAAAGGATTGCTCATATTAATTCTCATTTGGAAATTTGTAGCAAATTAAAAGAACTCGTGAAAAAAAGGGACAGAAAAAGATGCTAATAATCTCAATCATCCATCCATTGTATGTGAAGGGGAAAGCCCTTAAATACTAGCAAGGAGGCTAGGTAAGTTTCTTTGAGAGAAGGGATGTATTTCATCTATTTGAAGTGGTAATTGTTTTAGAAAATGGTAATTGTTCCTCCCTGTTTTGCTGGAAAAACAGATTTTTTCACATAAATTAGAGTAAGCCACAGAAATACTCTGTTATGATCTATATGAGGTGCTGTTGGTATACCAATTATGTATGTGACATAACATATCCACAAAAGTACCCATATGCTATGGATATCTTGGTCTTTCTCTGTTATGATCATCATATAAACAGAGATGTTTTTTTTCACCTTAAACATTTATATTGGAATTGGACACTTATCTTTTTAAGCCATTAATGTTGCTAGATTAATTTTTTTATCAATTTTTCAAAAAATGAGAAGGCTAATAATTTTCTAATATTTTATGTCTTGTCCTAGATTCCTATTCTTATGAGACTCTTGCTGGGATTGAAGAGCGATTCCAGGGAGTGGCACCACATCATTTTCGGCTGATCATTCATCAAAATATTAAAAGTTGTGTATTGAACTTTTGATGGATTTCCTTTTTTTTTTAGGATCTTTATAGTGGAAGTCTGATCCTACTTCTAATTTTTAGATTTTAGTATACAATTGCTTAAGCCGTATATACATTCAACTTAGACAATATATGGTAATACATTGTCTAACCAATTTACTTGTCACTTGTCTATTCTACCTACTTTTTATGTCATTTGAATTGGTATATGAATTAAAGTGATGAATTGTCTATGTAAAATATTTTAGTGTCATTTTTATGATATTTTGTTTGTTTAATATATGAGATTATATTAAGAAATACTAAATAGCTTATATAAGCTACTGGGCTACAAAAATCTTAATATTCATGAACAAAAATGGAATTAGAGTTATCCTCAAATTTATATTAATATCTTAAACTGAGTATTAACATTCATTTTTTTAAATGTTACAATTCTAAATTAGTAACATTTTTTAAATATTATGAAATATGTCAATTAACAACATTTCTTTTAATGTTACGAAAGAAATAAATTAGTAATATTTTTTCAATGTTGCTAATAAATATTAAAAATGTTGTTAAAATCAATTAGTAACATTTTTACAATGGTAGTAATAATATGTTAAAATTGTTGTTAAAACCATTTAACGACAGGGGCTTTATACTGCATTTGATAAAATGTTGTTAAATGAAAAGGTAACATTTTGTCATAATTTAACAACATTTTTTAAATGTTGCTAAAAACCTATAATGTAGTAGTGCTAGTTTTAAAAAGTTTTGACTTGATTTATTTAATAAGTTGGTCTGGCCTAAACATGATATAAACTAGATAATACATCTTCGAAGAACAACATGACCATGGGCGAAGCTACTCAAGGACAATGGGGAGCCATCCCCCACCCAACTTTTTTTAAAAAGTTTTATATGTTGTGTGCGCACGCGTGTGAAGGAGATATAGATGAGTTAATTGATAGCTAATAAGGGATGATTAGGGTGGATCAACCTATATTTTACCGGTTATTAAAGGTGAATGAATATTTTTAGTTTTTATTAAATGATCTTTATATATGACTATTTGAATTTAATTGATTTAAGGGAAAATGAATTTACAATACAACATATGTTAGTTTTATTTAGTATCTATTAATTTAAAGATGAAGGGGAAACTTCTATATTGTACGGTACCATCGATTTTAATTTTTATTCTTTTTAACCAACATCTCATAAAAGTAGCTGGAAACCGATTTTACATCAGCCATGAACTCTCCTTAAATACTATTTTCGGTCTTATTTATAAAAGACAAAAATGTATTTTTGTTTGGTCCTATATATAAAAAACATAGTACTATTTTGAATTATATCAATTAAGAAGTTCTTTTTATACTCTTAATTTATTGTCCATGATAATGGATGTACTACATTATTTTTAATGACTAACTATTAGAGTATCAATTACTACTTAAATATTGATGACTTAAATTAAGAGTAATTTTATCACTATATTAATTATTTAATATTAAGGATATTTTTATTATAAAATTTAAAATTATGATATTATTAGACATTATTAATTATAATTAATTGATTTAAAGATATTTTCCTAATTTTGATTATTTAGTCCTATGTTTTATAAATGTGACCGGATTAGTATGTCATTTGTGACGTGGCAATCTTGATCTTTTTGTTTTTCTTTCTCTATCTTTCTCTTTAATTTTCTCTTCACATGAAACGGTATTCCCCAAAACTAACATTTATTTTTAATTCCCTAAATCTTTATTTTGCAATTTCATGGTACAAGTGCATTTGAAGTAACTTAATTGGAGTAATTAAAAATTATTGCAATTCATTTAGGCGGCAGTCCCTTCAGGTTTCTGTAACCCTTTGGATGATAAATATGTTTTCGTGGACCAACAAGTCACATGGTATTCCACAGCTTCTTTTATGCGCTAGCTCATTGCATTCACTCTTTTGCAATGGCATAAAAAATGGTATCAACTAAAAAACAAAAAGGAAAGATATTGATTAAAGAATAAAAATAAAAAAGTTTTCATTAAATTATAAAGTATTTAATATTATAAAAATATCATGATTTTTAATAAAAATATTCTATATATTTAATTCCTAAACCAGTCTCCTCAAACACTTGTTAAGAGTACCAAAAAAGAACTTAGTTTAATATATATACGTATTTCCTCAACATGTACACAATATCACAACACAGAGTTCTTAATAAGATTGCATAAAAGAGTTTTAACAAGATTATTGTCAAGTCAAATTTGAGATGATCTTATATTAAAAATGTCATATGTTAGCATTACTTATCGTACGTTGACAGTGCATGTTAGTGTCTAAGTATATTATATACAAAATTTTAAAATTATAATGATTTAATTAAAGTGTTTAAACAATAGGACCATAGATTAATTTAACCTATTTTACCACTTCCTGGGTATTGAGAATTATAATTTGGTCTTGTATTTCCTGATTAATGTATATTTGATTGGCCTAGGTGTTTGGAGTAGTATTTGATTGAATCTATTTTCCTGGTTTGTATTTTTCACTTGATGTACTTTTGAATTGGGTTAAAGTATCTCTTGTACTCTCTTTATATTAATTTTATTTTGGTAAAAAAAAGTAATCTGTACATTCAAAATTCTTCACATGCGCATTTATACTGTATAGTTATACTTTGTAGTTCAAAGCAAATTTTAGAGAAAAACAAAATACGTTATGACTTTCACTTATGCACAAAAACTATCTAAATTTTAGGCTTGTATAAAAAATTTACGTAGCTGAGATATCTGACATGCACCTTGTCTCAAATCCTATATATAGCAATTATATAATTCCTATGAACTTATATTCCATGATAGAAGTGGGGATCACGAAGGAAAAAGCACAATTCCTGTTGCGATAGATAACAAACACATATAAAGTGTGATGTGTAGTGGCCCAACTTAGATGAAGGATCATGAAGGAAAAAGATAAGCTTTTACATGCAGAGAAAGAAATTGCCAACATTAAACTTCTACATCGATCCAGCTATGGTTACAACTTACAAAAGTGCAAAATAAGAAGATAAGCTTAACATGGAGAGAAAGCAATTGCTAATATATTAAACTTATACATCGTTCCAGCTATATAGTTACAAAAGTACAAAACATCTAATTGATCAGGTTGTATCTACATTGTAGAAGTAAACTATAATTCCAGATAAATATTATCTACGATATTAGAAGTTTTAAATTATGAAATTATCATTTTGAAGCTATTATTGAATTCGAAAATTTATATAGGTCCGGTTAGAATTAGCATCTAACTTATTGGAGATTTTTAACTAGATAAGGGCTTGAATTCAAACACAAAAAGTCCGTATACGTTTATATATGGTTGTTTATGAAAAAGTTAAATGAAAAAAACTTTTAAAAAAGTTGATCTTTATAGACTAATTTTAATTTATAAAAAAATTAAAATGATTTTACCTTCTTAATTTATTTTATTTATTTTCTTTATAAATGCTTGTAAACAAAATTTACTATGGACCATAGTGCTTGTTTTGAAAGAAATGAAGGAAAAGAGGGAAATTTTAAAGAGATTTTAATAAAAATCTCTTATTTACCGCTAGTTTGTTTGTGCTTAAAAAAACACTTTTTTAAATTGTTTAAAAATATTGATTTTATTTTAGAGATTCTTGTATAATCAGATATAAATTTTCATAATCATAAAAAAATATTTTATTTGTTACAATAAATGCTTTCACATTGTTAAATAAATGCTTTCATATAGTTAAAAAAATTTCTCTCTCTTCTATCTTAACTGGTTTTTTCAATAAGCAACTTTGAGTTGCTTCTTAAAAAAAGCAGAAAATTGATTATTTTCTGATTCTGCTTCTTGAAAAAAGTTTAGACAAACATATTAAAAATTCATATAAGGGATTTTTTAAAAAAATAATTCTTTTAAGAAATAATTTTAAACAAACGAGCTTAAAAAGTGATTCTTTTAATCGCTCATTTTGTCTTTGACTGGGAATCCCCACAGACATAGTTGTGGATTTAATCCTCGGGCCGAGGGTTGTGGTTAGGTAAAGCCCTCTCAAGAGTTGCGACTCCAGGATTCGAACCCTGAACTTGCAGGTAAAGTCCGCATAGGGTCAGAGCCCACTTCCACTACAACCAACCATTGTTTGGTAATTTAGAAGATTTGAAAAAGAAGAGGGAAAAAATGAGCGATTAAAATTTAAAAATTTCTCTCCTTAAAGATTTGGCTTCCCAAAAAATGGAGGTATTTACTCTTTAGAAGAGAGAAATAATATTGATGGATTGCACTTAACTAAAATATATTTTATTATGTTTAATTTTAATTTTAAATCTGTTTTAATATACATATTATGATTTGATATTTTTACACCTCATTCTCTTACATTTTATTCTATATCTCTCTTTTTTTTCATTTCTCTCTCTTTAATTTCTTTTCTATCACATTATTTATTATATATTTCATTTTCATCTCTTTTCTTCTTATTTATTTTTTTCTCCATTCTCTTTGCATGCATTATTACACTCTAAAATTAAAAGGTGTCAAAAGAAGTATTATCCTATATATTATCCCTGATAATCCCATGTTACTCATACTCCTTTAATCTCACATTGTACAAACTTAAGTAGTACAACTTATTTATTCACTTTAAGTAATCAATATTTTTTTCTATTTTTTTAGTATTCAAAAATCACGTTTTAAACGTGGATCTGAATGTTTTTAAAACGTGATTTTAGGGTAAATTGAATACACACTTCATCTTTTAAAAAATATAATAAATTATTTTTATTTTTCGTCCTTACACAGCAAATAATAGGGAGTATTATTTTGTCTCGTAATTGTATTGCAGATACATGATAAAAAGAACAAAAAAGTGCAAAAGGGCCTAACTAGACTCTCCAATAGGTAATAGCCTGATGAGTGTACAAATGTTAGGCTCCCTTGGCTGTTGACAAGGGGAATTAGTTCTCTCTCTTTTTATTTTTCTCTTTGGACCGTTGTTTTTTATGAAGTGATAAAAGAGTATGTAGACAAGGGAGATCTTAGCCACTTAGGACCCATTTGATTTGATAGATCCTTTGGCTTCTAATGAAAAGTACCTCAACATTGCAATGACAAGTTATATCAGATTAGTGATATTGCTCCATATTTTTGTCGTGTTGAGTTATAAATATCTGATAAAATCTTCTCCAAAATCTTTCCATTTTTTTTGAAAAAAAAAGTGTGAAATTTGACAAATAGAGCACTTCGAATAAATAAAAAAAATTAATGCAACATTGAATCTGTATTCTTTTAAAGGATATTTCTCACTTCGGTGTGCAATTTTGTTTTTATAAAATTACTACTAGTATTAATTATTCTTTTTTTACCCACTTGAAAAATTAGAAAAAATAGAAAAACATTTTATGTCAATACTCAAATATCTAAAATAAAAATTAAAGATATAATTACATACTTTTTGGGTATAAAAATTATAAACGCCTTTTATTTTCCAATTATATATATTTATTTCCAAATACCTTCTAACATTTTTCATTATATAATTATGTAATTTACTTCAAATAATAATTTTCATTGTAACAAAATACAAATGCAAATTGATTAAGAAACACTTAGATCATCTCCAATTGGAGGTTCTTATTGGGGTCGTCTTATAAATAAGATATCATGGAAACAACCTACACACCATTGGAGCACAATGACGTGACAAACAGAGTTCTTATTTTGAAGCACCGGATGCTTAAATAAGCAACTCACAATTATGGGTTCTTATGAAAAAAATGGGGAGAATAATGAATTTATGTTAGATTGTGGGGTCTATTTAAGAATTCTTGTAGAGTTGGTGGCACTGAAGTAGAGAGTTGCTTAAATTGGAAAAGGTAAATAAGGTGATGTGTATGTGTGGGATCCAAAGAAAAAGCAACTCTTGTGAATTGCTCAATTGGAGATGGTCTATATACACTTACACTTTATTTGATAAGATGAAAGAAATAGGAAAAAAAAATATGAAAGAGAAAAATAAGAAAGAAAGAGATATAAATGACATGGATCCTATGTTTGGAATAGAGTTCTAAAACCATATCCAATAGTAAGAGATGTGGAAGCTATATATATATATATATATATATATATATATATATATATTATACTAGCAAATTAGTCCTTGATAGATTCTTGATCGTGCAGTTTAGTCCCTAGAAGAGTCAAAATTTCAAAATGGTTCCTGAGAGATTATTTCGTCATGCAAAATGGTCAAAAGGTCATTTTTCAAGGACTAATTTGCATATTTTTTAATGTCTCAGGGACTAATTTGCTTGTTTTTGCTTACTTTTCAGGGACTATTTTGCACGACAAGAACCATTTTGCATGGCGGAGCTATCTCTCAGTGACCATTTTGGAATTTTGACTCTCAGGGACTAAACTGCACGATCAGGAATATCTCAGAGACTAATTTGCTAATATAGTCATATATATATACACACACACTAGTACTTTCGTCCTCGACTTTTACGGCGTCTTGCAGTTTCATCTTGACTTTTTCAAAATAGTACTTTAGTCTCTACTATATGCATTTTAGTTCTTAACATTATTAAAACCATGCACTTTAGAGACTAAAGTGCATGTTTTTAATAAAGTCAGGGAGTAAAGTGTTATTTTGGAAAAGTTAGGGATAAAATTGCAAGTCACTGTAAAAGTCGAGGACGAAAGTGTTAGTTTATTTATTTATTTATTTATATATATATATATATATATATAGTAGAGTTTGGTTGGAATGCGCACATGGGGCTTAATTTGAGACACTATTCCAAACATATAGAGAAATTATTTTTAAGTTGTTTGGTTTATACAGAAATAAGTGTACAATATAAAAGAAATAGGGAAATTTAATTATTTGATTGGATTAAAACTATAGAAGAAAAATGTTTTTTTTTTTCACTTTTCCAACTATCCATTTAACAAAAGTTTTTTAGAATCTATATTTTTTTTATCCAAAATTAATTTTCATGGATGTTGTACTTTTTGAACGGATAATAACCGATTTTAAATTTACACGATTGACACAAAAATATGAGGAATGAAAGTAAACCCATGAAGAAATGTAATCTAATCTATTACAATCCGCTTAGTATTTAAGCATTATTTTCACTATTCTTTCGAGTATTAATTATTATTTTATTCATGTGATTAGTCTTTTGCATTGATGTGGTTTTGCATTCATTTTAAATTTGCAATCATTTCGGTAGTATTTTGACACTTTTCAGTGAGCATTAATGTGGCTCTTGCATTGAGAATTGAGAAATTGCTTTCCAGCTGGTTGAATAGGATTTAGTCATTACGTCTTTATTCCAAGTTTAAATTTTATTTGATTGCATTTTGGGCGAGGGAGGAGTTAATGCGTCTCTGTGTATCAGTGGATTGATTTGAAACGTTGGAATCTGTGTGGGGAAAAAGTGGTCTTCAAACAATGCAATTTTTTTTATTCTTGCTTTATGCGCTGTGCTCATAGCCGTCATTTATTTCACAACATGTGCTTTATGTGAGTGTGAGAAATATATCACTACTCTGTGCCAAGCCCACGTGCAATACTTTAGTGGGCCATTCATCCCCACCCGGCCCATGTCCATTAGGTATTAGGGATTAGGAATTATGTTGGCCAAGTGCATCCGCCGCTCTGTACATGTGCCCCGTTCCTAATTTTTATTAGGGTTTTCGCATGAGACATGTGTAAATTGCTTCGGCTGCATATTGTGTCATTGAAATAAATCGCTTTCTGGAGTGGATTGCGGGCGGCAGTCGGTCGTTTTGTAAGCATCGATTGGAATGGTTGGGTGCTTGCGCGTAGTTTTTTAAGTAACTGCTCTGCTTTAGCTTTGGGGAGGGCCTCTAACGAAGCCCATACTGTAGAACATTCAGTGACATGGTGGAATTTATTGAAGACGTTCCAATGGAGGTATGGTGATGAGTTTTACTTCATTTGTTTTGTTATTTTATTACTTTTCAAATGCATGTTTGCTACCTCGATAACTTTTGCTTTCACTCAAAGTTGTACGGGATGGTTGTGGAGACACTATTACATTTGGGAGAGGGAAAGTTGCAGTCATTTTATATTCAGATTGTTACTGATTTGATTTGATATAATGTCTAATCTTATTTAGAGGCATGAAATTGGGGGGAAGTTTATCTATATTGTTAATTGTTATTTGTTTAAAGGATGTTTATTTAATTTAATTTAATCCCCGCATCGGGAAGACAACATAGCAGTCTGAAGGGAGTTGTTGAATCATGATCATCGTCATCGGTGGTTGTGGACTGAGTTGATGGTGTTTAATTAGGTCCTGATCCTATATCTAAATTTGAAAAAAGGGGGGAAATTTTCTCGCGGCTGTTAACGTTGAATTGTGTTTATATATATTGGTTGAAGATGTCTTAGTTTCTTTCTGTAGTTCCTTAACATTTGTAAGCTTCACTGATACAACCCTTTTTTAATTCCATGGCAATAGTATCAGCTACACCCCACAGAGTCAGCGCTGGTTACCACAAAGTGAGTGAGTTGTGTGAACTTAAGGAGAAATGGAGAATCAAGGTTAAGGTTGTGAGGGCTTGGAAAATGTCTGCCGTTGCCACACCCAATGATCCATTTGCAATGCAAATCGTGTTCGTGGATGAGGAGGTATTTTTCCATTCTTTATTAGGCTGGTGTTTTTTTCCTCTCATACTTCGTCGGTGATTTGAGAATGGAAAATGTTCATCACAGTCATTAATGTTCATTTTTGACTTGACCTCTTTTTTCCTGACCTGTTGTGGAATCTTCTTTGCTGCTTTGGTTATGAGTATTTCTATTTGTTAGCCCATGTTGTTTTTTTCTCAGTCTTCATGAAGCATTCAATAGTGTTCCCTGTTTTCATTGTGAGTTTTATTATGTTTTTCATGACTTCTCAGCCCTGATGTCAGATTTGAGAGTGATTTGTGTTCATTTTAAGAGTACCTAATCTGTCTTTATCATTTTATTAAAACTGAACTTGGCCTTTGAGTATAAGATATCTTACTATTAAGCCATTGTCTATTTCTCTTTCTCTAGCAGTATATAGTGTATTTCATTTTAGGAGCAGCTAATCTGTTCTAAACATGTTAAGAAATCTGCACTTGTCCTTTGAGTGTAAGAAATTTGTTTAGGTGTTTTCACAGGGCTTAGTGTTCATTTTTGGCTCTACCTCTTTGTTTCGTGGCCTATTGTGGAATGTACCTTGGTGCTTTGGTTGTGAGTATTTTTATCATTTTAGTCCATGTCCTTTTTCTGCTCATGTTTTATTAACCATTCCATAGTGCTGACTGTTATCATTGTGAGTATTTTTATGCTTTTCCTTTCTTCTCATTCTTCATGACGCATTTGAGAGTGATTAATGTTCATTTTACTCAATATGTTAAGAAATATGCACTTGTCCTTTGAGTATGAGAAATATGTTTTGGAGTTTTCAACAGTGATTCATGTTCATTTTTGGCTTGACCTCTTTGTTTCCTGACCTGTTGTGGAATCTTCTTTGCTGCTTTGGTTATGAGTATTTCTATTTATTAGCCCATGTTCTTTTTTTCTCAGTCTTCATGAAGCATTCAATAGTTTTCCCTGTTTTCATTGTGAGTTTTATTATGTTTTCCATGACTTCTCAGCCCTGATGTCAGATTTGAGAGTGATTTGTGTTTATATTAGGAGTACCTAATCTGTCTTTATCATTTTATATAAACTGAACTTGTCCTTTGAGTATATGATTTCTTACTATTAATCCATTGTCTATTTCTCATTCTCTATCAGTATATAATGCATTTCATTTTAGGAGCAACTAATCTGTTCTAAACATGTTAAGAAATTTGCACTTGTCCTTTGAGTGTCAGAAATCTGTTGGTGTTTTTCACCGGGCTTAATGTTCATTTTTGGCTTGACCTATTTTTTTGTGACCTATTGTGGAATGTACCTTGGTGCTTTGGTTGTGAGTATTTTTATCACTTTAGTCCATGTCCTTTTTTTGCTCATGTTTTATTAAGCATTCCATAGTGCTGACTGTTATCATTGTGAGTATTTTTATGCTTTTCCTTTCTTCTCATTCTTCATGTCGCATTTGAGAGTGATTAATGTTCATTTTACTCAATATGTTAAGAAATCTGCACTTATCCTTTGAGTATTAGAAATATGTTTTGGTGTTTAGAACAGTGATTCATGTTCATTTTTGCCTTGACTTTATTCTTTTGTGACCTGTTATGGAATCTTCCTTGCTGCTTTGGTTGTGAGTATTTTTTTTTAGTCCATGTTCTTTTTCTTACTCTTTATGAAGCATCCAATAGTGTTCCATGTTTTCATTGTGAGTTTTATTATGTTTTTCATGACTTTTCAGCCCTCCTGTCACATTTGAGAGTGATTAGTGTTCATTTTACGAGCACCTAATCTGTTTTGATCATTTTATAAAAATTGAACTTGTCCTTTGAGGCATTTGATAGTAGTTCTGGGTTTTTTTCCTCAGTCTCTATTAGGCATTTCATAGTGTTCACTGTTTTCATCCTGAGTTTTATTATGTTATTCATGACTTGTCAGCCCTCATGTCGCATTTTGAGAGTGATTAGTGTTCAATTTAGGGGCGCCTAATCTGTTTTAGACATTTTTAAAAGACTGAACTTGTCCTTTGAATATAAGATTTCTTTGTATGAAGCCATTGTCTATTTTTCCTCATTCTGCATGAGTATATGACGTATTTCATTAAAGGAGCAACTTATCTGTTATCAACATGTTAAGAAATCTGCACTTGTCATTTAAGTATAAGAAATATGTTTAGGTGTTTTTAACAGTGATTAATGTTCAATTTTACCTTGACCTCTTATTTTTGTGACTTGTATAAGCGTCAGATTTTTTACTGTTATGCCATTGTCTACTTGTCCTAATTCTCTATGAGTATATGTGGCATTTCATTTTAGTAGCAGCTAATCTGTTCTCAACATGTTCAGAAATCTGCACTTGTCCTTTGAGTATAACAAATCTGTATAGGTGTTTTTCACATTGATTAATGTTAGTTTTTGCCTTGACCTCTTTTTTTTGTGACCTGATATGGAATTTACCTTGGTGCTTTCGGTGTGGGTATTTTTATTTACTAATCCATGTTCTTTTTTTGCTCAAGCTTTATTTAGCATTCCATAGTGCTAATTGTTATTATTGTGAGTATTCTAATGCTTTTCATTTCTTCTCATGGTTCATGTCGCGTTTGATAGTGGTTAATGTTCATTTAATGAGCACGTCATGTGTTTTTGCCATGTTATGAAATCTGCGCTGTCCTTCTGGAATTGCTTTTGTTATTATTAAACCATGTTGTATTTCTTCTCATTCTTAATGTTGCATTTCATGCTGAATACTAAAAAATTTAGCTTGGCGTGCTGTTTTTATCACCTGTTATTATATTTGTATAGGTGTTATGATTGTGTGTATTTTGATGCTTTACTTCCTTTGGATTAAGGGCGGTCGGATTGAAGCAACTGTTGGGAAGCAGTTCATAAGGAAATTTGATAGCTGTGTGGTTGAGGGAGAGGTCTATAAGGTGACTGATTTTGCAATCATCAAGAACCTTGGAAAGTTTAGAGCAACGAGCCATGGTTTCAAGCTGGTTTTCAATGCCACCACCAAATTGTTACCCACACTGGTTGGAAGTATCCCATTTCATGGGCTCTCATTCCTCAAGACCTCCGATATCATGAAAACAAAGGGCCATTCAGACTACCTATTGGGTAAGTGTATTTTTTGTCTGCCTAATTTTTACTCTGTTGCACCTAATTTTCTACCAATCAACCTAATGTGATCCTTCACAGATTATATGGGGATCTTGACAGCAGTATCTGATGAGATGACAATGACCTCAAGAGATGGACGAGGGACTAGGTTGATGCAGTTGGAACTGGTTGATGAAACGTAATAATATGTTGCCGTCCTTAGACCCTAATGCAGAATATTGTTCTCCTTTCAGTTCAGATTTTAGGAGTATTTATTATATATTACTTTGCATTTAAACTTTCCAAAATGTTTATTACTACAGGGGGGAGATAAGGTGTGCAATCTTTGGAGATTTGATTGATGTTGTTGCTGGCTTACTTGCTCTGCCTCGGGTAGGTCTACCTGTGGTTATCCTTCAGGTTGTGAGGGTAAACAAGTATAAAGGTTTGTCACTAATGCATCCAAGTCTTTCCTTCTTTTGGGTTAACAATGTGGGAATAAGCAATTATGGTTGTTGATATTATGCAAGCAACATGATCTTTTTCCTTTCTAACATGCAGGAGAGGTAGGGATACAAAATGTGATGAATGCTACGAAGATACTGTGGGAGCCTGACATCCCAGAAGCAATTCAGTTTAAACAAGAGTATGCTATGTCTATTCATTTAACTCTTTTGAATTGTTGTTTTGTTTTTTTGTTCATGAGCTGCCATATTTATCCCCCAAGTACCTGAAGAACCAGTTCTTTTACCTTTTCAATGTGTTTTTGTTGCAGGCTGGCTGTGCATGAGGTGGAGTCTGATCTGAAGGTTGGAATGCTGCCCAAGAGTAAAACAATTGTCCCTC
Organism: Sesbania bispinosa; assembly: GCA_026901365.1. Classification (NCBI taxonomy): domain Eukaryota; kingdom Viridiplantae; phylum Streptophyta; class Magnoliopsida; order Fabales; family Fabaceae; genus Sesbania; species Sesbania bispinosa. The sequence continues at coordinate 172,902 of QLOH01000852.1, forward strand.
TGCGGGATGATTTTTTCAAGCTTTACCCAAGGAAGACCTTGTGCCAATTAGTTGAAACTGAGGAGGTAAGAGAAAAAATTAAAATGCTTACAACTAAAGTAATTTGTCTGTGTCATATCATTGTGTATCTTTTAAACTTTTGTGTTTCGGATTCATAGGAGGGTTATTTCACAACCGTGGCAACTATTTCTAAGATTTGTGATGATTATCCTTGGTGGTACATGGCCTGCAGTTGTATGAGAGCTGTGACACAAATTGGAGTAGCATATTTCTGCAAAGATTGTAACTTGCATATGTTTAATGCTATGCCCAGGTTATTGAAGACCTTATTTTATTTACCTTGGGACATATCTGCAAGTTTTAATTTGCGATTTTTTGTCATAGGTATAAGCTGAAGTTGGATGTCAGCGATGGAGATGACTTAGTGAGGCTGGTGCTTTTTGATGGTGAAGCAGTTGATCTTCTGAATAGGTCTTGCAAGGAGCTGGTGATACAGTCAAAGGTTAATCTCACTGAACTTTGGGCGTAGTCTATGATTTAATAGTAAACAATATATGTCTCAACATTATAAGCATGGTTTATCATTAACTGCCTTGCACAAATTGTTTTTTGACTAGGTTGAGTCGGACTGTGACTTTCCTGAAGAAATCTCCATGTTGGTTGGGAAGGAGGTTTTATTCAAGGTGGAGAAGACAGCTGAAGCTTCTTCCAACTTTGATGGCTCTCTAAAAGTTAAGAGGGTTTGCTCAGACCCTCTATTGATTGATGAGTACAAGCAAAGGCTATGTGAGGATACACCATTAAAGGTGTCTATTTTTATTTACAATTCTTTGTCATGATAGTCGTTTCTATTTGTTCAATAACTTCCCACTCTAATATTGTGTTAACTAAAATTTTTCTCTTCACCAGCAAAAGTTTGCACCATTTTTCCCAAAACTTGGCAATGGTGAGGAGAGTAGTGGCACGAAGGAGATCAAAGTTGAGAGTTGTTCGGTCATTACAGAGATTGATGTGACCCCTTTGTCTTATGGTCAACCCTCCAACACACCTGATGCAGAATCTATTATCTCAAAGAGGGAAGCCACTCAATCTCTTGAACCTGCACCCGAACGCAAAAGGAGGGCCAAGGTGAAGCCTGTAAAGTTTGAGTAAGGGGGAATCTTGTCCTCTTGGAAGCAATTTGAACACTCTTTTGCCTGGGCATATCACATGATTCATTCCTGTGGTAGTTGCTCATCTGTTTGGTTAGACAGATTATTGTGTATATTACTTTTAGTTCAGTTTATTTGTTAAGTAGGTGTGTGGCCTTTTGTGGAAACTATGGGTCTTATCAGCGTGTTGTTCATGGTTGGGTTTGTAAATGTGTTTTTTGGGAACTGTTGTGGTGAATAGGTGCCTCCACCAAGTACGCATGCTACTACTATGTTCTATCTTAAACCGTTATTCTATTGTAAATTAATTTTAACGTTTTTCACATTACCTTATCATGATCGACTCAAACATGGTTAAAAACTGATCCTCTTTATCATTGGGTATAGAGACTATTCGCTTGTGATGGTGTTGTATCCCAATAATTTGCACTTGCAAATACTGGTTGCATTTTCCAAGCTAATGCAACTATTCTTTGGTTAGTGCCACATTAGTTTTAATTGAAACATAACATTTCTATTCATGCGCTTAATATGTTAAATACATTAACAATGTTTCCTTGTCACTTAAAATGATATTCCTTTCGTTTCATTTGACGTGCAGTCTCCTACTGCTTCTATGAATTATTGTGTTGTGTGTCATTTTCATGAGCCAAGCTAACATTTTGCTAAAATCTTCCCTCCCCTAAATTCAGTCAGTGTATTTATCTACCTATTTGTTCTTCGGCCTACATGCTATGCCCGGGTCCAGGGTCTTTTTTTTTTTGTTAATAGAACCAAAAAAATGCACAATTATTCCACAAGTTTATGTGCACAAGGTTTATTATTATAGTCCGTCACTCAGCCCATTACCCATCCCCCACTATGAGGAGTTTTGCTTATGTTGTGGGCCTCGCGTTACAATCTTTTTCTTCACGTCAGTATTGCACACACAATAATGGGCTCAACCAACAAAACATTGCCATGTAAGTAACCTCCACAGGTTCAACCCAATTACCTCATCCTTCAAATCACGACTCGAACTTGAACCATATTAATGTTCATTTTAGCATACTAACGGAACTGAGTCCCGTCACCACATTAAATTAAATTAAATAAACCAGCTAAACCTGTTGCTGTTGGCTACCCGTGCAACAACAACTTGTCTCACCACTGACTTATTTTGGAGACACCTGTATTTGTCCACCTTTGCCCGAAGGAATAACATGCTTCTTTAATTTTTTTTTTGGTAAATGATGCGCAAAATAATCTGCTCTGCCAAGTTATTCCACTGTCTTATTTTAGCCTGTGTTTTGTTTACTTAATATCTCAAATTTTGCTTGCTCTGAGGGTGAACAGTTGGGTCTAATCACACCTGAATTGATGTGGCTGAGCATTGACTAATAACTCTGTCTCTTTGTATCATTATTGTTGCGTTTCTTTTTTAAATTCTTTTGAAGCAATAATCATTATTGAAGCAATTAACAAGGAAGATGTGTAAATCTCCAGTGTCAGGTGCGTTCAGTGCCCAGTCACTTACAAAAGATGAGTTCCAGCTACTCCTCAATCCCTATTATCCTCCATGAAAGCTTCTGGTCAGGTGGTTGAACCCGTATTCTCTTCCGTTGCACTACATTGACTTCCTTGCAAATACTTCCGCATCCAAATGTCGTTGACAACTACACTAGGGGTGATGATTAAGGAACTCCACCCACAGCTAGGAACGTGGTTTATCAGAGGACATTTAATCCGTGTTTGGGACATGGCGCATTCCAACGACACAAGCAAAGTTGAATCTTCAGAGATGGTCTTCATGGATGCAGAGGTACCCCTTTATCATATTTTCCCATTCATACATGAATATTTTTTCCCTGTTCTATACCAATAAAGTTTTCCACAACACATTTACTTTATCCGTATCCTCATCACAAGTTACCTTATTTTAATGTTCGTTTTGTGTTTTTTCTTCCAAGGGAACCAAAATCCAAGCCTCCATAACCAAGGAGTTGCTTAGGTTGATAAAAATACCCCTCATAGAAGGTTGCCTATATGAAATCAGGGATGCCCTCGTGTTGGTGAATGAAGGCAATGAGAGACCAACCTCCCACCCATACAGGTTAGTTATCCAACGGCACTCAGTGTTCTTCAAGGTGAAACATAGGGTTTTTAACAAGCTAGGATTATCATCCTTGAACTCAAGTGAAATTATCAACATGGGTGGCGATTGTGATCATCTAATAGGTGCGTGTTGCTTTACTTTTAGAAGAGAAAATATATATATTGTGTCTTCTGTTCACATATTTCTTAACTGTTACTAAATATCCAGTCTCCTATGTAACATGAAATTTGCTAGACAAAATAGGCCTGTTAACCTCTATATCAACTGAGAGGGAGTATGTCACCGAGGAGAAGGAGGTGACAGTGGTTTTCCTAGAAATAGCAGACCCAACGTGAGTATGGTTTACATAATTTTAAGCTCTACCTTCAATTGATTGTACATGGTTGTAACCTGTGAGTGATGTTCATGTGATTTGAAAGGGGAAAAATTGAATGCGTTTTGTACGATGATTACGTTGATGAAGTGCGGAATTATTTGGAAACCAATGGACCAATAGCACCTATTGTGGTTGTTCAGTTTGCTAGGATAGTTTCTCCCAATCATCTTTATTTTGGTGAGTGTAAGAAATCTATTTAGGTTTTTTTCACAGTGATTAATGTTCATTTTTTGCTTGACCTCTTAATTTTGTGACCTGTTATGGAATGTACCTTGGTGCTTTGATTGTGAGAAATTGAATTTGTTAGTCCATGTCCTTCTTCTGGTTATGTTTTATTAAGCATTCCATATTGCTGATTGTTATCATTGTTAGTTTTTATATGCTTTTCATTCCTTCTCATGCTTCATGTCGCATTTGAGCGTGGTTTATGTCCATTTTACTCAATATGTTGACAAATCTGCACTTGTCCTTTGAGTATAAGAAATCTGTTTTGGTATTTTCCAGAGTTAATAATGTTCATTTTTTTACCACATTTTTTGACCTGTTATGGAGTCTACCTTGCTGCTTTGATTGTGAGTATTTTTATTTATTAGTCCATGGTCTTTTTTACTCAATCTTTATGAAGCATTCGATAGTGTTCATTATTCTCACCGTGAGTTTTATTATGTTTTTCATGACTTTGAAGCATTCATGTCACAATTCAGATTGATTAGTGTTCATTTTAGGAGAACCTAATCAGTTTTTGATATTTTATCAACACTGAACTTGTGCTTTGAGTATAAGATTTCTTACTATTAAGCCATTGTTTATTTCTCCTCATTCTCTATGAGTATATGACGCATTTCATTATAGCAGCACCTAATACTGTTCTTAACATGTTAAGAAATATGGACTTGTCGTTTGAGTCTAAGAAATCTGTTTAGGTGGTCTTCACAGTGATTAGTGTTCATTTTTTGGCTTGACCTTTTTTTTCTGTGACCGTTATGGGATGTACCTTGGTGCTTTTGGTGTGATTATTTTTTTTTGTCCATGTGCTTTTCCTGCACCTGCTTTATTAAGCATTCCATAGTTACTAACTGTTACCATTTTTACTATATTTGTGCTTTTCATTTCTTCTCATGCTTCATGACGAATTTGAGAGTGATTAGTGTTCATTTCACTCAATATGTTAAGAAATCTGCACTTGTCGTTTGAGTATAACAAATCTGTTTTGGTGTTTTCAAAGGTGATTCATGCTTATTTTTTCCTGGACCTCATTTTGGTGAAGGAATCAACTCATTTTTCCTACTGTGTGATGCCTTATTCCCTAGCATTATCAATACTCTTTACATCTAAATCTTGTATTCAATCATCTGCCATTTAACCTAGGTGATGTTGGGATCGAGACTGTTTCCAACATAACAAAGGTTCTTTACAGCCCTGACATACCAGATGTCTATGACATGATTAATTGGTACACTCTTCTAATCAATAACTTATGTATTGTGTGGTGTGTGTCTCTGCTTACTTTCTTGCCAAGTGTTTTTTAGATAAGCCTTTTTACTAGCATGCCTTTTTTCCCTGTTTATTAGGCTGGCCATGACAGACTGTTTACTAGATGGTAAACTCTATTACCTGCATATGAAAATGCCTGATGAAGTCATTCGCCATAGATTTATGCTCCATTATCCAAAGAAAACAATAGGGCAGCTTACCGAAGAAGGAGAGGTTCTGTGCTTTTATCTTTGTCAATACTCATCACATAAAACAATAAGCTTATCAATATGTTTGTTAATTAATAAATCTTATACTATTAAACCTTTCAGCATGTGTTGTATGTTGTTTGGGCAACAATCATGGGTTTGGTTGAAGATGAGTGTTGGTGGTTCTATGCATGCAAACACTTGACATGTCCACCTGCGGGACAAACTATGAACCACTTTGGCGGGTGCTATAGTAACATCCCAAGGTTTGAGCATCACATTTTGTGCACATGCCAATGAATTTTACAGTTTATTGTCTTGGACCTATGTCTTTTCTTACCTCCAATGCTCTACAATTGAACCTAATACTTTGTTATGGTTTTGTGTGTGGCCTAAGTTATATTAGAACATAATCATGCATTAAGTGGCTTTGAAAAAGCTAATGGTGGTACTGTGTTGTGTAGTTAGATCTCCTGCCTTGTGAAAGAACCCTGATATGTTGTTTGTATGTGTGTTTGGTTGTGCCTCTTATTTATAACCAACAATGGTTTTGTTAGGTTTAAGTTGAAGCTTGAAGTTTTTGATGGAGATGACTCCGCTTTCTTTGTTTTGGCGGATGATGATCTGCAAAGATTGGTTGGGAGGTCATGTGAGGACATGCTTTCATCATTTGAGGTTGTAACTGTTTATTATAAATGTTATTTCTATGTTATTTGTTGTGACTGTTGAATATTTAATTATTAAAACATTTGTTTATTTTTTGGCAGACTCCATTCACAGGATCATGCCCAGAGATTTTCACTAAGTTGATTGGTAAAAACATGCTGTTCATTGTTGATAAGAACAGAATTGCTGGGCCAGGAGAGGGAACATATTTTAATGTTCTTTCAGCATGTGATGATCGTGAAATTATGAGGATGTTCTTGAAAGGAGAATGCTTTAGGGTTGATAGAATGGTAAGAAAACACATTTTTTTTCCAAATAAAAGTTTTTCCCTGTAACCAGCAGATGCTTTTTCTCTGACCTTTGAAAACGACATTGTATATTTATATGGTTGTCGTTTTCCCACCTGTCCTTTTAGGTCCACGGAAAGGTAAGCATTGCCACTCTACTTGGGCAGTATAGGAGAGTAAATGGCCATCCTTTTTGTGATGATGCCTCACCAGCCTTTCGGAGGCCTGCTGACATCTTCCCTTCCCGTGCGTTTGACCCTGGATCATGCTCTTCATCTGCGACTGTGTGTGCCAAAAAATTTACCAGTGATGGTGTTATTGACTTGGGGAATGAACTTCCTGCTCAAATTCAAAGTGATGACTAAGGTCTTTGCTTGGATTGACATTGTGCGCTGTTAACTGTCCGTTTTACCTACAATTTTCATAGTCTGTTTGTGATTTCTTTTAAAATTAAATGTTTTTTGTTCTCGTCACAAATCCGTAACACTCCTAATGGCCCTGTGATGTTGCAGCATTGCAATGTCCGTTTCTGTTTTTTTGTTAATATGTGATGAACAAGGAATTTGTGGCAAAGGGTATTACCCTCTTTGTTTATGTATGCCTCTGTTTCGTTTAATGGCTGTTATAGTGTTCCCACACACTTTCAAATGTTTAGAATTTCATTGATTCTGCCTCTGGGCTAGGAAAGTCAACCATCAATGGTGTTTAACCCAGTCACAGGAAAGATTCAATTTAACGTCAGCAAACTCATTTCACGTCAGTGGGCCTAGAGCAAGGGCCACCCATATTTTTTAAGTTACCGGGTCGAGACCTTTTGTGCATTGTCTGATGCAATGATGTAGGAAGTCCAAGGTATTTTTATTACTGTTTCCAAGAGTAATTGCAAATTTTGTGCTTGGGGAAATTGGAACACACCCAAAAAAATTTTGGCCTTATTCTATACAAAACGTTACCACAGTATGCATGTGTATTATCAATTATTGGAACCTACTATAAAAAAAGTTTCCAGTCAGCTAACAATGAGGGTATTTTTATTTCATTTGGGATCCGTAATAAATTCATTTCCATATGAAGAATTAAGATAACCACCATTACCATTTTTAGGTGAAATCATTCTACGATGTGGACAAGCATGTAATGGAATTTGATTAACCATGTCCGTCTCAACATCAGTTTGTTATCCCCCCCCGAACCAACAACTTGATATTCTTCCTATTTCCAGGAATATTTTCCCCACTTATTACCTCCTTGCAAACAAATGAACAGCACCACGAGCATTGTAACAGATTACAGATGTCCTCTTGCTTTGACATACCTCCCATACTCAAGCTTAGGCCTCATCAATTACAATTATCAGACAACATCTCAGCTCTATTATCCATTACCATGAGTGTTCCTGTTTTCCTCAAATACCCACGTAGAAGAACAAAACAACCTCTCCTTTGCCTTCCACACGAGACCTCCCGCTCACTTAAGCCTTCCCAGAATAGCCTACATGCATTCGAGCATGGATTCCATTACTTTAACCAATACTACATGTCAAGTACCATTAGTCAAAGTCACCTCGGGCCCCTAATTATGATTTAACCCACAACTAAAGCATTCCCTCTGTTTCAAGCAGAGCGCCAAAATTCAAATTCCTCTGCACCGAACCAAGTAGTCTTCTCTGCTCAGCCGACACCAGTCACCGTCAAGTGAGGATACCGGCGCCAAGCTATCATCCCTCACCTCACAGCCAGTTCCGGCATCACCAAGCTTTTCTGATTTCACGGTACCTAAATTTTCTTAATTCCACCTCTGATGCTGCATTTCTTGCAGCCCCTGTTTCTCCTCATTGCCGCGAAATAACTCTTCTCCAGATTTAACTTCTATGCAATGCACTTTTAATTTATCGTTTCTTCATTTTCCTTACTACCCATTCATTTATGGAGATCCATGTTATTCAATCGTTAACCATAACAGGTTGTCGTCCCTGCCATTTCTTTGACATATCTGCGATTGCTGCTCGTAAGACTATGTCTGCTGCAGGTATGTTAACATTTCGCCAATGCACCACTGCCCCGCTACTTAAGATGCAAATACGCCACCCATCAAACTTTATCCGTTCATCGTTCTTCAATTCATAAGCAAACATTTATATTAAAAGGTGACTGCAACAGGTCGTCAGAAAAGGAAACAAAGTGTTGGGGAGGAGAATGGGGAATTTAACCCCCGTAGCAGGCGCATGGCTCGAAGTACCAACTATTCTCCTTTGCTTTACTCAGTTCACTTGTGTTATATGACTATCATTTGTTGGCTATCGGTTCTGATACCCCTACTCTGATGTCCTCTTTTTTTAGTGATCCCTTGGAAGCTCGGTGTATCTTCCCATCCTGTTATTACACCTCCATTCACAACAAGACAATATGCTGCTGGTTAGCTTCACAAACTCCATGCTCTTTATATTGATTGAACAGTTTACTTTTTTTTATTTGTACATCCAACACAATTGAGCTATTCACCCCATCGAAATCACATATGCTACAGGGACGGGTCCAGGATTGATATGAAGGGTGGCCGAAATTTTTTAAATAATCAATTTTAAGTAGCAGTCAAATTCATCATTTTTTTATTTAAATTACACATATAATACATTCATGTTATAAAATTATTAACAATAACATTTGTATCAAATAATTTTTTGATAGAGATAACTTAAAAAGATGAAATTTCACTAATAAAGATTAGATCAAATTTATAGTTTACAGGTTAAATATATTACACTCATTTTATTTTATTTTTTAAAATTATTACATATATATTGATATTATTTTATTTATTGGTATTTATTATGGATGTAATATAAGTGAGGGAGGGGGGCCAAGGCCAACCCTTGGCCCCCCTTGAATTTGTGCTTTATATGCTACTGAAATTTATTCATTTATTACCATGGTTTTTTCTCGAAATATTATAGGTTTGGAAAAACTTCATAAATTTTTGAGATACCATTTTAGTCAACAACTCTCCCCTCACCCATGATAATCATGCACTAATTTGGACTTCATCCACAAATTTTCGTTTCACAGCCTAAGCATAGCCATTACAATATTCTTGCAACCTTGAAAATCTCTTTTGTTAACAAAATGCAGTTCATGACCTCAGTGACCCTCCTCATATGAAATTCGCACAGCAATGCCAACTTCCACACGAACCAACTGGGTTTGATAGGCCAGACTACCAACAATGTGAGCTTGAAGGTATCTAACATTGTGCATTAAATTGACCCATAAAGTTGAATTATTTCTTAGAAACCTCTTTGAGTTGTTACAGGCACACCTTCATCCTTGGTTATTTTTTTTGGTTGTAGGGTACTTAGATATTGGTGATGCTCAATGTATTTGCAAATACTGTGGCGCACGGTTTTGGTACCACGAACGATCTGATAAGGCTTGTGTTTCATTAAACCCTGTGTTTTCATTATGTTGCATGAAAGGAAAAATTCAAATCCCTTACCTTCGACAAGCACCACCTCTATTATTGGCATTGCTCAATGGTGTTGATTTGAGGCATAAAAATTTCTTTCAAAACATTAGATCTTATAATAGCATGTTTGCGTTTACCTCGATGGGTGGAAAAGTTGAGAGTAAAGGAAATGATGGTGGGGGACCACCTCAATTTGTTATTAGTGGTCAAAACTACCATCGGATTGGAACGTTGGTTCCGACTGAAGGACAAACACCTAAGTTTTCCCAGTTATATGTCTATGACACAAAGAATGAAATTGACAATAGGATGTCTAACTTTAGGTATGGATCTTGATCATTGTTCTCTCTATACCTTTGTTTGTTTACATGTTCCACATATTTATTCATTCATTTCAAACTTACCTTCTTTACAAGTCCCACAATGTTTTTTTTTTGCAGTTCGGATCCTGTCTGCCATGGTTTGGATAGGACATTGGTTGCTGACCTCATTGAAATGATTGATAGGAACAATGTCCTTGCTATGTCCTTCCGAAAAGTTAGGGATTATATTGAGGGAACTTCTTCAAGCAACTTATCAATTAGATTATTTAGAGGAAGACAACATGACCCACGAACATATAATCTCCCTTCTGTTGATGAAGTGGCAGCTCTTGTGGTCGGTGACTTTGACAGTTCTGAATGTGGGCGTGATATAGTTATCCGAGGAGAAGGGGGGATTATCAACGTATTCATGAGACACACACATCTTATCTTCCTTTGCAATACCCCTTACTATTCCTTTATGGGGAAGATGGTTATGATGAAAACATTCCATTTCGTGGTGAAGATGAAGAGGGTCGTTTGTGGAAAATGAAACGAGTGTCATTACGGGAATACATAGCGTTTCGATTGCAAGAAAGGGAGTTTGAAGACACGATCCTCTTAAGAAGTCGTCGATTGTTTCAACAATTTATCGTTGACTGTTATTCCATGATTGAAGCACAACGTTTGTCATTCATACGTAACAACCAAGTTAAAATTAGGCAAGACTTTTTGTCTGGTGTTCAAGAAGCAGTCGATCGGGGTGACACTAACCACTCAGCCATCGGTTCTCGTATTGTGTTACCGTCCTCATTTGTTGGAGGGAGGAGGTATATGTTTAACAATTGCCAAGATGCAATGGCAATATGCAAGCACTATGGTTACCCTGATTTTTTCATCACCTTGACTTGTAACCCAAAGTGGCCTGAGATTGATCGACACATCAAATCCTACGAGTTAAAGCCCCAGGATAGACCTGATATTATTTGTCGTGTGTTCCGAGTTAAGCTTGAACAGTTGATGAAAGATCTTAAAAAGGGTGATATGCTTGGCAAGGTAGTTGCAGGTTAGTTATTTGTCCCCCATGTTGGATGATATATTTCATTAACACTCTAACGTGGCTTCTAAGAACTTTGCATTGTCAAAATTTTACTATAATCCATTCATTTTTTCATAGGTATGTACACCATTGAATTCCAAAAGAGGGGCCTCCCACATGCACATATCTTGCTATGGATGGATGCTCAGTCAAAAGTCAATTCTGTTCAAAGTATTGACTCCATTATTTCTGCTGAGTTGCCTGATCCTAATAAGTACCCAACATTGTTTAATGTTGTGTCCTCTTATATGGTTCATGGTCCGTGTGGACAAGCTAACAAACAATCACCTTGCATGAAAGGGGGCAAGTGTTCCAAGTTTTTCCCAAAGAGCTTTACTGAAGAAACCAGTTTCGATGTTGACGGTTACCCAATATATCGACGTAGGGACACTGGTGTAACGACTTTGCGTCGTGGTGTACCGTTGGATAATAGGTATGTTGTCCCATACAATCCTAAGTTGTTAATGAGGTGCCAAGCACATATCAACATAGAGTGTTGCAATAAGTCCAACTCCATCAAATATTTGTTCAAGTACATTAGCAAGGGTGTTGATAGAGTGACTGTGTCATTAGGGAGTAAGTCAAATACTTCCAACCAAGAACAAGAAGGTGATGAAATAAAACAATACTATGATTGTCGGTACCTTTCTCCTTGTGAATCAGCATGGAGAATCTTGGCCTTTGACATCCATCATAGATGGCCGTCAGTTCAAAAGTTAACGTTTCACTTACCCGAAGAGCAAGTCGTGGTTTTCAAAGACTTTGACACAATAGACGATGTGTTGTACAGGAACAAAGACAAGAAAACTATGTTTTTGGCTTGGATGGATGCCAATGTTGAGTACATTGATGGAAGACGGTTAACATATTCTGAGTTTCCAACCTCATTTGTGTTCAACACGGAGATTGGCAAATGGCTTCCAAGACAACGAGGATTCTCCATTGGTCGAATGAACTTTATACCTCCAGGAGTGGGTGAGCTTTACTACCTGCGTCTACTTTTAAATGTCCAACGTGGGTGCACCAGTTATGATGATATTAAGACTGTTAACAATATAACTTACCCCACATATAGAGAAGCATGCGGTGCCCTGGGTTTATTGGATGATGATAATGAATTCATCAACGGCATACGAGAGGCATCGGAGATGGCGTCTGGTGTGTACCTACGTCGATTGTTTGTGACCTTACTTTTATCGCACTCAATGTCCAATCCATTGTTTGTTTGGGAAAGTACTTGGGAACTTTTGGCTGATGGAATACTGCACAACTTGCGCCAATCATTGAATTGACCAGGTACCTCATTCATCATTTACTGTCTGATTATTTTGTCATCATTATAGCTCTTCCTAACTGTCATTTAAGAGTTGCTTTTATGATAGGTTTAGAGCTGACTCAAGATGTGCTGAAGAATATGTGTTTACTTGAGATTGAAAAGGTTTTACAGGGCAATGGTAAGTCTCTCAAAGATTTTGACCCTATGCCTTTCCCTGATAACTATGACTCCCAGCACTTTACAAATATTCTGTTGTTCAATGAGTTAAATTTTGACCTTGAAGAAATGAGATCCCAACATGAACTCCACATTGGCAAGCTCAATTTTGGCCAACGTCAAGTCTATGATGCTGTTGTCAATGCAGTCGAACAAAATGAAGGAGGTTTTTACTTTGTGTATGGCCATGGGGGAACTGGGAAGACATTTTTGTGGAAAACTTTGACTTATCGATTGCGCGCTGAGCGGAAGATCATCTTGAATGTTGCATCAAGCGGCATTGCCTCATTGTTATTGCCAGGTGGTCGGACTGCACATTCACAATTCCTTATACCGTTAAGTCTTAATGAAGACTCATGTTGTTCTATCAAACAAGGAAGCTTGAAGGCTGAATTACTTCAACACACAAGCCTTATAATTTAGGATGAGGCTCCAATGGTTAACAAGTGGGCATTTGAGGCATTTGACCGTACCTTGAAAGATATCATGCGCTTCAATGTTCATGATAGCTTCTGTAAACCCTTTGGTGGAAAGGTTGTTGTCCTCGGTGGGGATTTTCGACAAATTCTCCCAGTTGTTCCTAGGGGAAATCGTGCTGATATAGTTATGGCCTGTATCAATTCCTCTTACTTATGGAAGCATTGTACTGTCCTAAAGTTAACTAAGAACATGCGATTGATGTGTGGCGCTAATAAAAGTAACCTTCTTGATATCAAGACTTTTGCAGATTGGGTCCTAGATCTTGGTGATGGAAACTTGGGAAAATCTTCTGACGGTGAGGCTAAGGTCGACATTCCAACTAATCTATTGGTTTCAAGGCATGATGACCCAATCCAGGACATTGTTAACTTCACATATCCTGGGCTGATTGAGAACTTTGGGAGTTGTGACTTTTTCCATGACAAGGCAATTCTTGCACCCACATTGGAAATTGTGGATTCTGTTAACCAATATGTGTTGTCAAAGATTCCCGGAGATGAAATGGTTTACCTCAGTTGTGATTCAGTTTGGAAGGTAGATAATAACCTTGGTGTTGATGCAGATTGGTTAACTACAGAATTTCTGAACAACATTAAGTGTTCTGGGATGCCTGATCACAGGTTGGTGTTGAAAAAGGGTGTTCCAGTGATGCTCATGAGGAACATTGACATATCTGCTGGCTTGTGCAATGGCACAAGGTTAATAGTTGTTGACCTTGGTCTTAACATAATTGCGGCTAGGACAGTGTCTGGAAGTGGTTCGCCAACAACTGTTTATATACCACGTATGAACCTCATTCCATCTGATAATTTGACCCCTGTTAAATTTAAGAGAAGACAATTTCCTTTAACTGTGTCCTTTGCAATGACAATCAACAAAAGTCAAGGACAAACTTTGTCACGTGTTGGGGTCTTTCTACCAAGGTCTGTTTTTACACATGGACAGTTGTATGTTGCTGTCTCCCGTGTAAAATGTCCATCTGGGTTGAAGTTATTGATATGTGATGAAGACCTTGAATATAGGTCAACAACCACCAATGTTGTATACAAAGAAGTGTTCCAAAAGATTTAACACAACTTTTGGCAACGGTCTTTTAATGTAAATATTGCAAAAAATAGTTATCCTTTGTTAGGCTGTTCTTTGCTCTCCCACATAATTACTATACAACTGCTTACAACCAGCCCTATATGTAAGGCTAGACAATGTGTCCATTGTCAAAGGAATTAAGCATTACATATTGCTTTAACCATTATTGTTTTATTCTTACCTTTTAAATCAATGACCATTCACTTTAATGCATGTTACATGCATATTAAGGCCCACCACTTTTTACCCATGTTCAATAATACCATATTAAAAAATAACATAAAAACGGAAAAAAAAATGATCTGAATCACATTAAAACAAAATACATCTGATACATTACATAGAACACCTTAACAACCAAGTGCAAGCTAAGCCATACAAACCCGTGCATAGCACGGGCTCAGACACTAGTTTTGCACAATCTCCTAAGTTGCACTATTGATTGGCACAAAAACAATCAATTTTCATTTTCCACTCTTTCTTTTCTGTCTCTCGTTTTTCTTGTGGAGAAATGTAAACCCATGAAACTCAATATACTTTTAAATCTCTTCTCTATTTCTCTACTACATAAAAAGAAGAAGTTTATTCATGTCTCTCCTCCACTATATTTTTACTCCATCTCTCAAATACTAAAGGAATTATTAATTTTTTTTTGTTAACCACATGTATCTCTTATTATTAAGAATAATCCTGCTCGGGACTTGTTATAGTTAAAACTCCTCACCTGTCACTAAGAGTGGGAGCTCTTCCTATAATCTCAGTCTGTGTTGGCAACTTTGTCGATCACAGCTCTTTGGTAACGAAGTAGTAATATATGCTAGAATACATAAAAGTAAAAAATTGTGGGGCATTTAATAAAAGTAAAAAATGTTGTAATGAATAAAAGTTTTCTTTCCTTAATAGTTTCAATCGGGAATTTAAAAAAGGGTGATAATTCAACTCATTGGATTTAGTTCATGCCAATTTAATAGGGAAATAAAATTTTGAAACTCCATTTTTTAGTGCAAGAGAGAGATAGAAAGAAAAGTAAGGTGTGAAAGAAGATGTGAAAAATGATTGTGTGAAAAATTAAAATCATAGTTGAATTTAATATTATATTGTAATACAAAAGATACTAAACAATTCTAATTTTCTCACACTTTTCTCTTATATATACCTTTCTCTACATTTGGTTTTTCTTTTCTTTTTTGTTGTTCCATAATATCACATATAACTTCCACCCAAAAATATCACATTTAACTTAATTATATGGTATTCTCTCTCTTTATTCTTTACATTTTGTTTTCTTTATACTCTTATAGATGACAAGGAGTAATGATTTGAGCGGATACCCATAAAAATTACTCATGATAAGTAATTATCCGCTAAATGGGTATGAGTAATTAGACACGATTTTACAGTGACATGTGTGAATATATGGGTATTAGAGTACCCAACCTACCCTTACCTATACGCGCGCACACACATTGTAAATCAATTAATTAAAATGTCATACATACATATATGTATATATGTGTATTATTTGAATATTTACTTAATGTTTAATAATTATATTGTGCATTTTATTTAATAACCTTATTAATTATAATTGTATTTTAATTCAATTAAATGATTTTGTTTGTAATATTTTTATAAATAATTAAGTATGGATGATCTTCGGATATATAATTTGCAATTAAGTTATACTTACTTTTTAACCAATGTTATTTTGTATTCAATTATTGATTTTCATAGTCAACTAAATGGGGATAAACTTATGTGCAAGCTTTTGGGGACAACTGCTACGACAATAATAATTATCATTTTTTTAATCTTATATTTATTATATGTAATAATTTCTCCCATTAATAACAGACAAGGTAGGATCTAGAATTGAAAATAGCAAAATAACACAATTAGCACAAGAAATCAGAGTAAATGCACAATTAAAGGAACAAAGTAGAAGAAATAGAAAAAGGTGGAAGGGAAAGAGATGGAGACAAGTGCCACAATCAAGGGCAAACCCATTACATTGATAAGCTTGGACGAAGAAATGACACAAGCTTCTGGAGCCTGATAAGTCTCAACATGGTTTAAGCAAGAACCATAAATTCTTCTAAACTCTCACAAGAGGAGGAAGAATGCATAAGAATCTATATTGAACTCAAGCTAAAGATTTACAAGAAGGAGAGCTACCTACTTATAAGCTAGATAGTGCCTAAAGTGGTAGGATAGGCGAAGCCCATAAAATTCAAAATAAATCCAATTTAAAAATACTAAAGAGAAAGGAAACTACGTAAAATATAAGCCTTGAAAGCTAGACCAAGCTCAAATAGCACCTTTTCCTAAAAAAAGCTAAAGAAAAATACAATATTATCAAACTAAAGTTTTTTGGCCAAGACAATCTATACTAAGCCATGGCTAACTTAGGAAATTAAAACTATCAATCCAAGGAGGTGAGGCCATGTATAAGTCATTCCCCTTCCAAGCTAAGGCAAGAAATTAAAAATTACAACTTAAAGTTTATTAATTACAAATAAAATTATTTTCTTGAGTTGAACTTTAAATTGACCTTTGAATCTTGAACTTTGAAGTCAAGTTTGATCTTAAAGCTTTAAGCCAATCCGATCCATTCCTTAATCTATTTGTCATCACCCATAAATTTTATATTTTTAATGTCATATATTTATATATACATATTTTGTTGAGTCTCAAAATATTATTGAGTGATTAATAATGTTTTAAGTCTCTATTACCTGAAATTATAATGAACAACAAATTTGTATCAAAAAATAGATTCTACTAAAAGGTACACTTTTCTGCGGTGCAATAACCCTATGAAAGTGAACAACTTACTAAAGCAAGGCAACTCTCTAAAGGTCCAACCCTCCGAAGTAATACATCCTTCTGAAGAGATGAACTTGCTGAAGAATCAAGAGCCTACTACAGTTTTCAACCTTCTGATATCAAGGAACGAAGCATCAGATTTTTATACAAAGTCTTGTTTCGTTAATACCTTTGAAAGATCAAGTCTCGTACAGATTTCTGCTACTCTTTTCTGATCAATCCTCCTTCTGGAAAGTCAAGTTAGAAGCTTTTGTACGTATTTCAAATCATGTTCACCAAAAGGGAAAGTCTTTCTGCAAGAAGTACACTTTTTCAGAAAAGTAGAGTCAGCGCTGCTGCCACCTACCTCTGTTGTGCCTACTGCTACAAGCTACCTCTGCTTTATCTCTCAACGGATATAAGCTATTAGACAACAGGATTCTGAAGATTTCTAACCGGTCTACAGATCCTTTGCTCTATATATATGAAGAGTCATGCAACTCAAAAGAGACAGAAGACTACGTGAAAAGAACTTGCTGAAGTGCTGCTCATTTTATTTTCTGTATTCACACTTCATTTGTACACAATCTTTCTTATCCCGAGTGTAACTCAGTTATCTGTACACCTTACCCTGTTTAAGCTCAGAACTTGTGTAGTTTTGTGAGTTTAAACTTCATCCTTTAAACAGTTTTATGTTTTAGCCTGGAGAGACTGTGTTCAAAGAATACTTGGGTTTATTAGCCTGGAGAGGCTGCATGTTCAAATAATACTTGGGTTTTACCCTGAAGAGGCTGGGGTCAAAGAATACTTGTATTTGTTCGGATAGTTGAAAATCCAGTTGCGAGTTTGCACTAGGACTAGACGTAGCTCACTGTATTGGTGGGTGAACCATGATAAATTCTTGGCTAAGTCTTCTCAACCCTTATTTCTTATTAACTGTTATTTTATCTAACAAGAAGGGTTAGGATATCAGTGAATTAAACTGTTTAAACATAAGCTTTCAAAAATACGTTTCAAAACAGTTTAAGAAATTAGTTTTGGTGAACCTACTGAAAAGATTTTCAGCAAGTATATATTCCAGCTTCAGAAAGTTGCTTCTAGATTTTGTGAAAACTTTGTTTGTGAAAAGGTTTCCAAGAAAATCTATTTAAACAATTAAAACACAATTCAACCCCTCTTCTAGTGTTTCCTGTGGTTTCTACATATTTTGTTGCCTTCACAAGTTTAAATTTTGAGATCCATCACCTATTAAAGTGTGGGTAATGAGTGTGGATATGAGATATATAGGTACCTAAAGGATAAACGAGTACATATATTTATTTCACATGCTAGTATGGGGACTGATATTATAGTACCAAAGCCAAACCTTATCCATTGACATTCCTATATACTCCTTAAATCTTAAACATCCCAATTTAAAATGTGACACAAACATTCTCCTTAAATCATAACACAACACAAACACAATTACCTAGTTATAATAGTTGGCAAAATTAAGATATAAGAATGTAACGAGTGACAAAATCATATAACCAAATTGTAAAATCTAAACAAATCTAAGGTGATAAGTGTATGTATTTATCACTATCCATAGTAATTGTTCAGAATTAGGTTGAAAAGGACCCATCCTGGCAGGGACGGATCCAGGATTCAGATGGACGGGGGGGTCGATTTTTTTTCATAATAAATATTAAATACCAGTCAAATTTGTCATATCTTTTATTTAAGTTATACATATAATATATTCATGTTATAAAACTTATCAATAATAATATCTGTATCAAATAATTTTTTTGATAGAAATCACATAAAATGACTAAATTTTAATAACAAATATTAATTTTTTTTATTTATTACATATATATTAATAATATTTTATCTTTTTTATATATAATGTGTATGTAATAGAGTGGGGAGGGGGGCCCAAAGCTCATGCTTGCCCCCCCTTGAATCCGTCCTTGCTGGCTGGGATACCAAACTACTAGGACTCCAACCACCACACAATGATGGTCAGGACACAATGGTTGAAGTAAATATTGTAATCAAAATAAGGGGGTTGAATTGTGTTCTCTTTAAATTTCTGCAATTATCTTCTAATATTTATTTCTGCTCAAGTTACACACTTGGCTAATATTAGAAGTTCAAAGGTTAATCCTCACAGTATGAATTATATGTGTATTATGTAGAAAATATGGTCCTTGTCTTGAACCTTGTTAAAAGACAACTTACTTAGGTATTAGATAGATTTAAAACAGTTTCATGCAAATGTTATGTCAGTTATAATGCAAATGCACAACCAAAAGTAAGTAGTTTAAGGGATAAGAAGATATGCAAACAATATTTATACTGGTTCACCTCTTAACCTTGAGGCTACATCCAGTCCCTACCCTCGGTAGGATTATCCACTATATCAACCTTGATACAATGACTTCTTGGGTGCTCCTCGCCACTAGTATTCTTCTGCAGCCTCTTCAGGCTCAATCAGTATTCTTCTGCAGCCTCTGCAGGCTCACCAAGTATTCTTCTGCAGCCTCTACAGGATCACCAAGTATTCTTCTGCAAATAGCAACCTATCTATCTCTCAAAAGATATTACTTTCTTTTGAGAGTTACATATATGTTTGATTGAAATATAAAGAACAAAGGCTCAAGATTTACAATAATTAGTATACAACTGAAATTCTTGAGCCAACACACATTGTTCTCACTTCCCTAACTTGATAAACTCATAATAAACAGATTAGAAGAAAGTGGAAATTCTGCAGAAAGTAGAAATGTAATTTTAGAGAACTCTGATGCTTCTTCTGCTCAATCAGCTGTGTGTTTTAATTTTGAGGAGAAGGGTCCTTTTATAGCTAAGGATTGAGGGATATAGCCGTTGGACAAGTCTTGGAGAGCAAGTAAAATGGCCATGTCAGCACCCAATTTTGTTCGGGAATTTCATTTAGTTTTTACCCTTTTTCTTTTTTTTCTTTATTAAAAAAAATCCAAATTTGTTTAGGAAAATAAAATGAATTAGTTAATTAGTTAATTAATTAGTGATAGTTAATTAATTAATTGATTAATTGAACATTTTATTACAAATTTTCAGATTTTCAATTGGGCCAATATGGACCCATTATTTGTGAATCTTTTTCAAAAACTTTAAGCTTTTGGGCTAACATAGCCCATTTTCATTAATTAGTTCAAAGTTAAAAAAAAACAAAAAAAGAAAGAAAAGTGAGGGGATGGGCAAGGTGCAAGTTGTGTAACTTGCCCCTGTCATGGGCGGCCAAAAGCATAGTAAAGCCTGAAACAGTATGGGCAAAAGCAATTGTTCAGTATAATTTGCACATTAAAAATTGTAACGTTTTGCCTATAAAAGGGACACCAATTTCAGAATCCGTGGGGGGGGAGGAACCAATTCTGTCTCAAAGAAAGCAGGGGGAGATTCATACAACCTTGGGGAACACAAGGGGAACGAGAAAAAATTCAGAAAGAAGGGGGAGTGGGTTTAACATCAAAAACCAATTCAAAGGGGGGATAACAAGCTGTTTTCAGAATCAAAAACAGGGGTTACACATAAAAAAATTCAGAAAAAAAGTTGGTTTCAACATCAAGAAACCAATTTCAGAGAGGGGAGCAGATTCATTTTGGAAAGAAAAATACAGAGATCAGAGAGCAAAAGCTTAGGGCTCAATATTTGAGTTCTAAGCCCTTTTGAAACAAAAACATAGAGTTAAAAAAAAGTGCAACAGGAAGGGGGAGGATCAGAGGACTATCAGAAGAACCAGTTAAGGATTATCCAGTAAAAACTTCAAAATAATTGGTGGCGTTGGTAAGTAATCTTAGCTGTACAATCTGTTTAATTATTCATCATCACCTATTTTGTTGCATACTGTGAACTGAAATGAATGAGTGTCTCTTGATCATGTCCAAGTCTCATTTACATATATAGAATACCCAATGAAAATTACAGTCCCTGAAATAAATCTAAAAGCACAAGCCAAACACATAAAATCTTGGAAAAAAGAGAGAGCATACACAGAGACAGGGGAACCTATCACTATTTCCTGGGAAACCTCTTCACCCATAGCTAGGGAAGTTCTTCTTCTCCCTAACCCCACAATATCATTTCAGAAAAACAGCACCAAAATCAAACTGCATATTCAGCCATAGCCTCCTACACCAAAAAAGAGAGGGGAAAGCCATTAAATCCAAAAGACAGATTAAGAAAAAGAGAAAGATAGGAAGAGAAAGAGAAGGAGAGAACTCCCCTGGCCATGGCGCGCTGCCGGCAGCAGTCCCCGTCGGCTGCTCCGTCTCTGCTCCTCTCGCGCAAAGCCGCGTCCGCCCTTGCATGCAGCGGCACCGCCGCGCCGCGACTCCTCTCCGTCGCACAGCCACGCTGCGCGCAGCGGCGCGTCTCCCTTGGCCGCCGCTGTTGCGCGGCCTCCGTCCCACAACCAGCACCACCGCATCAGTCGCCGCGACGCTCCCCCCTTCGCGCGGCCGCCGTCGCGCGGCCCTCCCTCCACCTTGCTACAGCGCCGCGAGCCTCTACACCTCCATGGTCGCCGCCGCTGTTCCCCCCTTTTGCTCTCTCTCCCATTTTCCAGCTACAAACCCTAATAGGGAGAGGAGGAAAGAAGAGTCTGAGACTCTGAGTGTTAAAGAAAAAAACTAATTTCAATTTGCTTTTCTTTCTTTTTTTGGTTAATAATTTGCTTTTCTTGTTACTAAACTTTGTGAAATCTGGGAGACCTTTTTTGGGGTAAAGGTTGGGCCATGTTGAGGCCTGATCCATTTTTGGCATGCTTAGGTTTCTTTCTTAGTCCACTAATTGGTGTATCAGTTTGGCCGATGATGTGAGCTGAGGCCAACCCTTTTGTTTTTAATGTGTGTTAATTGTTCTAATTTTATTTTTGTTACTTTCTTATAATGTGATATTTTGACCCATTATCTTGTATCTCTTGTGAATGTTCATATTCATTTGTGAATATTTGTTTAATTCTCTTCACTTGTAAATAATTGATTATATGTAATTTTAATTGTGTTCTTGTAAATATTGATTAATTCAATTTATCCCTTTTTTACTTTGACGTTAATAGAATAGCATTTCTATCTTTTAACGTCATTCAAATAAAAATTGAGCATAGTCATTTACTAGCTCAAAAGTTTACCCGCTTGTAAATAAAAAACATTTTTTAAATAAATTGGTTTATCAAACCCATTACGTTAACGGAATAGCATTTCTATCCTTTAACGTCGTTCAAAAAAGAATTATCGAGTATAGTCATTTACTAACTCGGTATTCGGACCGTTTTATAAATAAGAAAATATTCTTTGAAAATTAAATCATTTATCAAATCAATTACGTTAATAGAATAGCATTTCTATCTGTTAACGTTGCTTTAAAGGAATTATTGAGTATAGTCATTTACTAGCTCAATAGTTTGTCTGTTTATGAAAATATTTGGGAAATAAATTTGATCATCAAATCAATTACGTTAATAGAATAGCATTTCTATCTTTTAACGTAATTCAGGTTAGGGAAGAATATTGAGTATAGCCATTTGCTAGCTCAATAATGCGCTTAAAGTCAAATCCCTTTTAAAAGAAATGAATGAATTTTCCTCGAAATAAATGATGTTATTTGGATAGCATTTCTATCAATAACGTTATCAGAAAATATTGAGTATAGTCATTTACTAACTCAATAATGCGCTTAAAATCAGATCAATTTTCAAAATGAATTTTGTCAAAATAAGTGATGTTTATTGAATAGCATTTCTATCAATAACATCTTTTTAGGTTCACAGTATAGCCATTTGCTAACTTGAACCTGATTTCTTTCCTTCAAATTGAAAACATTTTCGAAATCAAATTTTCCATTTTTCCTTCAAAAATTAAAAAAAATCAATTTCTTTTCAAAATTAAAACCAATCTTTTTCAAACACCTTTTTTAGAACTACGTGGCTTTGATTTCTCCATGCACCTGGGGATACGTAGGAGCGGGATTTCCCCGTCGAGCCAAAATACAATTTTCAACATTTTTGTCCCATTGATTTCAAATTAATTTTTTCTCATCATTCTTTGATTTAAAGAATGTAAATAAATTTTCTTTTTGAGGGGTAAAATAAATATTTTCAAAAGGTGATAAATTTTGCACAATTAATTAAAGGTAACCGTTTTTAACGGATGCTGTAGGGTGCTAACACCTTCCCTACACATAATCGACTCCCGAATTCAGATCTCTTGTTCGCAGACTGGTTTTCGATTTTAAATCATTTTGGGTTTTCCAATTTCCCCAACCCAAATAAATTGGTGGCGACTCCCCAAATTCATTCCATTTTTCAATATTTTTTCTCATGGGCTCGCCGACCCCGTCGTGGCCCCGGTCGCGACAGGCCAGTTGGAAGTGCAGTAGCTGTCACTGTAATGTGCAACTTTATCTTTTTCCTCAGTTTGACTGGTCCTATCTTCTGATGACTATATCTTCTGAAGCTTGTATCTTCTCCAGCAGGAAACAAATTCAGCAAAATGTTTCCTTTTCAAATTTTTTTCTTACTTCATGAAATAATTACTGGTTTTTATGTAATTACTAATGATGAGGAGCATGCCCAGTAATAGTTTAAGATATTCTTCGTATAACTGTCTCTGCTTCTTCTCATGAGTGCTGTTAGGACTTATTCCTCAGAAACTGTTACAACATTCTTATTTCTTTGCTTTTACAGCGATCTTTCTTCTTATCACAGAAATATATTTGATAGGAAGTTCTGTGTCTTTAATTTGAACTGAGTGTATCTTCTGATGAGTTACTGTCAGGTATCTTCTTGAGAGCTTGCTGTCACCTTGTTTCTTCTGGAACTTGTCAGGCATTGTTAGCAGAAAATAGGAATTTCAGAATGACACAGGGTAGATAATTATCAGAGAAATATCATAGTATTTTAAAATACATCTTACCCCATCCAATATTGTGAAGATAAATAAAGATTGTTAAAAATTAAAAATAATGACGATATGAAACTAGAAAATTAAGGACAAATTTTATAAAGTTATATAATTAAATAATAGGAATTTACTATCATAATCCCTTTATTATTTAAACTTATTTAAAATTATAACATTGTCTAAAAATTTAGAATATATATATTTTTATTAGATAATAAGCATAGTATAAGTACTATCATAAAACATAGAATTTTGAATAAAAATTTTATTAGTTAACAAGAAAAATAAAAGAAAGAAACCCTTAGAAATAAAAACGTTTTAAGTGTACAAATCTTTATAGTTAATTAAAAACTGAGAAATAGATGAAAGGAGAACTGTAAATGGATCTTTAGATCTTAGGATAAGATTATAATGGTTTGGAGTTGTATTCAATTGATGAAGGATACGAGGAAAATATTATATAAGAGATAAAATTACTCTCGAATATAAAAATCTTTCTAGGGTGATGATAAATTATTAGAACCTAGGAAGATGGATAACGTTTTGCACAAAGTTTAAGTGATCTTTTATTTGAGGAAAATTGTTAAGCTTGTTTTTGTGGGTTAGATAGGGAGATTTGATTAATAACTGATAGTTTTTTTAAGGATAAAGATTTGGTATTGTATGATTTAAGAGGTAGAAATTTAATCTTTTTAGAGATAGAGGTTTCTTTATTTTGATGGTTTTGGTGACAGGGATATGATAAATTTATGTTTATAGTTAAAATGTTTAGAGATAAAGATCTAATCTTGAGCTTGTTTGAAATTGGGTAATTATGTATATATGGTTAAGAGTTATTGATTTCATCATTGGATCTAGGAGGATCTCGATAAGGACATTTTACAGTTTAGATAGTTTTATAATTAGGATATGATCATGAGTCAATGACTCACACATTTATCGCTATTTAGGCCAGGATCTTTGAAAGTGTCGAAATTAATTATTTAATAGTTACATAGGTTTTTTATCATAAGAAAAATATTCAGAAATTACAGTTAAAGACATAGAGCTTAAGTTTAGGAAGGAAACTTGAAGTTTTAGGTTATGACAAATGTGGTGAATGATTCAATGGATTTAGTTTAGGAATATGATTTATTCTGGACTTCGAATAGTTAGTCACAATTATTATTAATGGAAACATGATATCCAACCCGAAGCTATAGGTTACCAATATATAGAGTCATAGACTTAAGTTTAAGAGAATAGTGAGACAAATTTTGAGGACAAAATTTATTTAAGGGGGTAGAATTGTAACATCCCAAAAATTTAGAAATCTATAATTATAATTATAATTATAATAAAAAATAATAACGATAATAAAATAAAAATACTTATAACTGTAATTCGATAATATTGGTTATAAAAAGAGAATTTTTATAATAATAACAGTAACTATTAATAGAATAATATTATGAGATTAATGATATAATAATAGCACGATAATATGAATAATAAAAGAGAGATATAGAATTTGATATTAGAAGATATAATAATTGTTATTAATATAACAAGATAATAATAAAATTATTAGAAGATAAATTATATTATTAATGTCTCAATTAACCTTAATTGTTATAAATATAGTAGTTATTATATTATTAATATTAATATAATAATATCAGAACCGATTGGGATATCCTCAGGAAAGAGATATGCTTTAGCATTTTAATTTAAAGATCATATTTCAAAATAGGAATGATGACATCACAAGAAGTAGAGATAAGGAAGTAAAATCAGTTAGGATAAGGATTAACGATAAGATTTGGATTTAAATTTGAATGTAGATGGATAAGGAAAAGCTTAAGAGGCAAAAATAAGGTTTCAGCTATCAGGAAATTCGCTTAAGCGAAAAAGGGCGGTTTTAGAGTGCTCTCTGGACGAAATTCGCTCAAGCTAAAATATTTTCGCTCAAGCTAATTCAGTAAATTCGCTCAAGCGAATTTGGCAGTTACTGCACGTTTAAAATTCGAACTCAGTCAGTTTTCACTCATTTTCTCATCCGTTTCTTTGCACTTTTAGAGAGAGAGAGGGGGGGTTTTAGTGAGAGAACATCCCAGCAAGGATCAAGAACGATTCCTACTCTTCAAGATCAAGTCTTTCATCAATCTTTCCTCCATCAACGCCTCCTACGGTCCATTCTTTCTTCGTTCTTGACCATTAGGTGGGTATGATTGTATGTTTCTTTGTTGTACGAATTTCAAAGCATGTTCCCCTATTCCTTCTTCCCTTCTTTCCTTGAATTATAATGAGAATGTTAATATAAGCCTAGTTGGTATAAATGTGATGGTTATTGGTGTATGATTTGTGTGAACCATAGGGTAGGAGACTTATTTGAATATGTGTAGTAACTTTAAGAATGTTTATATGTGATCATGGGCCTTTGACCACAAAGATTATGCATTATAAGTTAATTATCACAGGGCTTACAGCCAATTCAGAGCCTTCGGGCTAATTCAGGGGTCTTCGGACTATCTCAGGCCTTCGGGCAATCATGTTTAAGCAAGACGAGGTGAACTCATCGACCTCTCGGCCAGGGGGAAGATGGGGGAACCTCAATCATGTTAATAAATCAGTTTATGTGTACATCATATTCAGATAAGACTTAATCTCAAGTTTCCCTGGACGACGGTCCTTGGACTCTCAGGCGAGCGCTCAATCATGATCATGTAACAGTGAAAACACCCCGGGTGTCGGGTTACAACACTTCACAGACATGCATTATAAAGCTATATTATTATTATTGTGAATTGTTTGATGGTTATGACATTGTTGTTGATTGTATTGGTTGATTGAGAAGCATGATAATTGTCTGTATGTTTCCCTTGGAGTGTCTTTGTTCATGCCCACTGAGACGTAGTCTCATCCCACGATATGGGAATTATATTTCAGTTGTGCGGGAAGAATTGTTTAGCCATGGATAAAGAGATTGGAGTTCTTTGGTAGATTCACCTGCCCCTCAGCTGCTAGATTGACCTCTAGGACATTTAGATATAATTAAATTATGTCATGTTGTAATAAATTAGATTTGCGTCCAGAATTGGATTACTTTTGAGAGCCATAGAGTGGCATGTATTTTATGAATTATGTTGAGTAATTGATGTATTTCGTTTAAGCAAGCATTGGATTGCCTAAGCAATTATTTGATTGGATGATGATACTTGAGATGACGCGAAATAATTTCAGAAATTCGGAATAGTGTTTCCAACGAGCATTATTCTGGAATTGAGAAATTAGGACGTTACATCTGGAGTAGCCACTGTCCAAGAACCATTGCTCTTTCTTCTTGATGCCTTTTGTTTTTCTTTCCTGCATCAGTAAAGAAAGATTTAGGTACCCAAATTCTGTTAGGTCCTTCCTGGTTAGTTACCCTTCTTCTGGTGCTTCTTTTCTTCTTGAAGCAGTTTTGAACAGTGTGTCCAAACTTATTGCACCAAGAGCATTTTGAAGGCTACCTTTTGGCTGGAACAAAGTGAGTGTTAACTATTTTTTTATCTTGATTATATCCTAGTCCAGTTTTATAGAGAATTATCTTTGATTTCCTATTAGTTTTTTGAGGTTATCTGTTCCTTGAACAAATTTTGCCAAATCCTTATTTAATTTACTGATTTCTTCTTTTAATTTATCATTTTCATTTTTGTAGAAGATGATTACTGCTGCTGGCTCCTTCTGAAGATTTTAATCTTAAAGATTTCATTTGTTTAGAAAGTTTAAAATGATATTGTTGCAGACATTCATTTGTCTTGAACAGTCTCTCATTGAAGCCTTTTAGTTTCTCTTTTTTTTTTGTGCTTCTGTAACCTGTGCTTTTAATAAACCACATTTTTTGTGCAAGTGTGTGTGAGTCAGATAATAAGTTTTTGAAAGCATCTTCTAATTCTTTATAAGAAGAAGAGTTTGAACCAATTACCTCATCATCTTCTTTCCCTGCCATGAGACACAGATTTGCAGTTTCCTTTTGATCATCTTCTTATGTGCTTTCAGTATCATCCCAGGTGGCCATCATGGCTTTCTTTTTCCTTTGAAAGTTCTTCTGATCCTTCTTGAGTTGAGGACATTCTGCTTTCATGTGTCCTGGCTTGTTGCATTCAAAGCAAATTATTTGAGTTACTTCATTCTTTTGGCCTTCCTTCTTAAAGGGCAAACTTCTTTTCCCTTTTGTTCTTTTTCTGAGCATTCTCTGAATTCTTTTAGAAATGAATTCAAGTTCATCTTCATTTCCAGAAGTGGATTCTTCTCCTTCTTACTCATTTTCTTCAGAGGAATTTACACTTGAGCTTGTTCTTTTGGATGAACTAGCTTTTAGTGCAATTGTTTTTCCCTTTCTTGGAAGTATCTCATCCATGAGTTCTTGCTCATGAACTTTTAGAGATCCAAGAAGTTCATCTAATTTCAAGACAACAAGATCCTTTGCTTCTTGAATTGCTGTTACCTTGGGTCTCCAAATTTTTGGGAGACTTCTAAGTATTTTTCTGATCAACTCTTGGTTAGTATAACTTTTTCCAAGAGATTTTAAGTCATTTATAATGACTGTGAATCTGCTAAACATTTCATCAATAGATTCATGTTCATGCATGTTGAACATTTCATATTGATGAATCAATATGTTGATTTTTTATTCTTTCACATGATCTGTGCCTTCATGTGCTATTTTGAGAGTGTCCCAGATTTCTTTAACAGTGGCACACCATGCTACTTTATCATACTCACTTCTGCTGAGAGCACATAGGAGATAGAACTTAGCTTTGGAGTTTAGAAGGTATCTTTGCTTGTCTTCTGAAGTCCATTCTTCTCTTGAATTTGGCTGTGGAGGTTCTTCTTGAACTTCAGATTCTCCTTCCTTTGGTTGGGCCAATATTCTTGTTCTTCTTAATGTAGGAGTGAAATTTCCCTTTTCAGTGATATCCCAAAGATCAATATCTTGAGATTCAAGGAATAATTTCATCCTGTCTTTCCAATAGTAGCAGTCTCTTCCATCAAATGCAAGGGGTCTGTTTGTGGAAGATCCTTCTGGGATAAACATCCCAGCTCCACAGGTTACCATTTTCCCTTGATCTTTTCCTCTCACACTGTTGAGTGTGTTCAACCCTTAGAGGCAAGCTCTGGTACCAATTGAAGTAAATATTGTAATCGCAAGAAGGGGGGTTGAATTGTGATCTCTTTAAATTTTTGCAATTATCTTCTAATATTTATTTCTGCTCAAGTTACACACTTGGCTAATATTAGAAGTTCAAATGTTAATCCTCACAATATGAATTATATGTGTATTATGCAGAAAATATGGTCCTTGTCTTGAACCTTGTTAAAAGACAACTTACTTAGATATTAGATAGATTTAAAACAGTTTCATGCAAATGTTATGTCAGTTATAATGCAAATGCACAAACAGAAGTAAGTAGTTTAAGGGATAAGAAGATCTGCAAACAATATTTATACCGGTTCACCTCTTAACCTTGAGGCTACATCCAGTCCCTACCCTCAGTAGGATTTTCCACTATATCAACCTTGATACAATGACTTCTTGGGTGCTCATCACCACTAGTATTCTTCTACAGCCTCTTCAGGCTCAATCAGTATTCTTCTGCGGCCTCTGCAGGCTCACCAAGTATTCTTCTGCAGCCTCTACAGGCTCACCAAGTATTCTTCTGCGGCCTCTACAGGCTCACCAAGTATTCTTCTGAAAATAGCAGGGCACACCTCACTCTTGTAGACTTAACCTATCTATCTCTCAAAGATATTACTTTCTTTTAAGAGTTACAGATATGTTTGATTGAAATGTAAAGAACAAAGGCTCAAGATTTACAATAATTAGTATACAGCTGAAATTCTTGAGCCAACACACACTGTTCTCACTTTCCTAACTTGATAAACTTAGAATAAACAGATTAGAAGAAAGTGGAAATTCTGCAGAAGGCCGAAATGTAATTTCAGAGAACTCTGATGCTTCTTCTGCTCAATCAGTTGTGTGTTTTAATTTTGAGGAGAAGGGTCCTTTTTATAGACGCGGTCACGACGATAGCCAAGGATTGAGGGGTATAGCCGTTGGACAAGTCTTGGAGAGCAAGTCAAATGGTCAGTTGGAAGTGCAGCAGCTGTCACTGTCATGTGCAGCTTTTTCTCTTTCCTCAGTTTGACTGGTCCTATCTTCTGATGACTATATCTTCTGAAACTTGTATCTTCTCCAGCAGGAAACAAATTCAGCAAAATGTTTCCTTTTCAAATTTTTTTCTTACTTCATGAAATCATTACTGGTTTTTTATGTAATTACTAATGGTGAGGAGCATGCCCGGTAATAGTTTAAGATATTCTTCTTAGAACTGTCTCTGCTTCTTCTTATGAGTGCTGTTAGGACTTATTCCTTAGAAACTGTTACAACATTCTTAGTTCTTTGTTTTTACAGAGATCTTTCTTCTTATCACAAAAATATATTTGGTAGGAAGTTATGTGTCTTTAATTTGAACTGTGAGTGTATCTTCTGATGAGTTACTATCAGGTATCTTCTTGAGAGCTTACTGTCACCTTGTTTCTTCTGGAACTTGTCAGGAATATCTTCTTCTGATTCTTCTCAACATCTTTCTTGCTTTCACCTTACTTAAAGATTTCTTTTCTCTATTCTAACATGCCATTTTTTATATTTATTTAGTAACTTTCTCTTTCCTTCTAGAGTTGCTTGAAATAAAATCTGCAGCATCTTTGTTGCTTCTGATGTATTACAGCAGTGGTTCTTATTTCATTTTACCTATTTCTTCTTAAGACAACTCACTTTGAAACATTAATTCTCATACTCAGAATTACAATAAACATACTTTGATAATTTTATCATTATGAAAACATCTCTAACTGATTCATGGATCTTACAATGGTAACACTGCTTCGAGTCAGGACACACTCTGACGACTAAAGGCATGCCTGGTCACTCAATCCCAAGCTACACCTCCGACTTCTTACCCCACCACCTACTTACACATACAATTGATTCACAACATTAAATGCATCTCTCATCAACTAGGCTTAACAACTTAGTTACTTTATACTAACACAAGCGATTACGAGTATATTAATTATATGGCAGGTTAATTATATGCTGGATTACAAGATATCAGTCATGATTACAAAGAATGGGTAGAGGCTGACATCACCTAAAGCTAATCACGTGTGTTCACACACACACACACACATATATATATATATTATATGTATTTATAAACCCCTTCACCGTGAAGAATTGAGATAGACAACTCTTTTCTTATTAACACTACCAAAATCGTTTCTGACTTGGCTGTTAATTAAGGTGTATTTACATGTCATCGTATCTAACATTGCCATCTACCTTGAAGTATCATCTCGCTTTGTCTCTATCGGTTTTATAGTACAAAATTATTCAACTTGTGATTGCTAATAAATGATGATCTAAGTAAGAATAAAAAAATTCTCAAATGAATCAATTGGAAGAAGTAAAAAAGAAAGTAATCAACATCGATTATGGTATGTGTATCAGTAGCAGCTTGTATTTTGTGCAAGCCCGAAAAGGACTGAATTTAATCTTTAAAATAAAAATCTTATGATATTTTTTTATAAACAAAATCTATTAAAAAGAGCATTGGAAGTGCTCAGATTACAAAAGTCAGCAATGATAACACATGCCAATAACACAACAATTAGAGTTTTTCCTATAGAATACAAATTCACATACTGCAGTAAGAAAACTAGCAACTAAAACAACACAAGACAACACAAATTATCCCATATTGCTAATACATGTCAAAGGGTCCACGCACTAATTAGGATAATGAAATAAACCCTTATTCTTTGCATAAAAATATTGCCAAGATTTTCGTTTAATCATATCCAACACCTGTAGAAAATCACAACTTGCATGTGTGAAATTTTATCATTTCTCAGTTGCCACACACACCAAAGAACTAAGCACCAAATCACCATCCACATTTGTTTCTTTTTACCTTCACTGACCAAATTTTTAAACTGTATATAAAACCCAAAAAGATCACCAAGGAAAATCCAATATCCAATTAAAGACAAATAAAGATGATTTCCTGACTCCAAATAGAGCAAAATATATATACATAATAGACCTGATCCTGTGAATCCAATATATGCCTATGAAATAGATTCACATTTGATGGAAACCAATCTTGAGGTACCTGCCATACAAAGACCGCCACTTTGGAAGGGATCTGGCACTTTCAAAGATGATTAAAAACAAACATTTGATCATTACACCAAAGGGCATAAGGATGACATCTATTTTGAATTGACAAATATGCAAATTTCACTGTATAAGCTTGAGTGAAATCAAAACTCCAAATCCATTTATCCTGACCACCTTTAACATGGCTGATATTTGAGAGAAAATTCATAATAGAAATCCTAAATTCCTCTTTCCATACAAAAAGATTTCTTCTCCACCCTACACGCCACACCCATTCATTACCTCTCCAAAAACCAGCTTCAGAAACCTTACAACCCTATATATCTTCAGCAACCTAAAAAAGCCTCGGGAATAACTCTCTTGGCTTAGAAGTTCCACACCACACACTACAACATTTTTTAGTTTAGATAACAACAGAAAACTGTGGCTAAAGATGCTAAAACCGTGGCCAAAAGCTTTAGGCAACAGTTTTGCGGGCGTGATTTTTGCGGGCGTTGCCTATTATAATAGGCAAAAACCGTTGCCTATAATAAAGGAATAGGCCACAGTTTTCAGAATGGCAAATAAAAATTCTTAAATTGGCCAAGTTAGGATTCAAATACAGTTACTCATCTTTACACACTAAGTTCTATCTGCTAAGCTAACACATATATTTGTTACATACATTATCAATTTTAATATTTATATCATATATAAATTTTGAATTAAACTTATAAAATCTCTTAGTTTAAAATCAAAGATATAATTTTTTTTATGTTAAGATTATTGATTTGACAAATAAAATTTTAGTAAAACAAAAACTTGAAAACTTAAACATTAACTAAATATACCAGAACTTGTTAATTTTTCTCCCCTATTCAGATTAATGGTGTCTCCTCCATACCTTGCCTTCAAAACTTTAAACCACAAAGTATCATTATCCACCGGGAAGCGCCACCTCCACTTACCAAGTAAGCTGAAATTTAGGGTCAATTTGGTGGACAAGATATGATAGAATAGGATATAATAGACGAGTTGGATAGAAACCAGATAAAATAAGAGCATGATGAGCTCTTATCATATCCTATGTTTGATATACACCAAGATAAGAAGACGATAACTTATTTTATCTTATCATCGTATTGAAATGGACAGATGAATATAGGATTTTTTTTTGTGTACAAAGGAAAACAATGAGGTTTGAACCTAGAACTTCATATTAATTTTAATTTTGTAGTAAGATGAATATAGGATATATTAAAAATATTGATAAAATTAAATTTAATTTTGTAGTAAGTTTAATTTAATTTTAATTTTTTTACTTTTAAGAATACATGAATAAAAAAATATTTTTTATGAAAAAATATTTAAATTTAATAAAAAAGAATAAAATTATTAAAAATAATATCAAAATTATCATAAAAAATTAGGATTTAGGGTTTAGATTAGTTGTGCCAGTCAATTAAAATGTTTTCCTTATCAAAAATTTAATTATAAGAGTCTTTAATTTGTTGGTTAGAGAGAGGGAAAAGAGGAGATATAGAGAGAGGAGAGGGGAGAGGGGAGAGAGGAGAGAGAAGGGAGAGAGAGGACAAATGAGGAAGAAAAAATTCTACCATATCCTATTACTCTCTAACTCGACTCTACTTAGGATAAAAATTACATTAGGAGGAAATGATAGTCACAGAGTTATCATATATCCTATTCCTATTGGTGCATCAAGCACAAAATAAGTGATAAGATAAGATAAAATTATCATATCTTGTCTCTTATTCTGTCCACTACAGTACACACCTTAAAATGTTATGATATAAAAGGGTTTAATTAAGCTAATGCAATCCTGATGTGAAGGAAGATATGATCCCAGAACCAGTAATTGCTTACTCATATATAGCATGCGTAACCGTCTCAAATCAGTTCTTTGAACAGTGCTAAACAAAACAGAAAAAATAAATCGATCGATCAGTGATTTGGAAGCTTGGAATAGACCAATCAGTGGGCTATATATAGAACTATTTGTTATGATATATAACTTCGGATGAAGCTGGAAATGGCAGGTGCAATTATATAATCTGAAAATTGCAATTAAATTAATCGAAGAAATTATACGCCAAGGTTGTAAACTAAACTTGCATACATCTTGCATGTATACATGAATACCAACCAACGATGAATATATACATGCAGCAGCAAGCAAACTGCACTCATGGAGGATTAAAATTTAAAAATATAATTATTAAAAGAATGTATATCGCATGCGACAGTATTTTGAATATTGTTAATATTAAAGTAATGTTTCTAAGTATTAATAGTGTTAACCTTATACAGATTAATCCACACATATTAATTCATACATTCGATGCCTATTTATTTTTAATACTTAGTGATAATATATCACGTGATGTTACAAAACATATTCCCAATGTATGGAGATATTAAAAAATTTAATTTAAATTATGTATATATGTAGTATTAACTATTAAGTAGTTTTTCATTAACAATTAATATTTTTCCAAATAAATCATGCTAACAATAAATTAATGTTAACAGTTAATCATTAATTCATTAATGATAATTAGATGGATTGAATGCTGCAATATAAATATCTACAAATGTAATTTGATATATATTACAAAAGTAACATTTTAAATAATTTATTTAATATAAACGTTTAATTTCATACAATTATGTCATTTTTATTTAGTAGTATTATCTAAATGCACCGGCAATATTTGATGTTGATCAGTTAACTATTTATATTTTGACACGTGCAGAACACGTTTGAATTGGAAGTTGAAGATTGGTTTGTTTGAAAAGGAAATGTCATCTCCTTGGAAAGCAAGTGCAAGCATAGATGGGAATTGCAGGGATGCAATTATTTGCCGTCTCAGCCATGACACTATATATGCCGCCCGCAAAGAATTCATTAAGGCACGAACATGATGAATGATATGATAAAAACCATGCATAGCAAAACTAGTATGGGTCCACCTTGTTAATTTGTTGCACATGACCCTTATAGCTGTAATTAAAGCACGCGATGGTTGGTGATGTACACACAACCTCTGATATGTCACCGTGGGTCTCCACTCTTTATTCCATGATTAGAAGCCCCCCACCAATATGGCAATGACATAAGTCCCACTAGGGTCACATCTACAAGATTACCATTCGCTTTTGTCTCCCTTAATATTAATTCCTCCAAAGAATTGTCATTTTATTTTATTTTAACAAAGATTAAATATATGTTTGATTTTCATTAAAATCATTTTTAATGGTGGATTTAGCCTAATATTATTGAAAATAGCATTAACACGTGCATAAATAAAAACAATTATGTTTGAGCCGGAACATCCATATTCGATAGAGCTAGCTCTTTTAATGGAGATTTTTTTTATACAGGTACTCAAACTCAAGACATTACTTTAAACACTATGCCAAAAAAAACTTTTTACCGCGGTTTCGGGAGGCTTTTTACCCCGGTTACGACCGCATTCTATCGTGGTGAGATAAAAGGAATTTACCACGGTTACTTTTCGGAACCGCGATAATTGAGTAAGTCTTTTTATCGCGACTCCGAAAAGTAACCGTGGTAAAAAAGGTGAGAAGCTTAAAAAATCTGGGGCTTTTTACCGCGGTTGGATTAAGGAACATGGTAAAAAGCCATAGAGTATCGTAGCTATTCTGTAGTTAATGTCTAGTTATTTTATTAAAAATCCTAACAAAAAACAAAATTTTAGGATATTCTCTCCTGCTATACATAAATTATCATAGCATGAAATAATAATAAGGAGGATTAAATTCTAAAATTATTGGAACCAAAATAATATTATTCAATAAGCATTTTAAGTAAAGCAAGAAAATGGTTTGAAACTTGGAAGTGTCACTGTCAATGGACTTTGCATGCTTTACAGAGTAGGATAATAGATGAAAACTGTATTCCATTTAGAATAATCACATAACTAAATTACATTTTAGTTTTACTATCTATTGATGCAGTATGCTGATAAATAACATGAAATCTAATAATTAGACAAAGCCTATTGGCTCCATATATAGTTCAAGTCCAAATATAATACACATGGTTTTTTTTTTTAAAGAGTAGGCATGTAAAGAGTGAAAATTATGCAGTAACCACGGTATATCAAAACAAACAGAGTCAACATTTACCTGTAAGTACTTCAATTCTGACATATATATAAAATAAAAGGATCAAGGGTGAGAAAAACCTACTGCAAATGCAATGTCACTTAGTTCGATAACTGGTACAGTAAGGAGCAAAGGGGTGGCCTGCCCAAAATGTTTGATCCCTGTTAGAAATCAAGTTCAAATTATTTTAATTTATTAACAAATTTGAGTTATTGACAAGAAAGCAACAAATGCTAATTGAACAAAAAGGTCAATGCATTTGTGATAAAATATAACAGTTGATTAATTCAAGAGAATAAGGAATTTCCAAACCCCATCCTGATTTGTTGTGAACCGGTTTCCATAATAATAGGCTGCAACAATTTTGTCAAAGTCAAATTTCGAATGATAAGATCATTCAGCATAACTGAATAAGCTCAATGAAAACAACCACATGCCAAGTGAAATGTATAGGGCCAACAATATATTTTGCCCCTGTTCTGCATTTTCCCATGGGAGCGTACATGCAGTCATGCCGGTATACCTGTGTATGTATTCTAAGCCAGCATTCCAAAAATGAACATTGGATGAACCCAATATAAAAATACTCCAGCATTCCAATAAGGAAGCTCCAATAGGATGTACACATACAAAATCCAAACTTCAAAGGAGAATAATCAGGAAATTAAATTTATTCTTTGCATGTACCAAACAACATGAATATTGAGTTGTACTTATATAGAAAGGGTAAAACCGCAGGAGCCTAAACCACTAGATAATTAAGCTGAGCTGAGTCATCCATGCCTACATCTACTTAATCATTCATCTAGGTAGCGTTTGGCAGATAAATTAGAACAAGACATAACAAAACATTTAAGTTTTGTTCTGTGTTTGGAACAGATTAAAAGTAGAACAGAAAAAGAGAGAATCCATGCCTACTGTATTTGTATTTTTCCTATGGGTACTACTAGTCTACCACTGAGTTGAGAAGATTCTCATAAAAAATACATTCTTTTGTTCAAAATTCTAATCCAGTTCTATATCAGATAGTTTCAAAAAGTAAGAATCCAAATTCAACTTTAAAATACCCAAGCAAATAGCAGTAAATCTCTAACCAAGAAAAGAGAAAGAAATAACCATGATTAGAGAACATTACTTGTTACAGTGGATCAATTTCAAGAAACTAGCTTAATATACAAACTAGCTTGAAGAACCTTTTGGTAGCAGCTCCTCTTCCTTTGCCAAGTGATAGCATCAACATATAGATAACATCAGTGAAAAGGAATCCAATGTTTTTTTAATCATGAAATTATTCCAAGGGATAAGCTACCTAAATAGAAGGCAAAAAACAAGAAAATAAAATCATAAAATGGATATCTAAAAAGACAGATGTTATGTTTGTTATGATATCAATAGATAATAAATATCAAAACTGCTCATTTACCTCTTTCAGTTGCTATCACGACATGTTGATTCTTTCCGGTCCTTGTCAACATGATCTTGGGCCCACTTGACAGCAGCACGTGCAACATAAGCATCAGCTTTCACAATGCAGAAAATGTAAAACAGTAGCAGTACTAATATCACTATGAGAGTGAAGCTACAAGAGAATTGTAACAAAAGAATCAATGACAAGTAATATGATATTGTGTTGTGATGGTTATTACCTATGAAGCACGGACTCTGACACGGACACCGGACACGACACTGACACCGGGACACGGTTGATGTCCGAACACAAACCCTATTTCAGAAACAGAAAACACAGAAACAGAGTACAATGAAACAGTAAAACACACAGAAAAGCACAATGAAACAGAGCGAGGAGGAGTGTGATCTGGACAGCTTGTAAAAGAAGGAAAAGTGAACATAAACGTTTTTCATTTTTTAAGTAGTTTATTTTTTTTATTTTTTAAATTATAATTTTTTTCAGTTTCATTTTTTTAAAAAAAATTATGCAGTGTCCGAGCCGTGTCAGCGCGTGTCCGAGCCGATAAAAAATACTCCCTCCGGTCCTTTTTATAAGACACTATTAACCGAATTACACATACCAATGAAAGTGGTTAAAGTTGGTTAATTTTATTGAAGTTTTAAAAAATACTTTGACTTTCTAGTTTTGCCCTTATTCAATATTATTGACTAACTCCACTACTATTTGATAGTTGCAAAGACATTAAAGTTTCTAAGGGCAAATAAGGAAAATGATAATAAATGCTTTCTTGAAATTGTAAAGTGCCTTATAAAAAGGACCACAAAAACTTGTAAGAAGTGCCTTATAAAAAGGACCGGAGGGAGTATTTTTTAATTCCGACACTGGAAGACAGGTGTCCGACACGTGTCCATGGCGTGTCGCACCAGCACCGGTGTCGCACCGGTGTCAGACACCCGGACACTCCCCTACACAGGGGTGTCCGTGCTTCATAGGTTATTACAAATCTGCATTCTTATCTAGTCTGATAGTAACTTCCAAAAGCTATTGGAGATGTGTTCATGGAATACTCAATTGCTTATTTGTAAACAAAAATGACCTAAAGAGATAGTTGAATTGTTGAAACAATAAGTATTCTTTAGGATACATACATGGCCTCTGTGAGCTTCAGTTCCATGATCTTGTGTTCATTACTCATGTTTGTTAACCAAAGCTACTGCACAAAATGCATTCTTGCTTGGTAGAAGCTAAACATTTACCATACCTATTCAACGTTAATTAACTAAAGCATTGATTAAGACTTATGGTTTAAGTATCAACCAAATGCTCCAAATCTTTTTAAAGCCATGTTTCTTTTTTATATATGAAGCTTGGTTTCTTATTCATCATACAAATTTCATTCATGGTAACCAGACATGACATGACCACATTTGAGCTTGGAAGTTTCTAATCTCCAATCAATATAGCAACACCGAATATGGACTAATCCAAATTCATTCTGATATCAAAACAGAACAAAGCTGAAATCAAAGCAGTGACCTTTGTGCTGTTCTAGATCTTACAGACACAGTAGGGTAAACCAGACTCAAAAAATAGAATGGGAATAAGTACTTAATTTCAGACTTACAACCTTCTGTTCTCCCCTGCAATAAGTATACACTTAAGCAAGTAAAACATATTACCTAGTGAAAAACTCTACACCTTCCAATACAGCAAAGAAAGTGGCAATTCAAGGCAACATTGAATTGATAATAAATAAACCTAAAACCCCAAATTACTTTCCTGCCAATGCCTTTTTTTGTATAAAGAAAATATAAAATACCTGCAGAGGGCTTTCATTTCATTCTTCCAGCCACAATCCACAAGCCTTTCCCTCAAAAGTTCCATCAGCCGCTCCTTCTCCCCACTTTCAATCAACTGAGCATGCAATCCAATAACCAACAACGAAACAAGCGCAACATCAAAATTCAAAACCCAAACAACTATATCATTCAAGAACCATAACAAACCCTAGCAATATAGTAAACTAACTCTCTAACACCTTGAAATTAAGCAGTCAAACTCAAAACATAATAAACAGCTTGGTGAATACCTATATTAGGGTCGGCGCAACAGAAGGTCACGGACGGAGGCACGGCGGCGACAACAGCAGAGTTGACGGCGACGAAGCAGTTGCAGCACGGAGCAGGCACAGAGGCGACGACGCAGCGGCCACAGACAGACGGAGAAGGCGGACGGCGGCAGGACGAGACAGAGAGGACGGAGAA
Organism: Sesbania bispinosa; assembly: GCA_026901365.1. Lineage (NCBI taxonomy): Eukaryota > Viridiplantae > Streptophyta > Magnoliopsida > Fabales > Fabaceae > Sesbania > Sesbania bispinosa. Next base: position 212,826 of record QLOH01000852.1, read on the forward strand.
CGGAGACAATCGCGCGACGGAGAGGACGAAGGAGAAAGAAAACAACCGGGATAATTTCAACTTTCCCATTTTTTACCGCGGTTAGTAACCGGTACCGAGGTAATTTTGTCAAAAAGTTTTAAAAAAATTACAGCTTTATTCCAATTACCACGGTTCTTTTTTGGAACCGCGGTAAATGTTCACATTATTACATTTTAGCCCGGTTACTAACTGTAACCGGGTTAATTTGGGCGTGGTAAAAGCACTTTTCTGGCATAGTGAAAAAAAATAAGCACTCATTGATATAAATAAAAGATATCTTAATACTATATAACATAAGTATGAGAATATATCTATTTACTATATTTACTATATATTCTAGTCTATTCTATTCTATCTATCTATTTACTATATATAAAGCTGATTACACGCTTCCACATGTCAGCTTCTCAGCAAAAAAATTTCCTCCAAAATTTTTACCCACTCTTTTTATTCTCAATCAATTTCTTTCCCTTTCAAAAATATCACATCATCCTTTTACCTTTTTATTTTTTTATAATCTATTTACTATATATAATCTATCAATCAATCAATATCAATATCAATCAATATCAATCAATATCAATATATTATATAAAACACAGTTGCTGACAGGTCCTATTATGTGACGTGTCACCCTCTCGTGATGTCAGTTTCCCTCCAAAACAGTATTATATGAAAGTAAACAATGAATAAAATCCCATTTGGAACGTGTACAATCCCATTTTATTATTATAAAAATTTTATTTTTTAAATATTTTGTATTAATGTTTTAAATAATCAGGATATTGCCTAAAATATTTTCATAATAAATCACTTTATTAAATAAAAATTCACGTTGATTATTAATAAAAATAAAAATTTGATCAGTAAATTGAAATGGTTTGTTTTTTTTTAATATTTAAATATTAATTTATTTTAATGGTTTATTTAGTTTTCTGATGACATTAAGATTTCTAATGCAATCAATGTTATACTTTATGAGTTTAAATTTTAAATTTGAATTTTGAAATATTTAGTGGGATTGGAAACTGTAGCCTATAATAATATTAAGAATCCATAATTCACGTTTTATTAATGAATGAATAATGATCTGTAAAGATTTAAGAATCAGATTTTATAATTTTGGAACGTGTACAATCCCATTTTATTATTATAAAAATTTTATTTTTTAAATATTTTGTATTCATGTTTTAAATAATCATGATATTGCCTAAAATATTTTAATAATAAATCACTTTATTAAATAAAGATTCACGTTGATTATTAATAAAAATAAAAATCTGATCAGTAAATTGAAATGGTTTATTTAGTTTAAATTTTTAAATATTAATTTATTTTAATGGTTTATTTAGTTTTCTGATGCCATTAAGATTTCTAATGCAATCAATGTTATACTTTATGTTGTTAAATTTTAACTTTGAATTTTGAAATATTTAGTGGGATTGGAAACTGTAGCCTATAATAATATTAAGAATCCCATAATTCACGTTTTATTAATGCATGAAGAATGATCTGTAAAGATTTAAGAATCAGATTTTATAATTTTGTAACGTGTACAATCCCATTTTATTATTATAAAAATTTTATTTTTTAAATATTTTGTATTAATGTTTTAAATAATCAGGATATTGCCTAAAATATTTTAATAATAAATCACTTTATTAAATAAAGATTCACGTTGATTATTAATAAAAATAAAAATCTGTATAGTAAATTGAAATGGTTTATTTAGTTTAAATATTTAAATATAAGACTAATAGATGGTTAAATATTCACGTTGTGCTTATGCTTTTTGAGTTATAAGTATCCTGTTTAGTATGACTTCCCGTTATGATTTAATCTGTAATGTGAATGGAGGCTCTGAGCATAAGATATGGAGAATTAAAGTCAGAGTCATTAGGCTATGGAGGTCTTCATATTTTAAGGATAACAATAATAAACCAATGATTGAATTGGTTGTTTTGGACGAACGGGTTCAACAATTTGATAACAATTTTTCTTTATTTTTTTGTTATAAATTTTTTTGATAGTTTATTGCTTTACATGTTTTAGGGAGGTCGTATCCAATGCACGGTGAAGAGCATTCATGTGTATCTGTTTGAGAATAGTATCAACGAAGGTAATGTGTACATGCTAGAAAACCTCAGCGTTGCACTTAACAGTGGAAAGTACAAACCTACAATGCATGAATTTAGAATGTTCTCCAAGAGAGAGACACGAGTTACTCTGGTAGAAGATTCTTCCATTCCCCTCTATGGTTTTTCATTTGTCCCATTCGTTGAAATATTGAATGAAACTAAGGACGACGGACGTTTGGTTGGTAAGTTTTATTTACACTATGTTTAATGATTTTTTATTTCATAATGATTTCATAGTTATTAAAATTCTAACACAATTTTTATTTTAAATATCCTACTTTGCAGATGTACTAGGTGTTGTTACTGGGAAAGGTAATCTGATTGAGTTCAAGAAAGAGGGAAAGCCATGCAACTATGTTGTCATAGAGTTGGAAAATATTGAGTAATCTTATCTATTAATACAATGCATTATCTCTTCAAATCACACATTATTAAATGATAAACTTGAAACCTTTTTTTTATTATTTTTATTTCAGGGGAGGTCTTAAACTTAGGTGTACTTTATGGGAGGACTATGCTTTTATGTTTTTGAAACATTTGGAAGACCATCCATCTGAGTCCTATGTTGTTGTTCTTCAATTTGCAAAAATGAAAATTTTAAAGGTATTAATACAAACTTATTACCAAAAGGTTATTTTAAACAATATATTTATCATTTTGGAAGACTGAGCATTTCATTATTTGCAACAGGGTCAGTAGGTGTTTCAAACAGACTTTCAAATGAGGTTTTTGGGTTTAAACTTTGTTTTTTGTAGGGTTTTAATGTTTAATTTTTACTTAGTATGAATTGTGACAAATTGAAATTACATCTTAAATCATGCAAGGTTGAAATCTTCTGATTCTCAACAAGGTATTCAGTTTAGTCAGTTAAGTGATCATGCTTCTTTGACCCTTGAGGAAGAATTTCTTGAAAGAGGAGTGTACAAATCAATTGCTGATTTGAAAGAAGTAACACAGGTATATTAAGTATACTTGAATTTTTTCAATTTCAAATTTGCATTTTTATGATTGATTGATTTTTTTTGTGAATTTTGTTTTGCATCAGAATTCTGTTTTTGTAACAATTGGGACTGTTAAGGACATTGAGTCTGAATATAACTAGTGCTATCGTGCCTGTAAGAAATGTTCTCTTGGTTTGAAGTTGGATGGGTCTATGTTCTATTGTAAAAATGTGTCACTCATTATTCAACTTTTGTGACAAGGTATGTTCTTAATAGTTTCATTTGTTAATATTAAAGTGAAATGATAGGAGTGTACATTACTAAAATAAGACTTTCATTATGTAGATATTCTATTCAGCTTCGTGTAGTGGATGAGACAGATTCTGCATCTTTTATCTTATTTGATAAAGAAGCCTCAAATTTCCTAAAAATTCCTGCATATGAACTTCGCACTTCATATATTGCCAAGGTATTCACTTAAACTCTTGACTAATAAACATTTTAAACAATCACACGTTTGCTCTTCAATCCAATCGTATGCAATTTTTCTATTATAAGGTGGAGATAAGAATAGGCATCCCGAAGAGATTGATTCCTTTAAAGATAAGAAATTCCTTTTTAAAGTGCAAGTTAAGATTCAAGATATGGAGTCAATTGTTCCTTATGTCATTAGTATTTCAAGGCTTTGTTTTGAAGATAACATTATAGCTTCCTTTGAAAAGAAATACCAAATTGAAGAGGTATGTAATTAGCATTCTCAGTACAACATGTTTTCATTGTCTTACATATTATCTATAATATGATGTTGTTTTGTTTATTTGACATAGGTAGCATTAATTCAAGACAACTCTGAACTTTTGAGTCAGTTTACTGAGTCCTCAGATCTGTTGAAGGTATTTTTCTAATCTCATTTGTTATGGAAATTAGGTAGTTTATTATTTAAGTATTTCAGATTGCTTTCTTATTTAAATTTCAATTTTGGTTTAAGGACAATTTATCTGTGTCATGTGATAATGGAGTAGATACTCCAAGTCCCCTTTTACCGACTGGAAAAACGGCATCGAATATGGATTCAAGTGTTATAAAGGTTCTTGATGTGGATCTTGCTGAGTATTGTGGAAATGCAAGTTTTGATACTCCCTCAAAATGCAAGGGTGAGATGCATTCTGAACAGACCATAGTTCGCGTTGCTGTTCATGGTGATGAACAATCTGCTAAGAAGCTGCGGAAAGTTATCAAGGAAGAGAAGAATTAGTCTCATTTCTTTTTATTGTTAATTATGTTCATCACAGTTTTGTTAAGACTATTGTTACATGTCTTTTTTACGAGTTAGTCCTGGCTTTTTTTTTTGGAAAGAACAGTTGTTAAACATTATTTGTTGGTTTTCAACAATTTGCACTTTATTATTTCCGATTATTCATCGCTTTTTTGTTTCTATTATCCGGTGTTATAACCATCCTGTGAAAATGATTTGGAAAGGCATTGAATAGAAGTGCCATTAATTCCAATTTTTTATTTGATTTTTAACAAAAATTTAAAGCTAAAATAAAATTTTAATACATTTCTTACCTGTTCCAAAAACCTTTTTTGTAGGTGCATAAATAATTTAGAGAGTAAGCCCGGGTTTAGTTACTTTAGTAAGTAATTAACCCATGTTCTATTTTTTTATTTAAATATTGATTTATTTTAATGGTTTATTTAGTTTTCTGATGTCATTAAGATTTCTAATGCAATCAATGTTATACTTTATGAGGTTAAATTTTAAATTTGAATTTTGAAATATTTAGTGGGATTGGAAACTGTAGCCTATGATAATATTAAGAATCTCATAATTCACGTTTTATTAATGATTGAAGGATGATCTGTAAAGATTTAAGAATCAGATTTTATAATTTTGTAACGTGTACAATCACATTTTATTATTATAAAAATTTTATTTTTTAAATATTTTGTATTCATGTTTTAAATAATCATGATATTGCCTAAAATATTTTAATAATAAATCACTTTATTAAATAAAGATTCACGTTGATTATTAATAAAAATAAAAATGTGATCAGTAAATTGAAATGGTTTATTTAGTTTAAATATTTAAATATTAATTTATTTTAATGGTTTATTTAGTTTTCTGATGCCATTAAGATTTCTAATGCAATCAATGTTATACTTTATGTTGTTAAATTTTAACTTTGAATTTTGAAATATTTAGTGAGATTGGAAACTGTAGCCTATAATAATATTAAGAATCCCATAATTCACGTTTTATTAATGCATGAAGAATGATCTGTAAAGATTTAAGAATCAGATTTTATAATTTTGTAACGTGTACAATCCCATTTTATTATTATAAAAATTTTATTTTTTAAATATTTTGTATTAATGTTTTAAATAATCAGGATATTGCCTAAAATATTTTAATAATAAATCACTTTATTAAATAAAGATTCACGTTGATTATTAATAAAAATAAAAATCTGATCAGTAAATTGAAATGGTTTATTTAGTTTAAATATTTAAATATAAGACTAATAGATGGTTAAATTGAAATCGTATTTCATTTAAATATTGATTTATTTTAATGGTTTATTTAGTTTTCTGATGCCATTAAGATTTCTAATGCAATCAATGTTATACTTTATGAGTTTAAATTTTAAATTTGAATTTTGAAATATTTAGTGGGATTGGAAACTGTAGCCTATAATAATATTAAGAATCCATAATTCACGTTTTATTAATGAATGAATAATGATCTGTAAAGATTTAAGAATCAGATTTTATAATTTTGGAACGTGTACAATCCCATTTTATTATTATAAAAATTTTATTTTTTAAATATTTTGTATTAATGTTTTAAATAATCAGGATATTGCCTAAAATATTTTAATAATAAATCACTTTATTAAATAAAGATTCACGTTGATTATTAATAAAAATAAAAATCTATATAGTAAATTGAAATGGTTTATTTAGTTTAAATATTTAAATATTGATTTATTTTAATGGTTTATTTAGTCTTCTGATGCCATGAAGATTTCTAATGCAATCAATGTTATACTTTATGAGGTTAATTTTTAAATTTGAATTTTGAAATATTTAGTGGGATTGGAAACGGTAGCCTATGATAATATTAAGAATCCCATAATTCACGTTTTATTAATGATTGAAGGATGATCTGTAAAGATTTAAGAATCAGATTTTATAATTTTGGAACATGTACAATCTCATTTTATTATTATAAAAATTTTATTTTTTAAATATTTTGTATTCATGTTTTAAATAATCATGATATTGCCTAAAATATTTTAATAATAAATCACTTTATTAAATAAAGATTTACGTTGATTATTAATAAAAATAAAAATCTGATCAGTAAATTGAAATGGTTTATTTAGTTTAAATATTTAAATATTAATTTATTTTAATGGTTTATTTAGTTTTCTGATGCCATTAAGATTTCTAATGCAATCAATGTTATACTTTATGTTGTTAAATTTTAAATTTTAATTTTGAAATATTTAGTGGGATTGGAAACCGTAGCCTATAATAATATTAAGAATCCCATAATTCACGTTTTATTAATGCATGAAGAATGATCTGTAAAGATTTAAGAATCAGATTTTATAATTTTGTAACGTGTACAATCCCATTTTATTATTATAAAAATTTTATTTTTTAAATATTTTGTATTAATGTTTTAAATAATCAGGATATTGCCTAAAATATTTTAATAATAAATCACTTTATTAAATAAAGATTCACGTTGATTATTAATAAAAATAAAAATCTGATCAGTAAATTGAAATGGCTTATTTAGTTTAAATTTTTAAATATTAATTTATTTTAATGGTTTATTTAGTTTTCTGATGCCATTAAGATTTCTAATGCAATCAATGTTATACTTTATGTTGTTAAATTTTAAATTTGAATTTTGAAATATTTAGTGGGATTGGAAACTGTAGCCTATAATAATATTAAGAATCCCATAATTCACGTTTTATTAATGCATGAAGAATGATCGGTAAAGAACATGGGTTAATTACAATCAATAAATCTTCCAGCCTTATTCCCTAGATGAACATGATTCCAAATAATCAAACTCTTCCAGTGAAATTTCAAAGAAGACAGTTTCCTATTGTTGTCTCATTTGCAATGACAATCAATAAATCTCAGGGACAAACATTGTCATGTGTTGGATTATTACATGGTCAGTTGTATGTTGCTTTGTCAAGAGTGAAATCTATCCATGGATTAAAGATTTTATTGAAAAATCATGATAATGTTTCTGAGAATTGCACAATTAACGTTGTCTATAGACAAGTATTCCAGAAACTTTCATGAACATGTATTTATTTCAATACATCTGATCATTTCAAAGTATTCTGAGCAGGTATTTATTCAACACTTTTTTCTATATTTCATTCCATTATTATTTTTTTATTTACATTTATACAACATTTTATCTATTTTTAAATTAACCAACTCCCTTTATTTTTTTTGCAGGATTTCTGTCATAAGTCTCCTATTATTGAATTTTGAAGATTAGCTTTATTAAATTGTTTATTTAGAAACATATTATCATTTTTTTAGTATTTTCAGCTATTATAATTGCTCTTTTCAATGATTTCGTGCAACGCACGGGTTCTACACTAGTTCTATTCTATTTGTTATATATAAAGCTGATTACACGCATCCACGTGTCAGCTTCTCAGCAAAAGTTTTCCCTCCAAACTTTTCACCCACTCTTTCTATTCTCAATCAATTTCTTTCTTTCTCAAAAATATCACATCATCTTTTTTACTTTTTTTATTTTTTTTATAAAAATTGTATCTCCATTTATTTGGATTCTATTGTAGTGTTTTTTTATGAATCACGGGTATCCTCCACGAGAGGCAGTCTTAATCCTATCGTTTTCATATTTTTTTATTTTTTTATCTCACTTCCATTTTATTTTCTATTATGATAATAAAATATTTTCTCTTAATATGTTTCACTATAAAAGAATTTTTTTTAACTGCAGGTATTTTCCACGGGAGACAGTCCCGTTCCTACCATTTTATTTTTTCTCACACATTCATTTTCTTTTTTATTACGATATTAAAATATATTCTCTCATTATTCATTTTATTTTTTATTATGATATTAAAATATTTTCTCTTGATATGTTTCATTATAAAAGAACATTTTTTTAACTGCGGGTATTCTCTATGGGAGACAGTCCTGTTCCTACCATTTTATTTTTTCTCACACATCCATATTCTTTTTTATTATGATATTAAAATATTTTCTCTCATTATTCATTTTTATTAATATGTTTCTTATAAAAGATTTTTTTTTTTATGTTTTGCGGGTATTTTCCATGGGAGACAGTCCTGTTCCTACCATTAATTTTATTTTTTCTCACACATTATTATTTTTTTATTATCCTTTTCTTTTCTTTTTATTTTTTATTAAAAATTATATTTCTATTTATTTAGTTTCTATTGTAGTATTTTTTTATGAATCACGGGTATCCTCCACGGGAGGCAGTCTTAATCCTGGTGTTTTCTTATTTCTTTTATTTTTTTTATCTCACTTCCATTTTATTTTTTATTATGATATTAAAATATTTTCTCTTAATATGTTTCACTATAAAAGATTTTTTTTTAAACTACGTGTATTCTCCACGGGAGACGGTCCTGTTCCTACCATTTTATTTTTTCTCACACATACATTTTCTTTTTTATTACGATATTAAAATATATTCTCTCATTATTCATTTTATTTTTTATTATGATATTAAAATATTTTCTCTTAATATGTTTCATTATAAAAGAACATTTTTTTAACTGCGGGTATTCTCCACGGGAGACAGTCCTGTTCTTACCATTTTTTTTTCTCACACATTCATATTCATTTTTATTATGATATTAATATATTTTCTCTCATTATTCATTTTTATTAATATGTTTCTTATAAAATATTTTTTTTATGTTTTGCAGGTATTCTCCACGGGAGATAGTCTTGTTCCTACCATTAATTTTATTTTTTTCTCACACATTAATTTTCTTTTTTTATTATCCTTTTTCCTTTCTTCTTATTTTTTTATAAAAAATTGTATCTCCATTTAATGTACATCAATACATTTATAATATTTCCTAATGTTTGTTTTTATGTAATAAAAAAAATCAGAAATGGACGATGACAAAAACTGTATCACATCCTTTTTACTTTCTTTTCATTTTTTATCAAAATCATATCTTCATTTATTTAGCTTCTATTGTAGTATTTTTTCTCCTTTTTATTTGTTTTTAATTAATCATTCACTTATAATATCATTCTTCCCCATTCTCACGTTAGTAAAGTCATCCTTTAATCCTGTAGTTTTCTTTCCCTCTAAAAATTATCACATCATCATTTTTACTTTCTTTTTTATTTTTTTATCAAAATTATATCTCCATTTATTTTTATTAATATATTTCATTATGAAAGAATCTTTTTATGAACCGTGAGTATTCTCCACGGGAAACAGTCTCGTTCTTACCATTTTATCTATTCTATTTATTCTATTTAGTAATGATTTTTCAGGCAATGAATAACAGGTACCCTCCACGGGAGAGTCTTGCTTTTGTCGTTTTCTTTTATTTTTATCGTTCTTTTATTTTCTTTTTTATTATATTAAATCATTTTCACTAATTAGTCGTTCCTATAATTTATTTTATTATAAGAGTAATTTTTATAATGAACCACGGGAGACAGTCTTACTCTTACCATTTTTTTCTCATAAATTAATTTTCTTTTTCATTATTACATTAAAACATATTCTCTTAATATATAAGTATTTATGATAGCTAATATTTTATCCCGCGCGAAGCACGAGCAACATAAATCATACCATCAATTTACCCGTGTGAAGGCACGGGTCACCTACTAGTTAAAATAAATAGGAAAAAATATGTTTTTCATCCATGTAGTTTCGGTCAACTTGGGTTTTCGTCCCTATACTTTAAATCCTTGGTTTTTGTCCATGTACTTTCAAAAACCCGTAACAGTAGTCTCCGCCGTCACTTTGGTCCGTTAAACACGTGACATGTCAATTACCTAGCATGCCACGTGTACCTAGCATTCCACGTGTTAATTGTCTAGCATGCCACGTCACAGGTTTAACGGTCCAAACTAACGGCAGAGACTAATGTTTAGGGGTTTAAAAAATATATGGATAAGAAACCAAATATTTAAAGTATAGGGACGAAAATCCAAGTTGACTTTCCCCGATAAACAAATAGATTCACGGAATCATAGTTGCTTAGGGTGTAGTGGTGGTCGGTGGGGGCTCGTGCACCGAACACACGCAGAATGGTGTGAGTTCAGAGGCAGGGAAAACAAATCAGGAAGGTACTGAACCATGCTTCCAAGATTAATCGAGTAGGTAAAAAGGCCTCACTCTCGGTATGGTATGGTATGGTATGGTATTGTATTGGAGTTGGACACCTCTTCAATCCCTTTGCTATCCTTTTGACACCTATCTGCAGTTACGAGGAAATCAAGGCAACTAATTATTTTTATTGTATTGAATTGCAATATACAGAGAATATATATAGATTATACCCATTTTGCGAGTACCATTTTTATAGGAAGAAAAGAAATTCATTGACTCCCAAATTTGTGGTATGAGAGGTGTAGAGAGAAGAGGGAGAAAAAAAAATTAAGGAAAAAAATAGGTTTTTCGTTTCTATAATTTTGGCCATTTTTGTTTGTATTTTAAATTATTTATATTTATGTCCTTAAATTTTTTAAACCCTCCAAACCATGATCCTGACCGTTAGTGAAATCTGTTAATTATCTAATGAGTTGGGTAACAAAAATTACATGTTAGCCTTAATAGTGAGCCCCAAATAACTAACTTATCTAATTAATCTTTTTTATAAATTTTTTAATTATTAAAATAACCATAATTATGAAATAAGGTTTTTTATCGGATAAAATTGCTCTAGTGAAAACCATAATTTAGCAATTAGGATTATTTTAATAATTAAAAATTAATTAAAAAGTTATTTGAGACTCACTATTAAAGCTGACATGTAACTTTGGTTAGTCTGTTCATCAGGTTAATGTGACACCCTTCTACCCCAATCTCTTATACATTCATCAAATTGAAATATTAAGGAAAAGTTACGGACCACATCGGGTAAAAAGGTTCACATTTCTCTCTTTAAAACGTCATTTGATTCAAAGTCAACTCAATTTAAATAAAAGGTAAAATCAACAGTTTTCAAAAGCTAAAACATCAAAATATCAACATCTTAAAAATCTCACTTGGCCATGTAAGGCACTTAAAATAATTTTCCTCAACCTCTACTCAATAACATGAATAAAAGTAAACTCTTAATATTAAGCCCTGAATGTCACAAGTATCAGAGTGAGACCCCGCCATTTCAATACTCGACACATTGAGTGTCATCTTCATCACCTATAAAATAACCACAGAGAGTACGGTGAGGAAAAGAACACCAACTCATACATGCACGCAGAAGGCTACCCTATCCTCACCCAACACATAGTCATATTCATTAATTTCATCACATAATCATCATCAATCATTTCATCTCACACTCTTATTATTCAACATATTAACTCATCACAATTATATAAGTCACACTTCACAAATCATCAAGGACACACTCTCCACACTCAACACATAACACTCATAACATAAATTCACATTTCAACACCATCATAAAATGCAATGTATGTTCACTCTATGATCATGCACACCAAAACTCATCCTAAGGATCATGCCTCGGAACTCCGCACAATGGGAGCACCTCATCAATCCTCTTAGTTGTTACAAATGATGGCCCTACCGTTAACGCCCTCTCTTGACCGATAGGTTGCACAACACCCCTCTCTTGGGCTCATGCAGAGAATGTCCCCATCATGGTCACTGCACCCCCTCTATGGGCCCAAGCATCTCATGTATCACACCTCATAAGATTACGCTCAATGCAATTATCATCATACATCATATCTCTCACATAATCTCTATGCACAATGCATAATCATCAATTCACATATATCTCATATAATCTCTATACTCAAGACATCATCACCAATTCACATATATCTCATGCATTCTCTATACTCAAGACATCATCATCACATCATATAACAATTATTATAAATATATGATTTCACATCAAATATCCACATCACAATAATCATACCACAATTAACACACTCTAAACATCCACTTTAATCTCTCAATTCCACAAACACTTTATATAAATAACATCAACAGATTAAGGGATCACAATCATCACGTAAACAACACTTTCACACACATTTTGACCTGATAATCGATTACCACACAGCTGTAATCGATTACCAGCAACTTTGAGACACAAAATACACTCTGGTAATCGATTACAAGCCTCCTATAATCGATTACCAACATGTCAACTCTCTGGTAATCGATTACAGACCCCCTGTAATCGATTACCAGCAAGCCAAACTCACTCAACACTGCCCAGAAAACCCTGTAATCGATTACTAGCGACACGAGATGACAGTTCTTGCGATTTTTACCCCTTTTAAACCCTTTTTCTTCAACTCCTAATCAATCCTCATTGTTAATACTTCAATCCTACATGTTTTTACCGAACAAATTCAATGAAAACATCAATCTTTACTACAAATTAACACATTTAATCCATTATGGTTCCTCATCACTCAACCCTTATTTACCCCCTTTCGCTATTCTCGCTACCATCACTTAATTCGTCAAGATTAACACGTTTAAACATTAAAGCAAACAGATTTTCTTCATACAACACATAATGCACATAACAAATTCGAATTTAAAAGTCTTAGAGGGTCTTATGGTTGCTCTCACTACACAAGCACTCCCACATACACGCATAAGCAGCACCCCCCGTACCTTAGAGATGACAATCCAAAAGCAAATGGTGGCTCCCTCTTAATGATCTACTTTACAGCACCTTCTCTTTGTGGAGTCGCTTCTCTCCTCCCCTAGGGTTTGGTTATCTAACGTTTGAAAACTAATGGGGTGAAATAGATAACCCTCCCCCTATTTAAACATCTAATTGGGCTGGGCCTACTCCAACCCACCCATCCCCCTTATTAATTAATTAATTAAAATGATTTCTGATTAATAATAATTAAAGATAATAATAATACTATTATTTCTTCCTTTTATTTTATTTTATTTGTCCTACAAATTTTAGGGTGTTACAATTCTCCCCTCCTAAAAGAAAATTCGTCCTCGAATTTTCCTGAGATGATCAACTCTTGAAAAGACTCCCTCAACCTCTCCTAAATTAACTTAACATTATCTATGGTTTGATGTACTATATATGGTCCTAAAACAAATCTTACTTCTCCATCTACCCTCTCATCTCATCTAAATCTAAAATATTATACAATTATCATTCACATCACATAACATAATAAAAATATCATAATAATCATATCATTCAATAATCATATCATTCATCCATGTCATACAAGACGTCTAATACACATCTCAGTATGATGCAATGCAGTGTAGGCATGTATGCAATCTATATTATACAAAACTCTTTTCAAATCAAGAAATCTAATTTAAAATTTTCTTTTTTAAAATATTTTCGTAAAGATTTTCTTCTAGAAATGTTATTAACATAACATTCCCTCTGCAAGTCGTCACATCTTCCCTTATCAGGTTCAAATCATTAGGGTGACCAGTCCCAATCACTCGAAGCAAGATAATCAGAGATATACCAACCTTGCAGGACACTAAAAACTAAAAAAAAAAATTCAATAATGCATCTCACTAAATCAACATCACAATTTAGCACCATGGAAGCACATCAAACACATAACTCAAGGCCAGTGAACCGACCAATCAAACAAACAATTAAATCAACACAATATATTTCACTCAATAAACATCCCAAGTTCACACCACAGAAGCATAGCAAACACATAACTCACGGCCGGTGAACCGACCAGCTCTGATACCACTAAATGTGACACCCTTTTGAAGGGAATCAAGCATGTGGTCAGGGTGCAGCGGAAATAAATGGATTCCCTCCCTTGTTATAATCGTTTTGCGAAAACACGAATCAAGGCATAAAAGGTATTGAAACGAAAGGTCGTACCTTATTAGGATTACAAACGAAGCAAGTGTAGCCACGTCTCTATTGGTATCCACGCCAACAACCGGACTAGGAAACCTTCCTCAGCTCTGCTAGTAGCCTTAGAAAGTAAGAAGCGATTGCTCATGTGTCTCAGGGTAGTGCATCTTATGCTCTATTTATAGAGTGGTGGCTAGGGTTTTACTCCCTCACTCACTTAACCCTCACACTTATGGGCCTGGCCCATTATGTAATAATTCTAATTTAATTTAATTAGAATTATTATCCTTTCCTAGTGGCTTGTTGTATGCGTGTGACCCAATAGGTGTTTAATATTTGGTTATAATATTAAAATAAAACCTTTTCTTCATATTTAATATCATAAATAGTGAGCGGTATCTAGCAACACATCACTATCCAAATATTGAGATTATCAATAACTTTGATAAATCCTATTTTATGATAATAATTTATATGATTTGTCCCTTTGTCCAAATATCTAATTGAACACAAGGGCATGGATTGTGTCAACATTGTATAGTTCAATTTATATTTTCTTGATCCCCAAGTAGACTGTATAGAAAATAAACATCTCATGTTTATCCTCCTGAGCATGGCCATGCATTTTGCAGTCTCACTTTATCAAGAGGCCTACAGATATAACTCTTGTTACATAGGAGGGACAAATCCCATCTAAGGCACTCACATTCCACCACATAATTTATTATATGTCCAAAAACCCACTTTATGATTACCATGTTACATGCAACGTTTGATGATAATTAAAACATATAATTCCTTATGTAGGAATCGTAAGAATTTCAGGTCGAAGGACTTCATATAAAATTTATCAATTTAAGAAACGTTCATGACACATATGTAACAATCCATGCAACGTTCTTAAAGTGGGTCTGTCCAGTACACCATTACTCTTAATGTGTACCTATGTGAGCACATGATATCTCATATCCATGATCTGTGAGATGTGATCATCAATGAACTCACATACTAGTTTAAATGCATCTTTGTCCTAAAGATGATACTTGACTAGGGACTATTTAAGAAAAGTTCTTCACAAGATCTCACGATCAAGTCATCTACTTGATTTCTTATGAAGTTTAAGATTACTATTCTAAGGACAATAATTATATTCTAAAAGAATAAGTTGCCTTTATAAAATAACATGATACAAGTGATGGATGTTCATAAAAGTATAAGTCTCTAGTGCATATTCCTAACACCTTCTAACCCAATCTCTTATACATTCATCAAATTGAAATATTAAGGAAAGTTACGGACCACATCGGGTAAAAATGTTCATATTTCTCTCTTTAAAACGTCATTTGATTCAAAGTCAACTCAATTTAAATAAAAGGTAAAATCAACAGTTTTCAAAAGTTAAAACATCAAAATATCAACATCTTAAAAATCTCACTTGGCCATGTAAGGCACTTAAAACAGTTTTCCTCAACCTCTACTCAATAACATGAACAAAAGTAAACTCCTAATACTAAGCCCTAAATGTCACAAGTATCAGAGTGAGACCCCACCATTTCAATACTCGACACATTGAGTTCCATCTTCATCACCTATAAAATAACCACAGAGAGTACGGTGAGGAAAAGAACACCAACTCATACATGCACGCAAAAGGCTACCCTATCCTCACCCAACACATAGTCATATTCATTAATTTCATCACATAATCATCATCAATCATTTCATCTCACACTCTTATTATTCAACATATTAACTCATCACAATTATATAAGTCACACTTCACAAATCATCAAGGACACACTCTCCACACTCAACACATAACACTCATAACATAAATTCACATTTCAACACCATCATAAAATGCAATGTATGTTCACTCTATGATCATGCACACCAAAACTCATCCTAAGGATCATGACTCGGAACTCCGTACAATGGGCGCACCTCATCAATCCTCTTAGTTGTTACCAATGATGGCCCTACCGTTAACGCCCTCTCTAGGCCGATAGGTTTCACAACACCCCTCTCTTGGGCTCGTGCAGAGACATCCGCCCCGCAATGATGGCCCTACCATGCCTTCTCTTGGCCGATAGGTTGCACAACACCCCTCTCTTGGGCTCGTGTAGAGAATGTCCCCATCATGGTCACTACACCCCCTCTATGGGCCCGTGCATCTCATGTATCACACCTCATAAGATTACGCTCAATGCAATTATCATACATCATATCTCTCACATAATCTCTATGCACAATGCATAATCATCAATTCACATATATCTCATACAATTGTTAGGAATATGCACTAGAGACTTATATATTTGTGAACATCCATCACTTGTATCATGTTATTTTATAAGGCAAACTTATTCTTTTAGAATATAATTATTGTCCTTAGAATAGTAAGCTTAAACTTCATAAGGAATCAAGTAGATGACTTGATCGTGAGAGCTTATGAAGAACTATTCTTAAATAGTCCGTAGTCAATTATCATCTTAGGACAAAGATTCATTTAGACTAGCATGTGAGTTCATTGATGATCACATCTCACAGATCATGGATATGAGATATCATGTGCTCACATAGGTACACATTAAGAATAATGGTGTACTGGACAGACCCACCTTAAGAACGTTGCATGGGTTGTTACATAAGTGTCATGGACGTTTCTTAAATTAATAAATGTTATATGAAGTCCTTCGACCTGAAATCACTACGATTCCTACATAAGAAATTATATGTTTTAATTATCATCAAACGTTACCTGTAATAGGGTAATCATAAAGTTAGTTTTTGGACATATAATAAATTATGTGGTGGAATGTGAGTGCCCTAGATGGGATTTGTCCCTCCTATGTAACAGGCCGGAGTTATATCTGTAGGCCTCCTGATAAAGTGAGACTACAAAATGCATGACCATGCTCAGGAGGATAAATATGAGATATTTATTTTCTGTACAGTCTACTTGGGGATCAAGAAAATATAAATTGAACTATACAAGGTTGACACAATCCATGCCCTTGTGTTCAATTAGATATTTGGACAAAGGGACAGAGCATATAAATTATTATAATAAAATAGGATTATCAAAGTTATTGATAATCTCAATATTTGTATAGTGATGTGTTGCTAGATACCGCTCACTATTTATGATATTAAATATAAAAGGGTTTTATTTTAATATTATAACCAAATATTAAAATCCTATTGGGTCACACGCATACAACATGCCACTAGGAAAGGATAATAATTCTAATTTAATTTAATTAGAATTATTACATAATGGGCCAGGCCCATAAGTGTGGGGGTTAAGTGAGTGAGGGGTAAAACCTTAGCCACCACTCTATAAATAAAACATAAGATGCACTACCCCTGAGACATATAAGCAATCGCTTCTTACTTTCTAAAGCTACTAGCAGAGCTGAGGAGAGAATCCTAGTCCGGCTGTTGGCGTGGATACCAATAGAGACGTGGCTACACTTGCTTCGTTTGTAATCCTAATAAGCTATGACCTTTCGTTTTAATACCTTTTATGCCTTGATTCGTGTTTTCGCAAAACGATTATAACAAGGGAGGGAATCCATTTATTTCCGCTGCACCCTGACCACATGCTTGATTCCCTTTAACAATCTCTATACTCAAGACATCATCACCAATTCACATATATCTCATACATTCTCTATACTCAAGACATCATCATCACATCACATAACAATTATTATAAATATATGATTTCACATAAAATATCCACATCACAGTAATCATACCACAATTAACACACTCTAAACATCCACTTTAATCTCTCAATTCCACAAACACTTTATATAAATAACATCAACAGATTAAGAGATCACAATCATCACGTAAACAACACTTTCACACACATTTTGACCTGGTAATCGATTACCACACAGCTGTAATCGATTACCAGCAACTTTGAGACACAAAATACACTCTGGTAATCGATTACAAGCCTCCTGTAACCGATTACCAGCCAATCAACTCTTTGGTAATCGATTACCACACACTTGTAATCGATTACCAGCATGTTAACTCTCTGGTAATCAATTACAGGCCCCCTGTAATCGATTACCAACAAGCCAAACTCAGTCAACGCTGCCCAGAAAACCCTGTAATCGATTACAGTCTGCTGTAATCGATTACTAGCGACGCGAGATGATAGTTCTTGCGATTTTTACCCATTTTAAACCCTTTTCTTCAACCTCTAATCAATCCTCACTGTTAATACTTCAATCGTACACGTTTTTACCGAACAAGTTCAATGAAAACATCAATCTTTACTACAAATTAACACATTTAATCCATTATAGTTCCTCATCACTCAACCCTTATTTACCCCCTTTCGCTATTCTCGCTACCATCACTTAATTCATCAAGATTCATCAAGATTAACACATTTAAACATTAAAGCAAACAAATTTTTATCATACAACACATAATGCACATAACAAATTCGAATTTAAAAGTCTTAGAGGGTCTTATGGTTGCCCTCACTACCCAAGCACTCCCACATACACGCTTAAGCAGCACCCTTTCCCCCCGTACCTTAGAGATGACAATCCAAAAGCGAATGGTGGCTCCCTCTTAATGAACTACTCTGCAGCACCTTCTCTTTGTGGAGTCGTTTCTCTCCTCCCCTAGGGTTTGGTTATCTGACGTTTGAAAACTAATGGGGTGAAATAGATAACTTTTCCCCTATTTAAACATCTAATTGGGCTGGGCCTACTCCAACCCACCCATCCCCTTATTAATTAATTAATTAAAACGATTTCTGATTAATAATAATTAAAGATAATAATAATAATACTATTATTTCTTCCTTTTATTTTATTTTATTTGTCCTACAAATTTTAGGATGTTACAGTTAACAGATCTGACTGACGGGCAGGGACCACTTTTGGGAGTTTAGAATGTTTTGGGACAAAAAACACAAGATTTAAAGTGCACGGACGAAGACTAAAGTTGACCGAAACTATAGGGACGAAAAACATAATTTTCCCAAAAACTAAAAAAGAGAAGGTGAAAAATATGATAAATAAGGATATAAATGAGTTGAAGTATTTATGAATTATTTAGGTTTAATTCATTAAATATTTAATCAAATTCATTTATTTAATTAAATAAATAAATTAAAGTTTAAATTTGAACTTGATTATTTAAATGATTCAGGTCCAAGTTTTATAAGTTTGATATATTAAAAATTCATGAATAATTTGCTTATATTTTATTTATATATATAATAAAAATACAATAAGATTAGTAAAAGTTAAAAAAGAAAACGTAAAATTTATTTTTATAAAATAAATAATAAAATAATAAAGTGAAAGAAATACTCTAACATTATAAAAATAAGTATTAAAATATTTTTATATTAGTCAAGATGTTATGTTTTGGATTTTGAGAATATATACTCTAGAATTTTTATTACACATATCATATATTAAGAATATATTTCTATTTTAAGATTATAATTTAAAATTAAAATATTTATCCAATAATAAATTAATAAATTTAAAAAATATTTAAAGAAATATTTCATAAAATTAAAATAAAAAATTTATAAATTATTTAAATAAGTTAAGTTCAAGCTTTTTTTAACAATTTATAATTCCAAACTTTAAGTTTGCTCTTTTAAATAAATGAATCAAATTTAAACTACCAATTTTTCACAATTTAAGACTGAAGTCCATATTTTTGTCTCGATTGAAAACCCTAAACTCATTCACTGTCCCATTGATAAATGATGTGATAAGAAATAATGAAAGAGAAAATGAAGAAACTAAAACGAGGTGTGATAAGAGATGCAGAGATGTGAGAGAATGAAATATATATATAAAAAAGAGTAAACACACAAATTGGTCCCTGATTTTTTTTTTGCACCGGGCAGTTTAGTCCCTGACTTTTAAAAATGACCACATTAGTCCTTGTCATTCTTCACCGTCCATCAGTTTAGTCCAATGTCACATTTTCCGTTAACAGAGAGCTGATTTGTCACGTTAAGTGACATATAGGATCCAAAAAACCTGCAAATTAGCCCCTAACATTTTTTTAACATTAGGCAGTTTAGTCCTTGACATTTAAGAATGGTTTTATTAGGGACTAAATGTTGTAGAAACGCGTGACTCTCTTCTAAACTCTAAAAAATACCTCAAAATATATTCATTTCCATTCAAAAAGTAACCATTTATTCTTTCAAGGATCAAGTATTTTCATATTAAATCTCTTTCTTTTAACTTCTGGTTTCGTTTTTTTCTTCCTTGTTTTGATTTATGTTTTATTTCAATTAACATATTTATCAAAGGAAATGAACCCTCTTAATAATTAGATTCTATCTTCAGATTGTTCATTAGAATCTTATTTGCATTATAAATGAAAGAGAATTTTGTCCAATGAAGGAGATTTGGGGTGCTCTTATATATGAGGAAAGTTCACTAAGTGAAATTTTGTTCAATGGATTTATAATGCAAATAAGATTCTAATGAACAATCTGATGATAGAATCTAATTCTTAAGAGCGTTCATTTCCTTTAATAAATATATATGTTAGTTGAAATAAAAACATAAATCAAAACAAGAAAGAGAAGAACGCAACCAGAAGTTAAAAGAAAGAGATTTAATATGAAAATATTTGACCATTGAGAGAATAATTGGTCACTTTTTGAATGGAAATGAATGTATTTTGAGAGGTTTTTTAGAGTTCAGAAGAGAGTCACGCGTTTCTACAACATTTAATCCCTAATAAAGTCATTTTAAAATATCAACGACTAAATTGTCTGATGTTAAAAAAAGTTAGCACTACGCCAAATTTATGATACCAACTTAAGGGCGCTCTCGTGTTGGTTAGCGCCTAAAATGATCGTTTTAAAATTAGAGCGCTTAAAATTTGGGCGGGAGCGCCCTTACAGGTAAAAGTTAGGGCGCTCCATCAGCGCGCCCTCTTTACCAAGGTTTAATTTTTTTTTTATAATACACTGGTCTTGAGGACGCTCTAGGGAGCGCCCTCCATTCTTTTTTTATAGGGAGCACCCTCTTTGCCACCATAATTTTTTTTTAAAATCTAGAATTGAGGGTGCTTCTGTGAGCGCCCTCCATTTTTTTAATAGGGCGCTCCCTGTGAGCGCCCTCTTTGCCACCATATATTTTTTTAAAATTCTGGAATTGAGGGTGCTCTTGTGAGTGCCCTCTTTGCCACCATAATTTTTTTTTAAATTCTGGAATTGAGGGCGCTCCTGTGAGCGTCCTCCATTTTTTTAATAGGGCGCTCCCTGTGAGCGCCCTCTTTGCCACCATAATTTTTTTTTAATTCTGGAATTGAGGGTGTTCCTGAGGGCGCTTCCGTGTTTTTTAATAGGGCGCTCCCTGTGAGCTCCCTCCTTGCTAATTAAAAAACCAATTCTGTTTAAATTTTTCCCTCCCGTGCGCGTCTAAAGCTCCCTCACGCTCTTTCTCTAAACTCATATCCCTCTCTCTAAAAACTTTCTTTCAGCTTCCTTCATCTCCCTCATTCTCTCTGTGCGTTGCTTCTCCTTCCCTTCTCCGTGCGCCTCTATAAGCTTCTTCTTCCCTTCTCCGTCTTCTCCGTGCGTTGCAACCGTAGCAAGCTTCTCACTCCGGCGGTCAGTCTTCCATTAACCGCGAGCAAGCTTCTCACTCCGTCTTCTTTGTCTTCCATCAACCGTGAGCAAGGCGTTACCTCCCTCCGGTGGTACAAGCTTCTCTGTTTTCTCCGGTGGTCCAAGCTTCTCCTTCCCTTCTCCTTTCTCCCTCCGGCGGCGCTCTCATTGACATTCTCTCCTCTTTCACTTCACGGCAAATAGGGTAAAGGATTGCTCACATTGCCATTTTTTGCTATCTGCACCTCATTTTTGTTGCTGTTGCACCTTTTTTTCCTGCACATGTTTTTTTCTGCTATCTTCACCCCTTTTTTGCTATCTGAACTGTTTTTTGTGTTATTAAGGGGTTAGATAACATTGAAATTTGTATATGAAAATTAGTAATGTGTACATATTATTATTGAACACTTTTGGATTTATTGTGATTGGTTTGGAGTTAAAAATGTGTGTTTTATGAATTTGGGAAAATTAAATAAATAGGGGATATGCTACTTAAATTTTCTATTGGATTTATTGTTGTTGGTTTGGAGTTAAAAATGTGTGTTTTATAAATTTGGGAAAGTTAAATAAATAGGGGATATGTTACTTAAATTTTCTATCGGATTTATTGTTGTTGGTTTGGAGTTAAAAATGAGTGTTTTATAAATTTGGGAAAATTAAATAAATAGGGGATATACTACTTAAATTTTCTTAATTTTTGTGGATTTATTGTTGTTGGTTTGGAATTAAAAATGTGTGTTTTATAAATGATTTAGGTGTTAAGCATATAGGTTGTCATATAATTACTAATTATAAATGTTTTGATGTTATTTTGTTAGAATATGGATCGTTCTTGGATGTTTGCAAACCACAACTAAGCATAATTTATAAAGTATGTGATTTGAAAATGAAAATGGAAATGTAATTTACAAAGAGTTGAAGCAATGTTATAAATTACAAAACTAGGCTAGCAGTTTTATGGAGCCTATACTGAAACGTCACATTAAGTGTAATGGAAGATGAAATGACACTGATAAAATGTCACATTGAGTTGAGTATTGTTACATGTCATGTTTTATGGTTGTTTCTATGTAGTTGTATAGGTATTTCATACTTTTAGAACACTTTAAAGAATGCATAGGAAACTATTCAAAGTATGACAAGTTTCAATTCCTCATTTCAAGTAGATAACCTTAATTTTGTTTGTGTTGTGAATGTGTAAATGAAATTAAAGGGTTTTACATACCTCTAGTAATTGTTTGAATGATAAGGAATTAATATGCATGGTTTTAGAGGTAGCTATTGGGAGCAGACTGAAATATATGTGCAGGATAAAGTGGTTTTAAAATGCAAAAAATTGAAAAAAATAATAATAAGAGGGCGCTTCCTTGGAGCGCCCTCCCTAAGCACGTCCTGTGCATAAGGAGGGCGCTCCAAGGAAGCGCCCTTGTTGTGTATAACCATGGCGCTCCAAGGAAGCGCCCTCTCAAACAGACGCTATGTTGAGGGCGCTTCCATGTTTTTTTAGCGCCCTCTTTTGACTTCCGTCAGAGCGTTTCTACGCACGCCCTCCTTTTAACGACCAAACAAGAGCAGTTTCTATTAGTGCGCACGGAAGAGCCCTTTTATGGTGCACGGGAGCGCCCTTAAAGGTCTTTTTGGCATAGTGTAGGGACTAATTTGCAGGTTTTTTGGATCTTATGGATCACTTAACGTGACAACTCAGCTCTCTGTCAACGGAAAATGTGACATTGGACTAAACTTATGGACAATGAAGAATGTTAAGGACTAATGTGGTCATTTTAAAAGTGAGGGACTAAACTGCCCGATGAAAAAAAAAGTCAAGGACCAATTTGAGGGTTTACTTTATAAAAAAATGACAGAATTATTATTTCGGGAAAGCTTTCTGCAATATAATAGAGGAAAAAGAGGGATCCAGATCCTCTTTCGTGTCTATGGCCTCTGCAACAAGATTTAACTACGGAATAATACGGAATTAGTAGGTATTTAAAATCCATAACTAATCCGTAGCTATTTTGCAGTTGAAGTTGCTGCAAAGACAACACCGCTATAAAGGATTTCAACACGGAGAAAGAGAAGGAAAAATATGAAAACATTTAATAATTTCTTTTTGAAATTTAGATGAAAAGAAAATGAAATAACGCTTTTGTTATTCAAAATCAACGGTGTTGAGAAAAACAAAGACAAAGAACTTAAAACTAACAAGTAACTTAACTTTGTCGTTATAATTTTTATAAAACACTATTAGAGCTAAACTGACTATACATGCATTAAGGAATGGGTACTGCTTAGGCACTAGTCCCATTTTGCTTTTTTGAAAATAATATGTTACTTCATCCGCTCGTATAATTATAAGACAACATTTGAAACCTTTTCATGGATTTATTTATAAGATAAAGTATATAAATATAGAAACATTTTTTTTTTCATATTTACCCTTGTTCACTGTTAAAGGTTGTAAAGTGACAATTATCATGATAGTAAAATTTAATTTTAAATATATGTAACTTGTAATCTTTGTAGAGTAATTTCTTGAAAATTAATGTATTAATTACTTTTTTTATAATATATGTATTTTTGTCTGAACCGTCTATAAATAGGACCGATGGGAGTAACTATATATAAATATAAATTTATTATGTATATTTAAATGTGCAACTTATTATTAAAATATTTAAAAATAAAAAATACGAGTATGTCTTATTTTTAGAAGGAATGTGTTAACATTACTTAAGAAGTTATAATTTTAAATTATATATATATATATATATATATATGAAGGTGCATAACTTATTAACATATATATATTCTTTTTAAAAGTAAATGAAATTAAAGTATGTTGAATCCCTAAGTAATTTAAATAATTCTATTTATAATAATAATTGTGATATTTTTTACACTCTTATTTTCTACATCTCTTTTTATATATTTTTTTCTTTTCGTTATATATATATATATATTTCACCTTTTACTCTTTATTTTTATTTTATTTCATTTTTTTTTACTACAAAGGAAGAAAAGATTGAAAATATCGTGTATTAATGTTATTCTCGACGTGATTGATTCTGGTTGTGATTCACGCGCGACTTCATTTTAATTATTGTTAAATTTAGAGTTAATTAATATATAAATTTCGTACGTCTAGAAATTAACATGTCAAATTTTCACAAATATATCCATCCATCTGTTTTCATAATTTAGTTCTTTGAAGAATGTATATATTTGATATGACATATATCACGTAAAGGTCTTGTTTTAATATATTTTATTTAGATTAGATCGTTCTAATTAATTATTCAGGGCACACCACCCACCATTGTCCATGGACAGCAACCCATCTTCTCAACAAGGAATGGTGTCGTCAACGCGTCCCATATATCTCAGCAACCCCGTGGTAATTGACCTCCATCGGCATAACACATCGGGTTTTGAATAATCAATTAATTCATATATATTTAGAATTTAGTGCATGTGTATATATAGATATGAACAGTAGCGCAGTTTGAATTACTTTTCTAGTTTATGGAAACTTTTTAATTTACAGAAAGTTTTTACAAGGCCTTATGGAAATCGGAAAATATAAATTAGAAAAGAGTTTTTCAAAAAATTAAGATACGTGAACTAAATTTGAATTCATATAATAAGAAATTATTATTTAAAATTTTTTTAGTTATTATAAGATTAATTATTTATTTTTCTACAAATATTTATTGAAAAATTTATCTAAACCAACTTTAATGTTGTGTTTGGCTGACAAGAAATAGGATGGAAATGGATAAGGGAGGAAAAAAAAGTAGAAGTATCAAAAAAAATAAATGAGGGAGGAGAGAAGTGGTGTAGAAATACATAACTTCTCTCATTTGGATGATGAAGGAAATAACTGAGAGATGAAGGAAGTATATGGGTCTCAACTAGTACAATTTCTCTGTGAAAGAGGCAAGATTCAGTGAAGAAATGGAGCATTGATGCCAGAGCCGACCCAATATTGCCCAATATGTAGTGAGGTCTCAAGTAAACTTTTATTTTGGGGTCTTTTTAAATATATGAAGTGAAAGAAAGATGATTTAAAAGTTAAAATTCATTTAGCAAGGATTGAACCATCAAATTGAGGAGGAAAATCAATTTATAAACCAATGAACTAGGCTTAATTATAATAATTATTTTTTGTATAAAGGGTGTTACTAACAATTAGGGGTCTAAAGCAAGGGCTTGAGCACCTTACCCTTGGCCCGACCCTTATTGATGTTGAAACAATGAGGTTCTCATTTCTTACATTGTCCACCGAAGGCCGTGATCTGTGCGCAGCATCTCCATTCCACATCGTGCGGCCACCACACTATCTCCTTTGTGCACAATGTTGCCCACACCACATGGCACAACCACCGCCTCACCATATTCCACTCCTGGGAGAAAATGGGAAGAAAAAGAGAACCACCATCGTACTGCGGCGAGGTGATGTAACAGGGACTATCACTGCGGTCAGGTGGTTGTAGCAACGTCATTTTTCAGCTATGGGTTGTGTACGGCGGCAATAGAGGCCGTAAAGGGGAGCGAGGCAAAGCAGACGACAAGATAAAGATGCCTCTGCCGGCAGCGTTTATGGTGACTGGAACAAGGAGGTGGTATGCCGACTGTGTCCTTCTGGATCTGCTGGACAGAGATGAAAGGGATAGACTAGGGCAGACCAAACAAATATGTAGGTTTAAAGCAAATTATAAAATTAGAGGATTGTTTTTTAAATGAAATGTGGAGCCTAATTTTAAGAAAAGAGAATTTATTAAATTAAGGAGTTTTTTTATAAAATATTACTTTAATTACTATCTATCAATTAATAACTTTTTAAATTTTTTATGAAAATAAAATATTAACAATATATATATATATATATACACATATAGAGTCCGGATACGTTGACATCGGTTGTCAAACTTTAAGAGTTATCTTAATACCTTTTTGTAAAATGAAAATTTGACCAATCCATTTGTGGAATTGAAAGTTTTTATAAAGTAAATCAAGATTATCAAATTTTCATAAAAATTGAAAACTAATTGATACATTATCAAATTAATTTATTTTAACGTATAATATGTTTTTAAAATACAAGTAAAAGTATACTGTTAGATAACATATATACCTATAAATATCCAAATTATCTTAAATTTAATATAGATAATCATAAAAGTAATATAAAGTTTTACACAGGTGTCAACAGATTCTCACTCATATATATATATAGAGAGAAAAGAGGCTTCGTACGAGGGGAGGCCTAAAGCATTTGTTTTACCCGGCTCCCCTTGGGTCGGACATAATAGAGACTATGTCATTCTTTATGACTTTACCTTTAAATTAAATAGATTGTAAATTTGTAATGAACTTATGAGGATAAAAAAAAATCGATTTTCATGTCATTTAATTGATTGTATTGTATCTTATGCTTGTAAAAAAATATTTTTCTCCTATCACTACTATTAAACTAAATAATTAATTTTTTTATTTCTCTTTTATTTGTCACTTATTTCTCTCATACCAACCAACTTATAAATCATCCATATCTTTTTCTTATTTCTCTCTTATCTATATTTCTCTCCTCACACCAAACAAAGTGTAAGTTTTATCACATAAATTTAACAGTTTTGATAACATTAAATTTTTGATAAGGCTACACAAAATAAAAAAATATTAATTACTTTTTATTCTAATAAATAATTTTCATTTTTATATTCTATCCTCAATCCTAAATAAAAATGATATAGAAACTTTATTTAAATGATAATTAAAATTAAAAATTTAATAAAATAATTTTTTAAGCTTGTGATTAAGAGAGCATAATACACTTTTCCCGACATCTCACGGATAAATGTTAAATTAATACCTTTAAGATATTTTATTATATAAAAAATAAAGCATTTTTAGATATTTATCTTTGGTCTGTTGCATCGATAATCCACGTAATATGTTTTGCAATTATATATCATTATGTGAGCAGATAAATGTGGAACTTTTCGTGTCACTTTCGTCTCTTTTTAAATTGTAATAATATATCACTAGTCAGACTCAGAGGACGGCCTGTTGCAAACTTTTAAATGTTGACACATGAATCACATTGAGATAGTTTTTAATAATCAAACTAATTTTTAAAATTTAAAAAGAAAAACTTTAATTTGCGAATTTTCATATTTGATTTAATTTATTTATATTAGTATTAAAATATTTTTCCCAAATAAGTTGTTTTTTTAACTATTGTTCATATTTCACAAAAATACATATACCATACACATAATATTTATTAGCTTAATTTTAAAATTTAAAGAGAAAAAAACCTAATATGTCACACAAATTATCATTAAACTAATTATTTTATTATGTAAATTATTTTTTTAAAATAATAAATTTAAAATATCAATAGTGTTTATATTTTAATTTTTATTTATCAGTTCATTTTATTTTGTTTATCTATATCCATTAAAATGATTTCTTAAATTAAATTAATTTCATAGAATATTTCAAATTTAATTCTTTTAGTTTACGAAAATATACATTTAGTACATGAGATACTCGATCACTACAATTTCAAGAACTAATTAAAGACAGAGAAAATAGAAATAAATATAAAAGAAAAAATGATAAATTGCATAAATAATCTTAATTTAAATTAACATTTTTATTAATTAAATTATTTAAAATTTATTTTTATTTCATAAAAATAACCATATAATATATAAAATAATTGTAAGTTTTATTTTAAAATTCAAATAGAATGAAAAGAACTGAAAAAGAATAAAAATAATGAATGACACAAATTATCATCAAGATAAACTTTTATTAATAAAATTAAAATTTTAAAAATAAAATTCCAAATATATATCTATATCAATTTTTTTTAATTCTATGTTCAGGCAATATGCAAGAGATGCATTAGCAAATTTTATCTATGCAAGCTTATATATTTGACTGGCATCAGAGTTGGAAGGGTTCCGGGACATGAGTTGTAAGTGTAAAGAAATTTTACACAGACATTAAATGATGTGTTGCCACATTATTTATTAAATTTAATAATACATGAGGTGTCACATTCATTGAATGATGTGGTAACACACCATTGGATGTTTGTGTAAAATTTCTTTACACTGACAATATATATTAATTAAATCCTTATCATATAGAGTTTAATATAATTTTTTTTTATACTGTCAGTGTATATTTCATTATTTTTTTCCTCCCCTCTTTTTCATACTCTCACACTTCAAAATTTGAGTGTGAGAGGAATATTTTCCATCCCGAAAATACTTTCTTTCATCTTCGAGAGCTGTTGCATCATGCTAGTTGTGAAAAAGCCAACACTTTTGAAAAGGTACATTTCCGCCTAGACATAATTAACTGGGGGGTCACTCCACCACGAAAAACTGTGGGTTTGCATGGTTCCATTTCCATCCTTTTTTTTTTTCCTTTTTTTTTCTATCTTAGCATGAGATATTGACATGAGATTACAACGCATCTTTAGCTCTACACAATTTTTTGTTCGAGAATAGTAACGTGTTTCATTTTGTTCAAAATCATATTATAATTAAATATGAATCAGTCTAATTATAATATTTTTAATATTAATGTTAGACTTTTGATGTATTCCAAACATTTATATATATAGCTCTCTTATTGAAGATTTTTTTTTCATACATAAATTTTCCACTCAAGAGTTTAATAAAGAGCATTGAGATTTAAACATGTAACATCTAATCATCTATACCAATCACATACTACGTACAGCTAGAGTCACTTGATATAAATTTAGAAATGAAAAAATAAATATTATTTTTTGTAAAAAAATTGTGAATATATAAATAAAAAATGAATAAGGATAGAAGGAAAAAGTGGCAACTGCCACATCAATAGTGTAACACTACTAGAAGTTTAAAGTTCTCAGATTTTAGGGATTTGATTATAAGATTTTTAAACTAAAAGAATTTAAAAATATTATTACATATTTATTTAATTTTAAAAGAAAATTAAAAAAAATGTGTGACATAAATTATCGTTAAAATATTTTCTGTTAATCAAATTATTTTTAAAATTTATGAAAAGTGAAAAATGCTAAATATCTTTAATTATTATCAGTAGAATAACTTTTTTCTCAATGAAAAAAAATTAAAATAGAATTATTAATTTCATACTTATTATCCTTAATCTTGTTCTGAACCTACTTGACTTTTGTGGGACAGGATGAAGAGAGCAAAATTCAATTGTGACCCACCCATTGCCATTTCTAAGGTTAAGAGTGACAATAAATAGTGTGAATGTGTCAAAAGCAAAAGTTGGTAATTGTAGTATTTATTGATATTGATATCTATACAATTAAAAATAATAAAAAATGTAAAAGGAAAAATAATATATATATATGTATATATTAATATATCATTTAAAATTAATTTAGTTAATTTTTTTATTTCAATTTCATAAATAAATATTAATTCTTCATATTTCTTATATTGTATGAAAATATATGTCGGACGATTCTAGGATGGATCAAACAAAATTTGGTTCACTTAGTCCAGCTTACATTTTTTACTTACAAAAGGTAAATAGATAATTTTATTTTTTTATTAAATAGTCTTTATATGACTATTTGAGTTTAATTTAAGAAAAAATATGGATTTACAATACAACCTATGCTAATTTCATTGATAACATATTAATTTAAAGTTAAAAGGCAAAATTTTACATTACATAGTAATATCGATTTGAATTTTTATTATTTTCAAGTAATATTTCATAAAAGCAACTGAAAACTATTTTAATATCAATCATTAATAAAATGAGCATTAAATTTGGTGATTAGGAATTTAAATTACTATATTTCCATATTTTGGACCACGTGAACCACGATTCACCGTAGACAAACCCATACTATTGAAAATGATGATGTTTACTAGTTTAATTTTTAAAATACACATAAAAATATTAAATTGAATTAAAAATAATTTGGGACACAAATTTTCATTTAAATATTTTTATTAATTAATTTATTCTTAAAAAAATTTCATGATGTTAAAAATTAAAAATATATTTTTATAGTGATTTTTATTACTAGATTCTCTTTTCCAATAAATTAATATTTTAAATTTTATTTAATTATGAATAATTGATTAAAGTAATTATTGATTTTTTTTATGGTTTTAAGGATAACTTAATGTTAAAAGTAATTAAAAAATATAAGTACCTTTGTAAATATTTTTTAGTCCGCTTTCTCAGTTTTAAATTGGGGCACTATTTCTTTACCTTAAATTTAAAAAAGAAAATTTAAAAATACTTATACATTTGCTGCGCCACACCCACACGTGACAATAAATAGTATGAACACAGCGAAAGCAGAAGTTCATAATTGTAGCATTACCAAAACTTAGTATAATTTAAATTATTCGATTGTAACTCTTTCCCTTCGTCTATTTTGATTGCGTCAAAAGTGCATGTGTATCCTCCTTTTAAAGTGGTGTAAAATCAAGCTCATGTGCCGACACCCCCACCATGCTTGGTCTATTCACCTCGCCAATTTTATTCATGAAATGGGTTAGTAATACACTATTTAACATACTCTTTTCAACACATTATTTATAATTTAGTAAAAATTTCGTTAGCCCTACCATATTAAGAGTAAGACTCAAATGATTTAATGAGATCCATATAAATTTTAATCAATCACATTAAGCATGTTAAGATTGATGAGTGTATTAGAGAGTGTATTAGTAGCATTACTCTTCCTTCATTTGTTATTTTCCCAAGTATATATATAAAAGTACAATGCAAACCACTTTGCTAAGAATATTAATTAATGGTTTTATTTTTTAATATTAAATGAAAATAAGACATATAAAATTGTTAAGGTGAATGGAGTGTATATATTGATTAAGAAAAAGTTTTCTCACTTGTGCACATGGGCACATTTTTATTTAGCTAACAAAAGGTAAATAATTTGAGGAAAAAATGAGTTAAGTTGCTCAAAATTATAAAAATAATATAATATTATGAGAATACATGAAAAATTCTAAATTATCCAATGTAGCAAATCATGTGAGTTGCTCCATTGGAAATGGCCTTAACACATCACAACATTGATTTTCCCAAAAAAAAAATCATTAAATTAGTCTTTCAAATGTTATAAATATTCACACTAAGGAGAGAATTTAATAATACACTTACATATCTTAGAGATTAAATTACAATATTAATCACCATTGGGCACATGGATCAACCGGTAAGGAGCTATTCCAACTTAATCAGTAGTTTTGAGTTCGAGCCCTGGGTATGCAAATCTATGTAGCGACGGCTTAGCGACATTTTTTTTAATTTTTTTTATCTAGTGACGACCATGGTCGTCGCTAAAGATATTTTTTTTAATTTAAATTTATTGTTATTTATTTTATTTTAATATTTTTTAATTGTAAAATTATAAAGAAAAATACAAAATACTATATAAACACACTGATAGAGGGAAAAATATATATTTTAAATATATATTATATAAAAAGATTGTTCATAGGGATGGCAATGGGTACACTCTGGGCAGAATACCACAGTGCTCATCCTCGTACCCGCGTTTTAAAAAAAAACTCGTATCCACGCCCGTTACCCCGCACTTTTATTAAGTAAAAAATTAACAACTTACTAAAAAAATATTAATTTAAGAAACCTAT
The DNA here is from genome assembly GCA_026901365.1 of Sesbania bispinosa. Taxonomy (NCBI): domain Eukaryota; kingdom Viridiplantae; phylum Streptophyta; class Magnoliopsida; order Fabales; family Fabaceae; genus Sesbania; species Sesbania bispinosa. Next base: position 245,352 of record QLOH01000852.1, read on the forward strand.
ATCCCAATTGAAAATATTACTTGAAGATCGTCTAAACATAATTTTTAAATATCAGTGATACAACAATTTAATTACATTGAAACACGATATGTTAATGTTCTAAAACACAATAAATGATCTAAAGTTCAAAATTTTTATTAAATATTACAATATACTTTCACATCACTCTATTTTATAAACTTGGATATCAAGTGTTAGAATTCTTCAAGATTTGTAAAAATGATTATTAACACTAATTAGTCATATATTATAAAGTAAAAAAAACACAAATAGGTAGTTATTAAAATATATTTTTAATTTGTAATATTATATATATATATCAATTTTATAATTATGCATAAATATATTAGATATTTTAATAAAATTAATATATCCATATATAATTATATATGATATTTTTAATTAAATAATTTTATATATATGTGTGGGGGTATGGGGCGGGCTGGGCATCAAAGTGCCCGTACCCGCGCCCGTCCCCATGATAAAATGCGGGCTTTTGCCCGTACCCGCGCTCATACCCGCTTTGCGAGTTTTTACCCTGCCCATTGCGGGTAATTTTTGCGGGTACCCATAGGGCTTGGGCTCAATTGCCATCCCTAATTGTTCATACATAATACAATAAAAAAATAAAAAACATAATAAAAAAATCAATGGTGGCGACGACTGAAGGGAATCAAGCATGTGGTCAGGGTGCAACGGAAATAAATGGATTCCCTCCCTTGTTATAATCGTTTTGCGAAAACACGAATCAAGGCACAAAAAAGGTATTGAAACGAAAGGTCGTACCTTATTAGGATTACAAACGAGGCAAGTGTAGCCATGTCTCTATTGGTATCCACGCCAACAGCCAAACTAAGATACCCTCCTCAGCTCTGCTAGTAGTCTTAGAAAGTAAGAAGCGATTGCTCATGTGTCACTGGGGTAGTGCATCTCATGCTCTATTTATAGAGTGGTGGCTAGGGTTTTACCCCCCTCACTCACTTAACCCTCACACTTATGGGCCTGACCCATTATGTTATAATTCTAATTAAATTAAATTAGAATTATTATACTTTCCTAGTGGCATGTTGTATGCGTGTGACCCAATAGGATTTTAATATTTGGTTATAATATTAAAATAAAACCCTTTTATATTTAATATCATAAATAGTGAGCGGTATCTAGCAACACATCACTATCTAAATATTGAGATTATCAATAACTTTGACAAATCCTATTTTATTATAATAATTTATATGCTCTGTCCCTTTGTCCAAATATCTAATTGAACACAAGGACATGGATTGTGTCAACCTTGTATAGTTCAATATATATTTTCTTGATCCCCAAGTAGACTGTACAGAAAATAAATATCTCATATTTATCCTCCTGAGCATGGCCATGCATTTTGCAATCTCACTTTATCAAGAGGCCTAAAGATATAACTCCTGTTACATAGGAGGGACAAATCCCATCTAGGGCACTCACATTCCACCACATAATTTATTATATGTCCAAAAACCAACTTTTTGATTACCCTGTTACATGTAACGTTTGATGATAATTAAAACATATAATTCCTTATGTAGGAATCGTAGTGATTTCAGGTCGAAGGACTTCATATAACATTTATTAAATTAAGAAACGTTCATGACACTTGTGTAACAACCCATGCAACGTTCTTAAGGTGGGTCTGTGCAGTACACCATTACTCTTAATGTGTACCTATGTGAGCACATGATATCTCATATCCATGATCCGTGAGATGTGATCATCAACGAACTCACATACTAGTCTAAATGCATCTTTATCCTGAGATGATATTTGACTAAGGACTATTTTAAGAATAGTTCTTCATAAGATCTCACGATCAAGTCATCTACTTGATTTCTTATGAAGTTTAAGCTTACTATTCTATGGACAATGATTATATTCTAAAAGAATAAGTTTTCCTTTATAAAATAACATGATACAAGTGATGGATGTTCATAAATATATAAGTCTCTAGTGCATATTCCTAACAATCTCCCACTTGCACTAGAGACATTCAGACATAACTATTATGCCTAATGATTTAGTGTGCCCTTCATGCTTCTGCTGCACAAGGGGTTTAATGGGTTTGTAACAACGACTGTTTCTTGCTTCGAACTTTTCTAGCTCACAGCGCCACCATTCAAACAAAACACATAACCTGATTGCGATCTTCAACCATCTTTGTCGGTTTGGAAGCTAGCATCAGTGTAACCCTTTACAAGTAGTTCTTCCTCACCTCCATATATCAAGAATGAATCCTTAGTTCTTCTCAAGTACTTAAGGATGTTCTTGACTGCTGTCTAGTGATCTTCATCAAGATCAGACTGGTATCTTCTAGTCATGCTTAAAGCATATGATATTTCTGGTCGAGTACATAACATGGTAAACATGTTAGACCCTATAGCGGATGCATAAGGAATCTGACTCATGCGACCTCTCTATTCTTCACTGGAAGGAGAATGAGCCTTAGATAGGCTTATACCACGTGACATAGGCAAAGATCCCTTCTTAGAATCTTGCATGTTAAACCGTTTTAACACTTTGTCTATGTATGTACTTTTGACTTAGGCCAAGTAATCTTCGAGATCTATCTCTATAGATCCTGATACCTAACACATAGGTCGCTTTACCCAAATTTTTCATAGAAAAACAATTTCCTAACCAAGTCTTTACAGACCGAAGGGTAGGAATGTCATTTCCTATGAGGAGTATGTCATCTACATACAAAACCAGAAAAAATCACAAATGTTGTCACTAACCATTTTTGTAGACACAAGGTTCATCCTCATTTTTAATGAAACCAAACTGCTTTACAGCTTCATCAAAATGAAGATTCCAGGTTCTAGAGGCTTGCTTTAATCCATAAATTGATTGTTGCAACTTATATACCTTTAGGTATAACAAAACCTTCAGGTTGTATCACATACACATCTTCAAGATGGCTTCCATTTAGGAAACCTGTCTTGACATCCACTTGCCAGATTTCACAATCATGGTAAGTTGCAATAGCGAGCAAGATCCGAATAGATTTAAGCATGGTAACTGGGGAAAAGGTTTCATCATAGTCTATACTATGAATCTGCGTGAAACCCTTAGCCACCAACCGTGCTTTAAAGGTACTTACATTACCATCCATGTCAGTTTTCCTTTTTGAAAATCCACTTGCACCCTATGGGTTTTATCCCTTCAGGTGGCTCAATCAAGGTCCATACCTTGTTAGTGTACATGGAATCCATTTCAGATCTCATGGAATCAAGCCATTTCTCAGATTCTAGACTCAAAAGAGCTTCTTGGTAAGTCACTGGTTCATCTTGATCCATTAGAAATACATCCTCTTCCTGAGACACAAGGAAACCATGTCTCTCAGGTTGGTGACGTACCCTATCTGACCTACGCAAGTCTTGCACTACTTGAGCAGGTGGCTCCACAACACTTTGTGGTATCTGCTCTTGTTCCATTACCGGCTCATTGCTACTCTGTGGTACCTGAATTTCTTCAAGTTCTACTTTCCTCCCACTCATTTTCTTAGAGACAGATTCCTTCTCTAAGAACATAGCAGTCCTAGCGACAAACGCTTTCCTTTTGCTAGGATTATAAAAGTAGTGACCCTTAGTTTCTTTTGGGTATCCCACAAATAAGCACTTATCTTATTTAGGTCCTAGCTTGTCTGAAACTTGGCGTTTCACATAAGCTTCATGATCCCAAATCTTCATAAAAGACATACTAGGTTGTTTCCCAGTCCATATCTCATATGGTGTCTTTATGACAACCTTAGATGGATCACGGTTTAGTGTGAAGGCTATTGTTAACAAAGCATGACCCCAAAAGGAGTCTGGGAGATCAGAGTGAATCATCATGGATCGAACCATATCTAATAGAGTTCGATTTCTCCTTTCTGAAACTTCATTCCATTGAGGTGTTTCAGGAAGAGTGACTTGGGATACTATCCCATACTCTCTTAGATAGTTATCAAATTGTTGGCTTGAGTATTTTCCACCTCGATCTCATTGAAGTGTTTTAATAGTATTGCCAAGTTTGTTTTTATACTTCATTCTTAAATTCCTTGAACGGATTTGTGTTCCATCAGATACACAAATCTATATGTACTGAAATCATCAGTAAAAGTGATGAAGTATTGAAAACCTCCTCTAGCCATTGTGCCCATGGGCCCACATGCATCACTATGTATGAGACCAAGAAGATCACCGACCCTTTCACCCCTTTTCCGGTGAATGGGGTTTTGGCCATCTTCCCAAATAAATAAGATTCACATCTCTCAATTGATTCAAAATCAAATGAGTCCAAATAACCATCCTTGTGGAGTTTGGATATGCATTTCTCATCTATGTAGCCCAAGTGACAATTCCAAAGATAAGTTGGGTTCAAATCATTTGTTTTGACCCTCTTAGAACTTATGTTATAGACAGGCACTTCTATATCAAGAACATATTGTTCAACTTTGCACAACCATATATAATTCAAATAAATTGAACAACTATTGTTCTTTATTATGAATGAAAAACACTCTTGTCTAAACAAGAAATGAAATTAATATTCACAAAAATAACAATCATCCAGTTCAATAAGTAGTCCAGTTGGCAAAGTTAAATAATAGGTTTCTACGGCTAAGGCAGCAACTCTTGCTCCATTTTCCCACGTAGGTCGACTTCTCCTTTAGCCAATGACCTACTTCATTTAGATCCTTCACATTCATACAAATGTGAGATCCACATTCGGTATCCAATACCCAAGATGCAGAACTAGGTAAATTGACTTCTATAACATAGATAACTGAAGCGGAAGTCTCACTTCCCTTCTTCTTGATCTCATCTAAGTACTTTACACAGTCTTTAATGTCCTGATTGGCCACAGTGGAAACATTTTCCTTAACTATCCCACCCATAGTCTTCGAAAACAAAGGTACTAGGCTTATCCTTGCCTTTGTCCTTTGGTTTGAAATAGGGCTTCTTGAACTTCTTCTTGCCCTTGCCTTTTCAGGTTGGACCATCAACATGGCCTTCCCTTTACCTTTATTAATGTTTTGCTTAGTTGTTCTCAACATGCTTAGCAATTCTAGCAGCTATTTGTCAAATTCATTCATGTTATAGTTCATGATGAATTGGCTATAGCTGTCCAGCAACGATTGCAGGACAAGATCAGTGGCCAACTCTTGGCCTAATAGGAATCCAAGCCTTTCTAGGTTTTCAATGTACCCAATTGCTTTATGTACATGAGCACCAACAGGGGTTCCCTCTGCCAGTCTACATTGATAAAGTGCTTTTGAGATTTCAAATCGTTCAAGCCTAGCTTGTCATTGATAAAGTCTCTTTAAGTGTACAATCATATTGTATGTCTCCATGTTCTCATGCCGTTTTCAACATTCATGGTAGTAAGCATAAGGCAACCTACATCAAGAGTAACATCCAGAAGCTTTCTAAAAGCATCCTTGTCAGCTTTCGAAGTATTTGCAACGGGTGTTTCAGGAATAGGCCCTTCCAGGACATACAACCTTTCCTAAGGACAATCCTTAGGTCTTATACCAGTCTAGAAAGTTAATTCCAGACAGTTTGTCCTTCTCAAGGACAGATCTCAATAAAAGTTACTTGTTGTGCTCGTTGCTATGCACGTAAGTATCATATAACAAACATATTTAACAAGGTCTTTAATTAAATATGCCTCCCACTATTTTGATTCAAAACAAGTACCCTCAATATAAAGAATCAAAAAATCCCATCACTAGATTTTCTAGTGGGCCAAGATCCATATTTCACCTTATTTTAAGTCAGCTTTGGTTGATCGCTTAAGAAAAGGTTATTTAGGTAGGAACACGCTTCCAATTGTATCTCATACAACTCTTGGATAGTTAGGTGAATAACCCTTATTCTAATTCATCTTATGAATCAATGCCTAACTCAGTGCCTCTAGGTTTTTCAATCTTATTGAATATACCTAGTTAAGTCAAAACCCAATGGTTGTCAATAGATAAATGTACCCTGCTTTGGCAGACCCACATGTATCCCATCGCCCCTCACTAAAATAGATAAATGTACCCTGCTTTGGCAGACCCACATTTAATCGATTCAAGTTTACACATTGGAAGGCAAAACATGACTTAATATCAGTGCCTCTAGGTTCTTCAATCATATTGAATATACCCAATCAAAGACCAATGGTTGACAATCGGATATTACTTTTATCCTATCACGCCTCACTAAAATAGATAAAGGTACCCTGCTTTAGCAGACCCACTCTTCATCGATTCTAGCCTTGACGAGTGTCATTCATTGGAAGGCATAATAAGCATTGAGGGATTTGATCACTTTATTTTTCTATTCCTTCGTTAAACCATTTAACAAAAACATAATCGCCCTTCACTAAAAATTGATAAATGTACCCTGCTTTGGCAGACCCACACTTAATCCATTCTAGCCTTGACGAGCGTTATTTATTGGAATGAAAAACATAACTTAATATTCCCTTTGAGGGATTTGATCGCTTTAATTTTATTCGTCGTTAAACCCTTTAACATACAAACATGCATCTCATACAAACACATGATATGGTTATGGCCTCCTAAAATCCAATACAAAATTACATCACATATAATCTTGAAGTCTCCATCCACATGTCTCCACATGCTCCTTTGACTCCATGCTCTTTCCAGTTACATTACATACAAGAAGAAACCTCGTTTAACATACGAGGGGATAGAGATGAGAAGAGAATTACAAGAGGAATGTCAAGAGGTATGGCACGACACGCAGGTCGTATTTAAATTTAAAATAACTAAGGCCATAACCAACCATCATGCAAAACCAACATCCATTGATTGTAGAACGAATGATATAATACGATGTATATATTAAGCGAGGTTTGATTACGCGCATACGAAATAACACACTACGCAGTGTAATACGGGGGTCCTGCTGGTATTTGAATACGTTCTACACTACGCAGTGTAGAACGAATGATATAATACGATGTATATATTAAGTGTCTCGGATCAAATGAATACTTCACAAACCGATAAACGAGTGAGTCCCTCGTATCATTTAAATACGTTCTTGTCAGCAAATTGATAAGTGGCATGTTTATCGCAACCAATATTTGAGTCAAGAAAAGGTTTCAACAATTGAACCCTTTGACGCCCCAGACATGAACTTTTTCATATTCCATGGGACCCTCCAACATTAGAACATATAAACATATATATACATCGCACATAAAACAATCAATAAAGGATACATCGCTCATAAAACGATCAATAAAGGGAATAAAATAAAATGATTCTGAAAGCTGCGCTTCGCTTGCGCTTTACCTGCGCTACAGCGTAGGTGAAGCGCAAGTATTAGAATCAAAGACGTAACCTGCGCTTCAGTCTGCGCTACAGCGCAACTGAAGCGCAAGTATCAAAAAAAGCGTAAACTGCGCTCCGCTTGCGCTGCAGCGCAGATCTGCGCTTCAGTCTGCACTGCAGCGCAGACTGCAATGCAGAAAACAACGCTTCGTTTTACCTGCAGTTCACCTCCGCTTCACATGCGCTTTACTTGCGCTCAGTGTGAGTGAAGCGTAAAAACGAAATTTCAAAAAACGTTTTGCGATTTAAACAATAATAATACCAGAATATCACTATATTCAAAAGATTAAAAGCTCATAACGTGTTTATCGCAAACCAAAGCTCTGATACCAATTGAAGGGAATCAAGCATGTGGTCAGGGTGCAGCGGAAATAAATGGATTCCCTCCCTTGTTATAATCGTTTTGCGAAAACACGAATCAAGGCACAAAAAAGGTATTGAAACGAAAGGTCGTACCTTATTAGGATTACAAACGAGGCAAGTGTAGCCACGTCTCTATTGGTATCCATGCCAACAGCCAAACTAGGATACCCTCCTCAGCTCTGCTAGTAGACTTAGAAAGTAAGAAGCGATTGCTCATGTGTCATTGAGGTAGTGCATCTCATGCTCTATTTATAGAGTGGTGGCTAGGGTTTTACCCCACTCACTCACTTAACCCTCACACTTATGGGCCTGGCCCATTATGTTATAATTCTAATTAAATTAAATTAGAATTATTATCCTTTCCTAGTGGCATGTTGTATGCGTGTGACCCAATAGGATTTTAATATTTGGTTATAATATTAAAATAAAACCCTTTTTATATTTAATATCATAAATAGTGAGCGGTATCTAGCAACACATCACTATCCAAATATTGAGATTATCAATAACTTTGATAAATCCTATTTTATTATAATAATTTATATGCTCTGTCCCTTTGTCCAAATATCTAATTGAACACAAGGGCATGGATTGTGTCAACCTTGTATAGTTCAATATATATTTTCTTGATCCCCAAGTAGACTGTACAGAAAATAAATATCTCATATTTATCCTCCTGAGCATGGCCATGCATTTTGCAGTCTCACTTTATCAAGAGGCCTAAAGATATAACTCCTGTTACATAGGAGGGACAAATCCCATCTAGGGCACTCACATTCCACCACATAATTTATTATATGTCCAAAAACCAATTTTATGGTTACCCTGTTACAGGTAACGTTTGATGATAATTAAAACATATAATTCCTTATGTAGGAATCGTAGTGATTTCAGGTCGAAGGACTTCATATAACATTTATTAATTTAAGAAACGTTCATGACACTTATGTAACAACCCATTCAACGTTCTTAAGGTGGGTCTGTGCAGTACACCATTACTCTTAATGTGTACCTATGTGAGCACATGATATCTCATGTCCATGATCCGTGAGATGTGATCATCAACGAACTCACATACTAGTCTAAATGCATCTTTGTCCTGAGATGATATTTAACTAGGGACTATTTTAAGAATAGTTCTTCATAAGATCTCACGATCAAGTCATCTACTTGATTTCTTATGAAGTTTAAGCTTACTATTCTACGGACAATGATTATATTCTAAAAGAATAAGTTTGCCTTTATAAAATAACATGATACAAGTGATGGATGTTCATAAATATATAAGTCTCTAGTGCATATATCTAACAACGACGACTCTGGTATTGTGCCGGGGGACGATCCTCATCCTCATCCAACAACTGCTCATCCAGGATGTCATCGTAGTGGGGATGCGGCTGAGCCTGAGCTTGAGCCTGAGCCGGAGCCGGAGCCTGAGCCTGAGCCTGAGCCGGACCCGGAGCTTGATCATGGGCGTGATCCTGAGCAACCTGAGCCTCCACCAACTGGTGCATCTGTTGTCGGAGTCGTGCGAAGTCCTCCTCCAACTTTGCAACCTTCGCTTCAACACAGTTAGCCTGCTCACTTGCTTCATTGACTTCCTGGCGCAGCGCTTCCTCGCCTGAATGTCGTGACACGGACCCGTCACTTCCGCTGGTATGAGCCCGAGACTCCAGAGTTGGTCACACCTGGACGAAGGTTGGTTGACAAGTCCCCGGTGCCATAAAAGCGGCCTCGGGTCTTGCCACCCGTAACATCCTTCCAGATATGTAGCTTGGTGGAGCCATCAAAGCTGGAGTTGTCCCCCATATGTGACTCCACCTCTCTCACGCGGTCTGGTAATTTGTCTGTTGAGTACATGTAAACATATAATTAGTTAGTTATATATTCAATTGAAAATATTTGAAATTATATAAAAAAACACCGATAAGCACAAACTTGGACTTACATAGGTGGACCGCGCCTAGTCATCTACCCAGCCACCACCCTTTTTTATGTGGGTGGCCACAAAAAACTCATCGGGCTCTACCTCCCGCCCAAGGTTTCGAGCCTAAACAGAATAAGAACACAAATTAATTATTTTAATAACAAATAGAAAATAATACAGAAGAGTGCTTGTTTATACATATCATGTCCAACGTTACCTCATGGTGGCCCTGCGGCCCGTGGTGTGGGCTGATTTCCCACGTTGAGAAGCCCGAATGCTCTTGTTACGAGCAAACTTCTCCTTGAATTCATCAGAGGCCCAGTAGGCCAAAATACCCTTTCAGACCTCCTCAACACACCAAGTGGACCTCCTCCCAGCCGTCCGGGCCTTGTTCATCATATCTCTTAGGCGACGAGTAATCCTCTGCTCGTACACCTTCTTTATTTGGGCTTCATCAGAAGGGTCCCAAGTAACTTTGCTTTGAAAAAAAAGGTAAGTTATTAGAAAATGACATAACTTAAGGAAAAAAAAATATAAAGTGTTTAGGGTTTTTATTTACCGTAAACTCGGCTCACCACTTGTCTCATACATGCTATGGGGTGACCTCCCACAGGTAGTGAGGACCCCAGAATTGCGAATGAAACGCATGACCAATGGATGCGATGGGTAGGTTGTTAGGCACCCAACTGCAAAATAAACAAATTCAATATTAGCTGTTAAAACAATTAAAGATTCAATATTATCAATTCAAAAGAAGTAAAAAAATTAAATAATTATAATCTATATAAATTATTTCTTGTAGTGAATTATATTAAAATAACATACCTATAAATATATCACATTAAATAAATTAAACAACATACCTATATCACATTGATAAACTAATAAAACTAATAAACTATTTATTATTAATAAACTAATAAAACTTATAAACTAATAAACCTAATAAACAACATACCTACTAAAGCAATGTTTAAAACTAATAAACTAATACCTGTATCACATTGATAAACTAATAAAACTAATAAACTATTGATTATAATAAAGTAATTAAAATTGTAAAACTTACTGGTTGCGACGTCGGAGAAGGAAGAGGGATGAAGGTGCAAAGGGACCTACGATCAACCGATTCAGATTCTGATTGGTTGAAAATGAACCTATGAAGGAGAGGGAGTGTTTAATCGGAGAGATTTTGAAAATGAAAGAGATAGAGAGGGAGAGAAACAGGGTTTGAACGGAGAGGAGGAAAAGAGAGGAAGGAGGAGGAATGTGGAGGAAGAAGGAAGAAGAGTGGAGGGGGAAAGGTTTTAGCGCGTATCAAAATTAACGTAGCGACGACCTCGTCGTCGCTATGACCATTGCTACGTTAAAAATTACTCAGTTGCGCCAAAGTTTTAATTTTAATTAAAACGTAGCGGCAGCCATGCTGTCGCTACAGTTAATTTTAATATTTTCAGGAAAAAAATAGTTTTTAAGTGTAACGACGACCCAACCGTTGCTACCGTCGCTATGTAGCGAGGTCTAGGTCGTCACTAAGTATTAATTGCACTGGGTTGCACATTTAATGTTGTAGCGACGACGTAACGACGACATAGCGACAACGTAGCGGCGGTTTGAGAGATTAGATTTTATAAAAAAATTAAAAAATCAGTAGATAGGGGTTCACTCATTCTTGTTTCCACAAGTAAAGGTGCTTAAATTAGATCAACTTTGAGAAGAAACTCATATATAATATAATATCATTCATTTTCTTATTTTTACCATTTGATTAGTTTGATTTTAACTTCAAATCTAATCAATCTAGTATATATTGATTTATATTATTTTTTATTTTTTAAAGTAAGCAATAAATAAATTATAAAATGCAAAATAAATATAATTAAAATTAATGTAACTGTTAAGAACAATTTATAATTCAATTTTCTATTAATTTTGTTAGTGACTGTTAGGAAGTTACTTAATTCTGTTTCATTATGTAACCACTCAATGTGGGTTTCTGTGTGTACAAAAGCAAGTATTAGCATTAATAAAAGTAGTGAAAATTTTGTGTAATAATCTCTACCTAGTGAAATACCTTTGTATGTGTGTGATAGAGTGTGATTGCTTTAACAAACTGGTATCAAGAGCAGTTTGTTAAAAGGACCCATTGAAGGTTTGCATGTGAAGTACAAAAGAGTTTCTTGGTGAAGTACAAGTTGTAGTATGACTAGACCAAATGGAAACTTTCCTGTAAGTCTTCCAATTCTTGATGGCAAGTATTGGGATAATGGAGCATTCGGATGTAAGAGATTTTTGGGTTTCAAGATGTGCTTGAAATTGTGATGGAGGGATATTAGGAGCTGCGTGAAAGCTCCACTAATGCACAAAGACCAGTCTAGAAGGAATCCAGGAAGAAAGATGGTTAGGCAATGTTCATTCTACATCAATGTGTAGATCCTGCCATTTTTTAGAAAAATGTAACAACTTCAACAACAAAGGAGGCATGGAAATAATAATAATCCGTTACACGGGGGGAAAGCTCAAAAAGGTTCGATTACTGACCATGAGAAGACAATTTGACTAGTTACAAATGGAAAATCAAGAAAAGATTGTTGATTCCTTCACACATGTAATTACTCTAATAAATCTTATGAAGGGATGCGAGGAAAAGATAGTTGACCAATTTGTGATTGAGAAAGTTCTGCGCACTAATTCCCAAATTTAATCACGTTGTGGCGGCTATAGAGGAGTCCAAATATTTGGGAAAAAAAATAAAGGTTGAAAAGCTTCAAGGTTCTTTAGAGGCTCAAGAACAAAGAATGAAAGGAATGTAGAAAGACCATTTGAGCAAGCTCTATAGGCTCAACTGATCAAGAAAGGGAACAATGATCGTGGAAAAGCCAAGAAAGGTAAAGGTCATGAAAAAAAGGAGGAAATCAAGCTAACAAGGTGGAGAGGTTCAATCTGGACAGAATCTTAGTGAGAGCTCAAATAGAAAAGGGGGAACCTCAATAGGTGATAAAGGTGAAAAGAAAAGGTTTGATAAAATAAAGATCAAGTGTTATAATTGTCAAAGGCTTAGATGCTTTACTAATGAGTGTTGGGGGAAATAAAAGACACAATAATGATGAGGCCAATTTAGCTAGATATGATGACTTTGAAGTTGATCCATTTGTGCTCATGGTGACTACAAAATTTAATTCTAATCCCTCTAAATCACGGTATTTGGATATAGGATGCTCAAACTGTGAACACTCAATTTTGTCCGGATTTCTAAAATTAAAAATATAAAAAAAAGTTGGAAATTGATTTATTTACAATTACACATTTTTTGTTTTAGTTTTAAAATTTTAAATTCTCTCACTTTTTTACCCGAGTCTATACTTATTTAATCTTCTTCCCCCCTTTTTGTACTTGTTGTTTAGATTTAAATATATAAAAAAGAGAAAAGTTTAGTTTTATTGTTCTTTTATTAAAACAATTTAAATGCAACAAAATAAAAGGATAAAGTTTCAGTTGATAAATAATAAAGAATAAAAATAATGGTGATGAAAAATAAAAAAAATATATAACAAAAAAGGTCCAAAGTCAGCCTAAGTTGATAGGTCAGTTGCATTTTATTGGCTAGGTGACAACCCTTGCAACCTTCATGTTTGCCTAACTATTCATCAAATGCCAAAAAGAGAATTCATAAAAAGGCATAACTTTTACCAGCATGAGGGGGAAAGTGTTGAAATTTCACATGATAGGAAACTAAAAAAGGATTGGTGAGGTTCATCCTATAGCTATCAACTTACGACCTTGGAGCTTGAAGCTCATCAGAGAAGAAACTATCTGACATCGAAGGAAAGAAAGGGTGGGATTTTAAAAATGTTGCACGCAAAGGGAAATAGGAAAAAGACCCGTTACTGCTTAGCACTGATGAAGCTTTTGGAGAAAACAAAACTTTGGCAACAAGAGAGGATAAAAGGAGGAAGCAAAGATAGAGAGGTGGGGGTCTGATAAAAGAGGTGGGGCTGAAGATTGAGAGAAAATATTCCAAGGGGCGAAACAGAAAGTTAGGGGTCTCTCATCAGGGCTCTCCAACAGCTAAGTGAATTTGGATTCCACCTATTTTCTCAACCATCACAAACACTTAATCATACACTAGCCTTAAGCCCAGTTCTCAGATCATTCATCTTTTGTATCAGAAGTTTTGGTTTTGGTCATTCCCTTTATCAAAGCACCAGAAAAACTTTGCGAATGTTGCATTTTCAGCAAACAACCAAGAAACACATTTCAGTCTTATGCACTAGTCGGGGCAAATGAGTTACTTGGAGTTGTTTTCTATGATGTCTGTGGCTCATTTGAGACACCATTCTTGGGAGATAACAAGTACTTTGTATCTTTTGTTGATGAATTCAATAGAATGGTTTGGTTATATTTGATCAAGAAAAAATGTGAGGTGTTCTTGATATTTCAAAAGTTTAAATCTATGGCTGAAAAGCAATATGGTAAAGAACAGATAAAGGGGAAAAAAACACCTCCACTGAATTTGATTTTTTTTTGTGAGAAGTATGGAATACAACACGAGGTGAAAGATCCTTATACTCCCCAACACAATGGGCTTGCTGAGAGGAGAAATAGAACAATTCTACATATGATAAGAAGCATGTTGAAAGAGAAGATACTACTTCATGATTTATGGGGAAAGGCTGTGACAACAACAAGATACTTTTTAAATAGTTTTCCAAATAAGAAATTAAGGGATTTGACACCACATGAGGTCTGGACTGGCAGAAAACCTAATGTTATACATTTGAGAGTTTTTGGATCCTTGTACTACAAACACGCGTACCTGATCAGAAAAGAACAAAGTTGAAGGGCAAGAGTGAATCAATGGTTCTAGTTGGATATCACCCCCACTGGAGCCTACAGGTTGTACAATCCAACAACAAATAAAATTATCACCAATAGAGATGTGAAAGTTGATGAAAACAACACATGGGAATTCAATCATCAATATAATAGCAACAGAAAATGGAGTGACAATGAATCTTAGAGACATTCTGTTTGATGATGCTGATGAACAAAAAGGAGATGTTGGAAGCATAACTCAATGCCAAAGATCACATAGAAGAAGACAAAAGCCAAATAGGTATAATGATTTTTAAATGTTCAAGAATGCTAATACACCATAAGGAGATTTGGTGCATTTCGCTCTATTAGCAGGATTTGAGTCAATTGATTTCGAAGATGTAATTAAGGAAGGCATATGGATTGAAGCCATGAGGGAAGAATTAAGATCAATTGAGAAGAATCACACATGGGACCTGGTGGAATTGGCTACCAATAAACGCCCAATTAGAGTAAAATGGGTGTTTAAGGTGAAACTAAGACCTGATGGATCTGTGGATAAATATAAAGACATGTTAGTGGCAAAATGTTTTCTTAAGAAGGCTGGACTTGATTACTCAAAAGTTTTTCCTCCAATGTTAGAATTGAGACAATTCATCTGGTTGTTGCTTTATCCAATGCAAGAAAGTGGTCTCTTTTTCAGCTTGATGTAAAATATGCATTTCTTAATGGACCTTTGGGATAAGAGGTCTATGTGTCTCAGCCTCCAAGATTTTAAGTCAAGGGTAGCGAAGGAGAGGTGTACAAGATTAATAAAGTATTGTATGGCTCGAAGCATGCTCCTAGAGTTTGGAACAAAAAAATAGATACATTTCTATAGCAACAAGATTTCTCCAAGTGTTCTGTAGAGCATGTGTCTATGTAAGGTAGAAATCTAACTTGAATCTATTGGTGATTTGCTTATATGTGGATGACTTACCAATTATAGGTAGTGATTTGAGAGAAATTGAAGCATTCAAAGCAACTATGAAGGAAAAATTTGACACGACAGACTTGGGAATCCTTTCATTCGGATTAGAGTTTGTGGTTACTGAAAAGGGTATCATTATGCATATGAGGTAATATATTAATGATATATTGAAGAGATCCAGTATGCTGAAATGCAATAAAGCTGTAACTCCAACAGTATCAAATCTGAAGCTTGTAAAAAATGTTGATGAACCAAAAGTGGAAAACACCTTATTCAAACAACTAGTTGGTCCTCTCAAGTTTGTTTGCAACAATGGTCTTGATATGTTATTTTCTATTGGATTAATCAGTAGATTCATTAAAGATCCAATGCATTCCCACCTAGCTGCAGCCAAGAGAATCGTGAGATACTTGAAGGGAACCTCAGAATTTGGTTTATGGTTTCCAAAAGAATAGAAGTGTACATGTAACTGAATTGGGTACTCAGACTCGGATTGGAGTGGTGATATAATGGATAGGAAGATTACTTTTGAATATTTGTTTAAATTTCCGAATGCCATAATCAGTTGGATTTCTAAAAAATAATTAGTGGTGGCCTTATCTTCATGTGAAGCGGAATACATATCTGCCTCTCATGCAACATGTCAAGTAGCTTGGCTCAATTCTCTACTTGATGAGATGAAGATCAAATTGGATGGACCTGTGCAATTACTAGTTGACAACAAGTCTGCTATAAGTCTGGCTAAGAACCCAATTGCACATGGAAGAAGTAAACACATAGAGACCATATTCCATTTATTAAGGGATCAAGTGAACGAAGGAAAACTTGAAGTGAAGTATTGCAAAACTAATCAACAGGTTACTGATATACTGACTAAGCTTTTGAAGAATTATAGATTTTTCATGTTAAGCACTACAAGAAATTTGGTCGTCGCTAGAAGGGGAAAAATATCACTACAATGCAATTAGCGACGACCACAAGGATGTCGATAAAATACTCGTCATTAATACTGTAGCGATGAGCAATAACAGTCGTCGCTACGTAGCGTCTGCTTGCCCGACGCTAAAGTCGTCGCTATGCTGAAGTCCGTCACAAAGTGAAAAGATCACAAGTCGTCACTAAGCCATCACATCGTAGTGATGGTTGTGTCGTAGCTAATAATTATATTATTTTTAAAAATATTTTTTAAACTAGGGACGGCCATGGCCGTCGCTAATGATTATATTAATTTTTTAAATTGAATTTGCAATTTTATATTTAATTTTATTTTAATTTACGGATTTACGGTTGAATTATTATAGAAATTCAATTTTTTTATTTTATAAACTTTATATCATATTTGTTAACGATCTAAAATATAAAGAAAAAATAAATACTATATAAAAACACCTATAAAGAAAAAAATATAAACACTATATATACAAAGTTTATAAAAATATAATACAATAAAAAAATCACGGTTGGCGGTGATGACGCTGCTGTGGTTGTGGGCCACGATTGTCATCGATCCAAGGGCTTGCCATCCAGGTCGCCATCGTAGTGCGGGTGCGGTTGAGCCTGACTGAAGCTGGTAGAACCACCTGCACTACGGGCATCCAACACTATTTGCAACTGTTGTCGGAGTCGTATGGGCCCGAAACTCCTGAGTGAGGTTGGTCACACCAAGATGAATGTTTCTTGACAAGTCCCCAGTGCCATAACAACAACCTCGAGTCTTGCCACCAGCAACATCCTTCCAGATCTGTAGCTTGGTGGACCCATCAGTGATAGAGTTGTTCCCCATCTTTGACTCCACCGCCTTCACGCGGTCATGGTAATTTGTCTGTTGAGTAAAGATAAACTTATAATTAGTTAGTTATTCTAATGCAAATATATCAAATTATATAAAAAAACACTGCTAAGCATAATTTTTCCTTATATACGTGGACCGCGCTTGGTCGTCTACCCAACCACCACCCTTTTTTGTGTGGGTGGCCAAAAAAACTCGTCAAGATCTACATCCTGCTCAAGCTGTCATCGCTACACAGAAAAATTACACCAATTAATTATTTTAATTACAAAGAGAAAAATAATATATAAAAGTAGGTTTTTACCTATCATATCTGGCGCGGCCTCAATGTGGGCCTTGCAGTCCGTGGTGTGGACTACTCCGCCTCGACGAGAAGCTCGATTGCTCTTGTTACGAGCAGACTTCCCTTTGAACTCATCAGAGGCCCAGTAGGCCAAAAGACCCTCCCAGGCCTCCTTACCACACTAAGTGGGCCTAGTCCCACTTGCTCAGGCCTTGTTCATCATATCTCGAAGGCGTCTACAATCCTTTGCTTTTACACCTTCTTAATTTGAGCCTCATCTCATCCTCAGCCTCAAGGGCCCAAGTAACTTTGCTCTGCTAAAAAAACTTTTAAGCTAAGTCATTTGAAAATGTCATAACAAGTTTAAAAAATAATGTAAAATGAAGGCATTTTACCGTAAACTCCTCCCACCACTTGTCCCTTACATCCTTCGGGGTGACCTCCCACAAATAGTGAGGACCCCAGAATTGTGATCGGATCACATGACCAATGTTTGCGATGGGGGGTTATTAGACACCCAACTTCAAAATAAAGAAATACAATGTTAACACTAAACAATTATAAAAATTCAAAATATTAAAGTAATAAAAAATTGTAGAAACTCACCATCTTCCATAAGTCCAGATGATAACCCTACAGTGAGGGTCCTGCTCATGATCGGCACTGGAGCTGGCACCCCGGTGCGGAGGCTGCTGTACATTAGGCTCGGGGTCATCCTCCTCATCAATGTCAACCTGGGGGTGGTCCTCACCTTCTGAGTTAGAAATATATGGTAGGTCATCCTGCACCTTGGGGGCAACCTCCTAATATCCCTGAGTAGGGATGAACCTCATCAGCTCCATGAAGGTTGCAACTGCAGCACATTGGGTAACCTCTGAAGGGGTGGGCACCATGTATTGTGCAGGGGCGAAGGAAGAAGGCTGCTCTGGCAACTGCTCAGGGAGAAGGATGTTTGTCCTATCCTGGCCTAAGCAAGCTGCCTGTGCAGCAAGCTCGCCCGAAGGGATGGGGCTCCCTCTAATGGGTGGGACCTTCTGTCCACCTCTACCACGTATACGAGACATATTTATCTAATTTTAATAAGGTTAAATTAAATATTAAAAAATATAGCTATAAATTAAGTAAATAACTACATAATAACCTAATTTTAATAAGTTTAAGTTAAATAGCATACAAACTAGTACCAATTAAATAATTTAAAGAACATACCTAAATTAAATTAGCATAAACTAATACCAATTAAAATATTTAAATAATATAACTATATAAATTATTACTATTATCTACTAAGCATTAATAATAAATAATTAATAATTACTAATTACTATTAATCCTTTTTTTATGAGTAAAATTTAGGGTAAAGGGATGATGCCCCAATATAAGGCAGGGAAAGTCTCTGGGCTCAAAGAGCACTTACAGGTACTTACATTTACCTCACCCCAAGGGGACAAGTAGGGGTTTTGAACCTGCAACCTGTCAGATGCGAGACCTTGTCTTGCTCCAGTACTTGTCCAAGCCCTTGGGGTTACTAATTACTACTAATAAGTACTAATTACTAAATAACTACCTATATAACTATAATTAAAAAACATAAATTAATTAAATAATTACCTGAACGACGACTGGTAGTGGTGGACGACGGCTGGTGGTGGTGAACTGTGGAGGAGGAAGAGGGAGGAGGGACAGAGGGGCAACAAATGGAGCTTCTAATCGGTTTAAAATGAACTTTTGTACGAGGGAGAGTGTTTAATCAGTGAGAAATTGAAGTTGAACGAGAGAGGGGGAGAGAGGAAGGAGGTGACCAGAGGTGGAAGGAGGGGGGAGAGGGGGAAGGAGAGGAAGGAGGAAGAAGAAGAGGGGAGGGGGAAAGAGTTTTGTGTGCGCAAGTTCTAAACTCAGCGACGACCCGACCGTCGCTAAGTTAATAATTTTCTCTGACGCGCCAATTTCAATTTTTAATTAAGTCGTCGCTACATATATTTTTTTAATTTTTAGAAAAAAATAATTAGTTTTTTCATTTTAGCGACGACCAGACCATCGCTACAATACGAAACGTAGCGATTGTCTGGCTGTCACAACGTATTAATGACACAGTTACGCGTTAAAATGCGCATTTAATGATGTAGCGACAGCCGTTGCTAGTAGAGACAATGCATGGCCATCGCTACGTTTTCGCATCTAAAAGTGCACATTCTTGTAGTGAAGGAAAAACTTAAATTAAATGTTGTGTCTTTAGAAACTTGAATTAAAGGCGGATGTCGAAAATAATTCATAGTTCAATTTTTTGTTAATTTTGTTAGTGATTGTCAATAAAGGATAAAATATCATTTTAGTTCCTGTAAAATACTCAAATTTTGATTTTCGTTCCTGAAATTTTTTTCTTTTTTATTTGATCCTTATAAAAATTTTAAGCTATTTTTTTAGTCCTTGTTGTTGATTCCATTATTAATTAATTACGAATGTGTCAAACGTCCATCACAATTAGTAATCATATATATTGTACCTGACACATTATACAACAATGTTAGCCTCCTTAAACACATTCAAAGACTATTTGTGATATATATGAAGAAGGAAATGTACAAAGAATTTCAGTTTCAAATTGACCATGAAATTTGACTCTATAAATGAGTTTAAGGATGCTAACACTCTTATATAATGTGTTAGGGTACTTCTAAAGTATTTTCGACTATTATGGACGTTCGACACATTCAAAATTAACAGTAGAATCAACATCAGGAACTAAAAAATAGCATAAATATTTTATAAGGATGAAATAAAAAGAAAAATTTTTCAAGAATAAAAATCAATACTCGGATATTTTATAATGATTAAAAGGTTATTTTACCCCTCAATAAATTAGTTAATTCTGTTTCATTGTGTAACCACTCAATGTGGAAGTTTCTGTGTATAAAAGGCACATATTAGCGTTAATAAAAGTAGTGAAAATTTTCTGTAATGAAATACCTTTGTACGTGTGTGATAACTCAGACTGTGATTGCTCTAACAGCAATGTATAAAAAAATCTCACCATAATCAATGATAGTCACACTTCATCAGTTATAAATTTAATTATAATTTTTTGGTCAAAATAATATTAAATCTTTTAAGTAAAATAATCTAGTACATAATACATACATTCGAATACATTTATATTGAGCCAGTTTAAATCAAAAACGAAAATTGATATAATGCAATTAAAAAAATATTTTTATTTTAATTTATTCAATTTACTATATTAAAAATGATATGTTTATGAACATGATTAAATAATATACACAACTATCAAGATCAAAAAGGTATTAAATTTTTTAATAAAATAAAAAAGATACATGAAAAACAATACTTATTAGAGAAATATATAGAGATAAAAAGTGTATTGTTTATTGTTACAGCTGTATGAAAAATAATGCTTATTTATAATAGAAACTTTAGGAATTTTTCTAGGGAAAAAAAAAGAAAATTGTGGGATATATTAACTGTCGACAAAGTCCAGTTAATGGTTTTATGAATATTATTTTGGCGATTTTGCAAGGGTTCTGAGTTCCGACTCTCTGTTGTGTCCAGCTTGAGGGAGATTGCCAATTGGCTACCGCATCAACATCAAGTAACAAACAAGTACTATTATATTTTCTTAATGCAACTGGCATGAGAAAATGTAGTGATTGTTGAATAGTATTAATATCAATTTAAATAAAAGAAATGTCTTTATATAATTTTTAATAATAGATTTTGAGCAAAGTTTTAGATGCATCTTACTATATATTATCTATCTAGTATCTCCCAGGAGAAGGATATCACTCTGGTAATTATCTGTTCAGTATATAGTATGAATTTCTTATTTTCTAGCTGCTGAAATACTTCTCTTTGTGATTAGAAAAATAACAAAAACAAAGTGTTGGAGACTTGGAGTTAGCTTTAATTTCTTTCTTTCTGTGTTTGTAACAAAGGCAAAAAATGTTGGATAACATTTTTATTTTTTAAGAAATTACACCCCAAAAAACATAAGCATATAAAACATCATTACTTAAAAGGGATTATGTGACAAGGGATTTTTAAATTCCACTGAGAAAATGACAATCCTTGTTTGAAGGAAAAAAACAAGGATGAGTAACAGACTAAACAGCCATGAGAGCTTTACATGTACACAGTAGAAGTAAAAGTGGCTTCCACATCACACACAGTAAATTAGCGAATGGTGACAAAATCACACGGTCCCCCCTTCCCCAGGAATCTCCTCTGCATTGGCCATTTTTGGCCTCCAAGGAAAATCAAATGGCCTATTTTTATCAGGGACATTCATAAATTAATTTACTTTAATGAAAATAAAACAGATATCCAAAAAACTCAATGAAATGGATCTTTTTGCAGGTAAAAAGGTGTCCAAAAACTTCAAAATTGAATAAATTAAAATTTAAAAATTATTTTTTTTCATTGAATCATATTTTGCATAAAAAATATTTTAATTTAATTTTAAAAATTATTTTAATTCCATTTAATCAAACTTATATATATTATTTATATATTTATTATAGTTTTTATGATTTGTTTACTATCTTATTGAAAGAACAGTGGTTAAGATTAAAAAAATAATATAATAAAAATCACTTTAATTAAATCGTATTTAGAAGGTGTTTATTTGTCAAACGCCGGTTAAATTTAAAAACAAAATGATTCTATAATAAAATACTCCTATAATTTAAGAAGATAGGATGAAATGACTTTTTTTTAAAAATAATTTAAGAGTAAATTACATTCTCCTTTTCATGAGAGAAGTTTAAATTACATTATCCTCCCTTGAAAAATCAATATATATTATATTTTAGTCTATTTTTTAAAAAATATTTTATGGAAGGTGAATAACTAGGAATAAGTTTCTTAACAAAATTTTTATTTTTTCTGCAATTTTTCATATTACTAATGATTAATTTTAAATATTTTATTATTTATTTTAGCACTTAGAAGATAAAAAGAAATTTTAAATTCTAATTTTATCAACTTTAATTAAAATTTTGACAAAAATCTTTATCTTATTTTTTAATGTCTTATAGTTAATAATAGAAATTAAAAACTATATACTAATGATATTAAAATTCACAAATTAAGAAAAAGTATTCACAAAGAACTTATTTACATTAAAAAAGACAGGAGAGTGTATGTTTAAAAATAAGAGGAGAGAGTAATATAATTTAAAAGAGGGGAGTGTAGTTTACCGTTTCACATTTTGTTTGTTTTTTTTCCACTTACATGATCTATCTCCATTTCATCATATACAATTTTTTGCCAAAATCCTGACAGCTTCCTCCATGCTGTTCCAATTTTGAAGTTAACTTCCATCCCCACCCAATAATAATGCAACTCACTACCACTTTCCTATGTAACTTTAGTTTTCATTCCTTCCCCTCCCCCACCCCTCATTTATTAATTTCCTCCCAAAACAAACAGAAAAAAATACATTAAGCATAAGTGTAAGTAACATTTCCCGCATTGAATTCAATTCCCGTGTCTCCATTTCACCACTGACGCGTGCTTTGGGAACCTACCTCATAATAATATTACTATATTAGTTTTAATTAATTATATATTTTTTATTTATGATTAGAAAGAAAAAAAATGGTGGGCCTCTCGAGGCAAAGGAAGGCCCAGGTGATACCCACTGCGACACAGACCCCCATCTGCTACTCCTTTTTCCAATCTAAACCGCCCTTATAAATATTCTGTATTCACCCTCTCTCCCTTCATCACTCTCACTAATCTAACTAGTAAAACTCAACTCAACTCAACTTACTCACTGCTCTTGCTCTAACACCTAATCCTTCTTTTTCATCTTCTTCATTCCTCTCTTTTCCACAACACACACACCAATTTTAACATGGCTTCTTCTACTACTTCTAGTTGTACTTCTGCTTCCACATGTGTTAGTAGTAGTAGTGTTCCTGTTCCACCTTTGTACTTGGATGAAAAGTGGAAGTTGTCAAAGAAAGAAGGGTCAAGGAGCCAATCCTCAACTTCCCCTCTGATGAAGAATTCAACTGAGAGGAAGTGTGCTTTTGCTAGAAAGTGTGCTAGCCTTGTCAAAGAACAGAGGGCTCGTTTCTACATCATGAGGCGCTGTGTCATTATGCTTATTTGCTGGCATGAGTACAGTGATTCATAACAAAAAGAAATTAAAGAAAGGGATGTATGAGAGGCACCCACCTAAAAAGTCCTCTTTTTTTTCTCTTCTAATTAAGTTCCTCTCTTTGTTTGTATGAGAAAATATATACTTTTTGTTGGCTCACTCACTAGCATAGATGGTTTGAGCTTTTTCTTGGCGTCAACTGTACATACAAATTACTTCTCTTCTCTTCTCTTCTCTACTGGCCTAGAAATATTTAATTAATTAATCTTGGTTTTTCAGTAGGGGCTTTCAACTTCCATTGAAGGAGGTTCATGTTAAAATATGGTTGTGCTTTTCAAATTTTGTTGCGAAGAAGAAGAACAGATATATAAATGATTATATATTATATATAGCTTGAACATTGAACTTGATTAATTCTTCCTCTTTTTATTTTTTTCTCCCTTTTTTGCTTCTGATTTTTTAGATTTCTGTTTCTGGGTGTTGTTGTTGTTCATTGGGATTGAAGAAGGAGAAGTGATGGATGTTTGAGATCTCAAATCTGATAGAGATTCCATTCAAGGATTGCAGGGTGATGAGTGAGGTAAGCTAGGCCCTGTGTGTGTAGATCTAAATGTGCTTAGGCTGACGCAACACCATAGTTAATTTCTTTAACCCCTTTATGCAATTTCTTATTGATTAATGAAAGAAAAAAAAATGGGCTCATGGAAGTTGAAGACTATTTATTTAATTATTTATATTTTGGTAAAACAAATAGGTTGAGAGCGTGAGAGAGAGAAATAAATAAATAAACATCTTTGGAACGACCAAAGGGGCAAGCAAGCAACAAAGATGCCCTTCCCTACGTCAAAGTTTTGCACTAACTTTGGTGCTAAATACCATGGTGAGATTTCTATATGTTGCAGAATATACAGAGATTTAATTTTAATTTAGAAGATAAATTGATAAATCATATAATTATTAATTAAAATTTTAAAAAATATATTATAAATAATATGCAAAAGATATAATTTTTTAATTATTTATTCATGATAATTATGATTTTTTTTCTCAGAGTGAATCACTTCACAAACAAAAAGCAACTTTTCGAAAAAAAAAATATTGTTTATGCTAAGATTTTCTGGGTTTGAATGAGGGATAATATCTTTTCTGACCAAATTAAGTAGGTATTAATTTCTTATTTTTTTATTTATAAAATTATAATTCGAACTTTAAATTAAATTAAAGTACAAACTTTCTTCAGTTTCTTGTACTTTATATAAGTGAAGCTTGGGGAAGAACAAGGATTTTTTATATATAAAAATGTTAGAGTAGCGCAATTCCCAAGGAAATATTTTTTATTCTGAGTCAAATGCCGAAATTGTCCTGAGACAGGAAGCTTTGAGTTCTTTGACCACTGCATGGATGGGATACACGGACGGTTTGACCCATAATCTTCTGAAAGGGTATTCCTGGAATTTCATTCACTACATTTCCAATAACATGATTAATTCTGAAGTTAAGGGCAAATTTGGAAGGGTAACTGTGATGCAATTGTCAGGGGTATTATCGTCCGTGGCAGGGTTTATTTACTTTATTTACAGCTGGGCTTGCTGTTGTTTACACAGTGGGAGTGAAGTTGCAGAACTGCTACCATGGACCTGAAACCTTCTGTTAAAATCAAAAGGAAAATGTATATATAAATAAAAATTGGAATTGCCGTTGGGAATCATAGCCAAATTGAGTATCATTTTGATGGGAAAAAAATCCAATTTACTTGGCCACTAATAGTAAAAAATTGTGCGCGAAAAGTTGAAAGAAAATAACAATTTTTTTAAAATAATATTGTTAGAGATAATAAATTTATAGAACCAAAACATATAACAACTCATACAACATATTTTTTATCTATATTTATCTATTATATCACTTATCACCTTTCATACTTTTTTCTATTTTATCTTTCTTTATTGTATTATTATATTTTTTGGTATTTATTGTATTATTATATGGTTCTATGAAAATCATTTCTCATATTGTTATTTTAAAGCTTTGGGAATGGCAGGCTGGCACGAACGCTGACAGTGGCTTCACAGGAGAGAGCAACACATGACATGGCTCTCAGTCACTAAAAAACATCCACCTAAAATTAAATGCATAAACAAAATAATGATAAATCACCATTTTATAAATTTATATTCGGTTTTTCTATAGTGTGCCCACACTTTAACAATCATTAAAAGTTGGTTTCCAATACCACTTTTAATGTATTTATTATGTGAGAGAATAACTAGTATTTAAAGAACACTAACTCTAGTTTTTAAAACTAATTTGCTTCCATTTTTAACCCTACCATTTTTACTTCTATCATTTTTTTTTATTTTCTTTCAAAACACAACAAACTTACATTGTAAAACTATTATATTGTTTAATGCAATTTGGTTTAAATGGCACTGTTGCATACTTCAAGTTGAAACTATTTTTATCACTTAAGCACCATTTCATCTTTTTAATTAGCACGTACTATTATATTTCACAATTTATTTCTCGCTGGAACCTCTAATTTTTTGAAAATTTCCTCTCTGACTTGTACCTTTAGCACTGTCATCCTTTTAACATGTTTGCTTCTTTTCTTGGTTCATGAAAACCTTTATAAATCTAATCACAACATTTAAAAGTAACGAATAATAATATGGAAAAAAACTACAAGCGTAAAAAATTAGAACTTACCTTACAGTTTCTGACGTGAAAATAATCAAAATATAAAAGAAGCTACAATGTAAATTTGTTTTGTTTTGCATCGGAAGAAAATAAAAAAAAAATGGTAGAAGTGAAAAGGATAGGGTTAAATATGGAAGCAAATTAGTTTTAAAAACTAGAGTTAGTGCTCTTTAAATACTAGTTATTCTCTCACATAATAAATACATTAAAAGTGGCATTGAAAATCGACTTTTAATGATTGTTAAAGTGTGCGCTGGGGCACACTATAGAAAAACCGATTTATATTTTATAAATGTTGCTATTTTTATTACAATATAACGAGAAATATCGTTCTTTAATTTTTTAAAGCTGAACAGAGTTAGATCAACATACCGCATGCCAATGTCAATTTTAGCAAATTGTTAATTATATACTATTAAGGGTATCCTTAAATACACTAATTAAGGATTCATAACGAAAAATATTTTATTAAAAATCACAATAATAATTACATCTACAATATTAAATGTCATACACTCAAATAAAAACTTTCACTCTTAATTCCTTAATAAGTGCCCTTATATAGAGCACTCGTTAACATTTCCCTTAAACTAATTGCATATTGGAAATGCTATCCAAAATTCTCAGCTTATATATTTTCTTCAAAGGAAAGGGGAAATTAAATAACAAGTTTGAAATTAGCGTGTTTGAACGTTTCCAATTTTCCTCTCAATGAAGTGTAACTTAAACAAAATAAATTAAATATCACAAATTATTACTTCGTAAGAGAATTGTATTATTAGTTATATGTGTAATCTATAAAATAAATTAGCTTTACGACGCTTTGTTTTCATGTTATTTTTATATGGAAATATGATCACTGTACATCTTTATTTTCAAGTGTAGAGATAGAGAAAAGAGAAAAAAGATGAGAAAAAAATTGAGAGATGTGATAAGTAATAGCAAGGAAAGAAAAATGAAACTAAAATCACAAATGCTTTACATGAAGCAAGAAAATAAGCATTCATAACAATCACAAATATGTCCAAAGATGAAACTAAAATCACAAATTAGATATACTAATTAAGGAATTCTAAAAAATGTGTAAAATTTATGAGATTATTTTTTGGATTTTTGAAATGGGAAAAAATAGTAGCACCAAAATGTGGGAGAAAGTTAGGGTTGAAATCATGCATTAATTGTGGAAAGCATAAAGATTAGAGAGGTTTTTTTTATCAACTTGCTCTGAATGAAGATATCTGCTCTTGTTGTCAAATGAGGATGGAGGCAGAAACACAAAACCTATCAATCAGTAGGGGTGGCAAAACGGGCTGGCCCGGCCCTTATCTTCCTCCAGCCTGTTTTTTAACGGGCCAGAACGGGACGGGCTAGATGGGCCAAAGGGCTGAAAGTTCCAACCCATCCCTAGAAATTTGACGGGTAGGGCCGGGCTGGCCCGATGGGCCAGACCCGTTTTGCCATCCCTATCCATCAGTAGAATAAAAAGATAAGGCACTACAAGAAATCTCTGATTTAGCGTCCAAAAATTAGCGTAGGTCATGAGGCCTACGCTTAATTTTTGTTTTAGCGTAGGCTGGCCTAAGCAAAATGCACGCTAGGACGTTATTTATTTATTTTAATAAATATTTTACTTTTCGTTGGCCAAACCCACACTAAGAGAAGTATATAATATTTTTATTTATTTTAGATTTAGGCTTAGCCAAGGCTGTCCTACGCTATATGAAAACGTTGCCCTAATAACTTTCTGTTTCCGTTTCCTTTTCTACGCAACCAACATTCCAAATCTTCTCTCTTTGTTCTTTCCCCCATCCCCGTTTGCGCGCACACACACACACTCCATATGAAAGAAAAAGAAAGAAGGAAGAGAGGGAGAGAGAATGGGGAAATAAATAGAAATGGGGAAGAGAAAAACAGTGATTGCTGTGGCTGATCGATTTGGGGGTGGAGAGTGTGTAGCGCTGGTGGCTGTAATAGATATATTAACGTTGGAATGGCCACACGATTGTCGTAGGGGCCGATTGGCTGTGATTTGGATAAAGGATGGTTGTTTAAGTGGGGTTGTTGGAGATTGGGTGGTGGAGCAACAGTCGTGACAATAACAGGGGTTCTGGGTGGTGCATGCGAGCAATAAGTTGTTGGCTTGTCGCCATTACAAGTGACTGTATGGTCTGAAAAATCAGATTTTTGTGTGGGAATAAGCATTGACCATCAATTCATTTATTAGAAAAATCAAATTGTACTGCACTGGATGATCCATCCTCTTTTACTTTTATTATTTATTATTATGGCAACTGGAATTATCATTTAACCAAATTTTTCCTTGCTTAAAATTGTAAGAGTACATATATGATCTTTCCTTTGCATATTTCTATAGGATATTTTGGTTGAATTTGGACAGTTTCAAAGAAGACCACAAGTTAGAGTCGTTTAAGCCTAACTGCATATGTTTTTTTGCATGCGTTTGTTATATATTAGTATTGTTTGTTAGTGGAGAGCGGAGCTCCATAGGGTTTGATCCTGTTTTACAAGCAGGATGTTAATTGTTTGTGTGCTGAGTATTTAAAAATTGTGCATGTGTTTGTTATATATTTGTGTTGTTTGTTAGTGGAGAGCGGAGCTCAATAGGGTGTGATTCTGTTTTATAAGCATGATGCTGGTTATGTGCTGAATATTTATCAATCGTGCATGTGTTTGTTATGTATTTGTGTTGTTTGTTAGTGAAGATCAGTGGAACTCAATAAGGTATGATCATGTTTTATAAGCAGGATGCTGGTTGTGTGCTGAGCTCAATTGTTTTTTGGCATGTTCATTTTTATGTTTGTTGTGGTTTACCTTCCTTTGATGAGACCTTATATATTTTATGTTATGTTTTATCCTACTTTCATGAGTGATTATATATTTCTTTTATGTTGTTAGCTAATCAGTTTGTTATTTTATTATGCATCATTATGTTGTATGTTGTGTTTAAATTTATTGGCAGGTTTTATGTGATAAATTTTATAAATTAGTGCTTTAATAAAACAATTAGTTTATTTTGCCTTCGCTAATGCTGCCTTGGCTGGAATTTAGGCCAGCCCCCCGCTAATGCTAGCGCAGGTCTGGCCTACGCTAGCTAATGTAGCGTCGGCCTAACCTACGCTAGAGTTAGCGTATACCATTTTAGCAATTTTTTGGCTTCTAGTTAGCGTCTCACTTAGCGTAGGTTAGCCTACGCTAATTAGCGTCGCCCTGGACGCAAATTTTTGCTTCCAAGGTTTTAGCGGCGACCACGATGCCAACGCTAAGCCGACGCTAATTAGCTATTTAGCGTCCATTTTTATAGTTTAGCATGGGCTTTTGGCCTATGCTATTGACTGTTTTTCTTGTAGTGAGACAATGAACATAACCACAAAAAAAAGCTACCAAGGATGAGAGAAAATTTTAATGGACACTGAAAATATGTTGAACAACCAACCTCACTTAACACCGATTTGAAGGCGACGAAGACACAAAGTGCACGTCCAACTACGGTGAAC
This sequence comes from Sesbania bispinosa, assembly GCA_026901365.1. Taxonomy (NCBI): domain Eukaryota; kingdom Viridiplantae; phylum Streptophyta; class Magnoliopsida; order Fabales; family Fabaceae; genus Sesbania; species Sesbania bispinosa. The sequence continues at coordinate 275,201 of QLOH01000852.1, forward strand.
TACTACTGAGGAAATGTTGCAGAGTTGCCCTGTTATCTTGAAAGGTATAGTGAGGGCAATGAAAAAGAAAGGGGCCATTTATGACCATATTGGTTTAAAACGTTTTACTGTAGATCCTCCCCCTCCCCCCCCAAATATATGAGAGGAAGCAAAAAAATATGTGGATCCCAACAAATTGAATCATTCCTTCTGTACGGAAGTGTAAAGCAAACACGAGTGAGGAACATCTGTAGCTTCTTTTCCATCTATCCAGTTCTTTTCCTAAAATTTTCATCATTCCAGACAATGCGTTAGATGTATGAATATCGGGATTATTTAATATAATGATTTTTTTTTGTATAATAATGACAATAAAATTTGAGCTTTAGAGTGTGTTTGGTAAAATTTTAGCTGAAAGCTAAAAGCTAGCTGAAAGCTGAAAAACTAGCTGATTTGATTGAATGTATTTGGTAAAACTAGTTGAAAATAGTAAAATGACATATAAGAACATAATTAATTATTAAACAATGATGAGTGCATGTGGTTAAGGGATAAACTTGTAATAAATTTTCAACTAGTAGCCGAAAATGAGAACTTTTTTGAAAAAAGCTACATCAAGTAGTTTTTCAAGAAACGTTTGTAGCTATCCAAAAAAACTACCTTATCAAACATAGTTAAAATGATTTCAGCTACTAATTTCAGCTTTCAACTAGCCTGAATGGCTTAAACACACGCTCTTAGATTATTAATTCAAACTCATCATCATTAACTCTATCCAAATGGTTTAATGCATTTTAATTTGCTGATAATAAAAAAATGAATATAAAACAACTTTAATTTCATTGTTGCGTTAGTGTCAATTTTATGCATAGGTTTTTATATTTCGTTGTGGGCTAGGCTAGCTTGTTTATAGCATATAGGTTTTTCCTCCCTTAGCTTTGCCGTTGCTTTCACTAGTTTCCTTTCTATGTGTCTCTTTATGGTTTTCGCGGCTGCCTCTACCCTCTATCCTTAGACATGGTCAAGGTTTTTAGTTTTCTAGTCAAAAGGGAAGATTTTGCTTTTACTCCAAAACCTTCTTTTGATGCAATTTGTGAGTAATCAAAGAATGCATCACTCTCAGAATCTTATATTAAGTTGGAACATTAATGATTGGGATTTGGTTTGGCGTGCAAGGAGACCCAATACAACGAAATATATATACGGAAAAAAGAAAAAAATGGTTCCATATATGCTTGAATTGGAAGGGCCCAGAATTCAATCAATATGTTGATCAAGAAAAGGTGAAAACATAATCATTCCATATCCAAACCCACTTCTAGTTGGATGATTTTCTAAAATCTCCATATCGATGCTTGGATGTGAGTTGGAGCACTAAATATCATTGACTTATGCTATTTATCTAATTTAATTAGAGCTGCTCCTCATAGACTAATCTTTGTCAAGTAAAATAATCAAAGTAATATATTAATTGGAAGGAAAAGCTTAATTTACATCGTAATGATGATTGTATAGTTTTTTTTGTAACAAAAAAAATTACAATCATAGGCAATAAAAAATTATATTACAATCATAGACATAATAAAGATGAAAATGAGTAAACTAAATACTATTTTTCGGTGTACAAGGAAAGCAATGAGGTTTGAACCTAAAACATCATGTTAAATTACCCAAATCCCCCTAAATGAGTAAATACTCTACTTTGTCATTGAACTAAAAAGAATAAAAAAAATATTTTACGCCATTAATTTCCAATCAGGGCCGTAGCCAAGGGGGGCTGGCAGGGGCCACGACCCCCCCCCCCCCCCCAAAATTTTCAACTTTTTTGGTTAACTATATGGGTCTCGTATAATATATGTCATGAACTATTACTTTGGCCCCCCTAAAAATTTTGTAGATTATGTAGTGTTAAGTACTTCTTTATGACTCTTGCTATTTATCGTTATTTTGTCAAAAAATAAGCTTTAAAATTTTATTATTTCCTTTTTTTATAGTGATTTTTTTCTTATTTAGAGATGATAAGATAATATTCAAAATTATAAATAAGATTTGATTAGAAATATTGCTTATAAAATTATTTTATTAGAAATATTAGTCTATAAAAAGTAAAAAGATCAAAAGGGGAAACATATGCGCATTATAAAAAATAGGAAAGAAGGGAGAAAATATTATTAGATAACATAATATATAACATTAAAAAAGATTTTCCTTAAAAAAACATTAAAATAGATTTTGTTTGATTTGAATATGTTTTTTTAGAATTACATGATAAGAAAAACTAAAAATTTGATTTAAAATTATCTGAATTAAATAGAAGATTTAACGAAAAGGCAATTCAACTTCTTATACCCAGTTCAAATTTAGATCCCAAATACTCTTTGAAATCGTTTGATATTGAACAATTTTATCAACTTGTTGAGAAATTTCATGCATATGAAAGAACGAAGAGTTTTATTTAAATAAAATTTACTATTCTTAATTAAAATCATTTAATATTTTAATCATAATTTTTACTACCTCCGATTCTTTTTATAAGGCACACTTAACAAAATTACATATACCAATAAAAATAGTTAAAATTAGTTACTTTTATTGGAGTTTTAAAAATACTTTAACTTTCTAGTTTTACCCTTATTTAATATCATTAACTAAATCCACTACCATTTGATAAGTTGGAAAGATATTAAAATTAATAAGGGTAAATGAGTAAAATGGTAATAAATGCTGCTTAGAAATTGTAGAGTGCCTTATAAAAAGAACAACAAAAACTTGTAAGAAGTGTCTTATAAAAAGGACAAAATAGAATAATATTTTATTATGGCCCCAAAGATAAATTCCTAGCTACGCCCCCGTTTCCAATAATGTGTTTCGTGATCTGATGTAAACAAGAAAATATTGTTTTGGCGAAAAAAGCAATTCTTAAATATATAATTTGACATTTGTCGCAAAAGTAAAAGCTACATATTTTTTATTGTTATTATTATTATAACAATAACAATAAATCACTTACAGGTAGGATGACAATTGAGCCCAAGCCCTATGGGTACCCGCAATGGGCAGGGTAAAAACCCGCAAAGCGGGTATGGGCACGGGTATGGGCTAAAGCCCGCATTTTTTCATGGGGACGGGGGGCACTTTGATGCCCAGCCCGCCCCATACCCGCACTCATATATGTAATTATTTAATAAAAAACACCATATATAATTATATAGAGATATATCAATTTTATTAAAATATCTAATGTATTTATGCATATTTTTAAAATTGATATATATATATATATTACAAATTAAAAATATTTTTTTATAACTATCTATTTGTGTTTTTTTACTTTATAGTATATGACTAATTAGTGTTAATAATTATTTTTTACAGATCTTGAAGAATTCTAACACATGATATCCAAGTTTATAAAATAGTGTGACGTGAAAGTATATTGTAATATTTAATAAAAATTTTGAACTCTAGATCATTTGTTGCATGTGTTTTAGAACATTAACATATTGTGTTTCAATTTAGTTAAATTGTTGTATCACTGATATTTACAAATTATATTTGGACGATCTTCCAGTAACTTTTTCAATTGACATATAGTTTTCTTAAATTAATATTTTTTAGTAAGTTTTTAATTTTTTACTTAATAAAAGTGCGGGTAACGGACGCGGGTACGGGCATATAGGTGCCCAGCGGGTATGGGGACGGACACCAAAGTTACTGCCCACGCGGGTATGGGCGCGGGTTCGGGCTTTTTTTAAAAACGCGGGTACGGGAACGGGCACTGTAATACCCTGCCCAGAGGGTACCCATTGCCATCCCTACCTACAGGAGCAGAACCTACCATGGACAAATTCAATATTACTTTTCGATATTTTTACTTCAAATTAGTTTGAAAAGAAAATTATCAATATTTTATTATCAAATCATTTATAACTATTTTTAATAAAGAATGTGTTTGACAGAACATTTTCAATTAATTGAAAATTAAAATTAATAGTTAAAATCATTTTTAATTGATATTTGATAAGGTATATTTTTTAAATAATTATTATTTTTTAAAAAAAGTTATTCGAGATAACTTTTTAAAATGTATACTTTTTTTAACTATTAATTGTAAAAATTTTATAATGTATAACTCACACAGTAACCCTCACTCACTGATGACGAAGCTGATGTTGTTAGCTGTGTTGGTTTCCCGTGTAAGGATCCTTTCACCCTTTTTCAGTCAAATTTAGCTGCGTAATAACTACAGAATAACTACAGATTTTGATTTTCTAGTCGTGTCATAGTTATTCCGTAGCTAAAGTTAGTTGAGAGGGCCAAAGAACTAAAGAGGATCTGGATCCGACCTGTGGGTCATCCATGAATATCAGCAACTATAGTATTAAACAATATATATTGTTTATGTAATAGTTACTGTGACCAGCATTTTGCATATTACTTGCTGATATCATGCCCATCATCATCTTAAAAAATCGCTCCTATATATGTCCAAATAGTTTATTGATATTGTGTCACTTTCTTACTCCACAACTAATATTTCGTTTGTTTAAAGCTATTTCTTTTTAGCACTATTTTGGAAATAAAAGTCATCAGTCTTCGATTTAAAATTATTTACAGTAATAATTTGATTTTTTTAGCAAGCTATACTTGCCTATGCAAATAATGCAATCAGCAATGTGTTGATCAATTTGATGAATTTATATTTTCATAATCACTCCAAGATAGATTAATCAATTAATAATATTTTAAATTTAATATTTCATCCGATTATTCATTAAAATTGGAAATTAATCCACCTGCATGTGACGATGCAAATCGTTTTTATAATACAGAAATTTATAATTATTTAAAAATGTATAATTACCAAATTTTAAGTTTTGGTTCAAATAATTAAATTTTAAGATTTGATTCAAATAATTAATGATATTCTTATTTATTATTTTATAATATTCCATCCATTTATAAGACACCATTTTAAAGTTTTTGTGTTTCTTTTTGTAAAAGTCACTCTATAATTTCAGTAAAGTATTTATTATCATTTCCTTATTTATCCTTATTAGTTCTAATACATGATAGTGAGGTTAGTTAATGATATTAAATAAGAGTAAAACTAAAAAGTTAAACTATTTTTTAGAACTCCAATTAAATTAATTAGTTTTAACCACTTTTATTGGTCTGTGATTCGGTTGCCTTATAAATAGGACATAGACTATTTTAATTTAATTTTATCAAATACTTTCAATAAAATCAGCTAATGTATCAAGTTTGAGTTTTCATCTTTCAATTTAATTTTAACTTTCAACTAATTTTTCATGGATTTAATTAGTATACACTGTCAGTGTAAAGAAATTTTACACAGACATCCAATGGTGTGTTACCACATCATTAATGAATGTTACACCTCATGTGTTATTAAATTCAATGAATGATGTGGCAGTACATCATTGAACGTCTGTGTAAAACTTCTTTTACACTGACAGTGTATATATATTAAACTCTAAAAGTGATGATTTATTCGATTTGATTGTGTGGTGAGATTTTCAGTATATAAATTTCAAATTCTTATTCATTCGTACCAAATTTAATAATTTGACAACTAAATCACGTTTCATGATTAATTTTTTTAATTTCATTATCGCTAATTTTATCAAACACATTTAAACTTATACTCTATTAAGAAATTAAAAAATTAATCATGAAACGTGATTTAGTTGTCAAATTATTAAATTTGGTACGAATGAATAAGAATTTGAAATTTATATACTGAAAATCTCACCACACAATCAAATCGAATAAATCATCACTTTTATCCTTAAAATAACATCATATCTCCTATTTAGTCCGTAAAATAAATAAAAATAGAAGTTAATACTCAAAATAATTTTCTATCCATCATATTAGTGCTTAAAGTATTTTTTATCCATCATATATATTAGTTTTTATCAAGAATTAATGTGATCGATGGAAAAATACTTTAAAAACAAACTTTTATTTTAAGAATTAAGTAGGAAAGAGAATATTACTAAAGCGGTAATTTATTCCAATTAAATCAGTTTTTTGGTTTAACCACATATATCATTCACGGGAGATAATTCTGTTCGAGCGGGGAACATCCATATCATGATATGGCTAACTCTCCCCGCAGAGGTTTTTTCCATCCACGAGACTTAAACCCGAGACCTTACTTAAGAGGAATAAAATATGTACCACTTGAACCAACCCTCGTTAGTCAATCAGATCAGTTTGAAGGAGAAATAGTTGCACATGTAGAAAAATGCAAGGACATATCGTAGTCTTACAAAAAAGGAAGCTTCAACAAAATGATCTTTGAACATGTAATTTGACTCTATGATTGCACTCTACTAGTTCAGTGATAGACGTCTCTCCTCTAGTCCTCTGCAAATAAAACACTTGATTAGATGACATGATGGATTAGCGTTTAATGAATAAGGACATAAAAGCTGATGAAGCATGGGTTTATTGTTCCCTCCTTATTGTATCCTCTATTCCCCACATTTTTTTGACTCATTCAAAGCTAATTATGGTCCTTTGATCAACGTGTGCTAGAGAACAGAGATTTTCTTCAATTAATCCATGACATGATCCGAGTGTTTTACATATTTGATCTGTAATGTATATTAAGGCAAAAAAAACAAAGCACTTGTATCATTATCTATATTGCCCCCGCTTTGAACTATCTTTGTCTAGTTTGTTGAAAGTGTATCCAACAACACTTACCCATCTAAATAATGGCATTTCATAACCTCGAAAAGTTGATAGGTTCTTCAGCCGTAATTATTAATCGGTCCTACTTCTCTGTCTATGTCTCTTTCTCTCTCCCACATTTTCCCATATTGAACCACAGTAGTCCTCAATCAATAGTTGTTTTTCCTAATTAGGTTGTGACCCTATTTTACCTGTATATATATATATATCTCCTCATAAAATTTGTGGAATAGCTTTTTCAGCCACCTCTGGTCATATACTTCTTCAAAAAGCACTTTTTTTTACACCACAGGTATCCCGTGTTATCAGGGGTAATCCTGTTCGGGGCTTAGTCACAGTTAAGACTCTTCATCCCTCCCGAAGAATGTGTTTAGTGGGGATCAAACCCAGGAGCTCTTCCCACAATCTCAATCTATGTTACAACTGAGTCACAACTCTTTGGTACTTTAAAAATCACTTTATAACGTCAAACTTACGCCAGTTCTTTTAAACTAAAAAAAAGAGAGATTTTTAGATGGTATAAAAATGTGATTTACTTTTTAATTTTTTTTATAAAAATCAGAAATTAATTTGTGTCTGCTTATAATCACAAAAGTCATTTTTAACGTTTTTCTCATTTATTTCATTTGATTATTTTGAGAATTAGATAAGAATAATTTTTAAATATAATTAAAATTTTATTTTTTTAGATTATTGATGAAGTTCTGGCGAGCGTATCAAAATTTCAGCGGTATAATAGTAAGTATGAGTTATCGTATCCACAGGGAACGGTTCGCTTCGTATTTACTAGTGATCAGACTATCAAGTAAGAAACTGTATTTTGAGAATTTATGATGAAGAAAGTAAATTTGCATAAAGTAAAGAGACAATTGAGAGAAGGTAAAATACGTTACTTGGATCAGGATTGAACTTCGTATCATCGCACCCTTATGCATGTGAACCCCGATATTATTTATGAATATATTTCTATAATATCCTAGCCAAACTATTTTGCTTTACCCCGAGTTACCATGTAATAAACCACTCGAAGATAATCCATGCGGGTTCTCCCCGGTAGGGGTGGGAATAGGCCAGGCCGTCGACAGGGGCCTATGGCCTAGCCTAATTAAAGCCTAGTCTGGCCTAGCCTATTTAATAAAAAGGTCAGGTTCAGGCATTTTAAAAAAGCCTATTTAAATAAAGAGGCTAGGCTTAGGCCAACTCACAAGCCTACAAAGCCTCATAGGCCGGCCTATTTATACTTAAAAATTAATAAATATATTAAAATTATATAAAAATTAATTACTTATAACTTATAAGTTATAACGAATTTGAATACACTTAATATTATTATATTAGTATATATCTATAATTTGTAAATTGCTTTTATGTTTTATTTGTTTGTATTGGTTTGGGTTAAGGATTTTACTGGCCCAATATCATGTATTTTAGTATTGAGTATTGACTAAGATGTTAGATAAGAAAAATCAAGATACATGCAATTTTTGGGCTTAGAAATCGATTTATTGTCCCTTTTCATATAAAGGCCTTTAAATAGGCTAACAGGTCAGACCAGGTTTTTAAAAAGGTCAGGCCAGGCCTAAAAAAAAAGCCTATCATAGGTAATAGGCCAGGCTTAGGCCTTGAACTTATAAAATAGGCCAGGCCTATTTAATCAAAGCCTAGCCTGACCTAGCCTATTCCCACCCCTACTCCCCGACGACAAATTACCTCGACTTGATTGCTCTACCTTTCTGTTCGTTAACACTATCAAATAACCGTATATTCATATAGAGACTACTATGAAGAGGCTGTCACATTCCAATTCTTCAATCATTGATTCCCTCTATATTCCTATAGCGATTAATGAGTACTTTTACAAATCAGAGTTTAAGTTTCCTATGTCTAGGCTCCCCCAAACTCGCTGTTGAACTAATAAAACCATTTGCCAATGCATTTTATAAAAACAACTTATAACTCCGGCACAAGTGCGGAAGCTACGCATTAAGCAAAGTATAAAAGTACCAATATTATAGAACAGGGGATTCATAAATAATAAAGAGAATTCACATACACTTGGGGATTGAATCAACTACATTCAATCCTACTGAGACGCTTAGCTACGCATGGTAGCCATTACAACCCAATGGAGAACCTGTCACCTTGCTCCAATCCTAGCTCTGCCTTTGCTGTCTCTCTAATCTCCTTCCTAAATGCTCCATTACTAACCTCCTTTGATCTTTACAAAAGGTCCTATCTATAGACCAAGGAAAGCTATCTTAAATCTGGAAGGAATCTATTTTGAAAACAGATCTAAAAAAACAAATCTGCGCAACTGCGCTTCACTTGCGCTCAGCACAAGTGAAGCGTGAATTACAAAATGCTTCGCTCCACCCTGCGCTTAGCGCAGGTGGAGCGTGGAATGCGTAACTGCTTCTTCTATTTCCTCTTTTAACAGCTTGATTTCTTTCTGATCTTATCCTTGTTTGCTTGACTTTACTTGTTTCCCTCTTTTTGATCTGATTCTGTATTTATTTTGCCTTTGAATTTAAATTGGGAAGTTATCCGCATAATCCTTATTTAAATGGCAGCTGATCTTATCTTTATTTGCTCTCATTTAAACTTCAAATCTGCAGATCTTATCCTCAAACAATGCTATCTTCTCTTCTCATTCAAATCTTCTCATAAATCTGCAAAATCAACATATTTTATATTAAAATAACATCAAATTCAAATTCAAATTAAATAAACACAATTATTACAATTATTACTAAAAAGGGATTATTTTGGGGCGTAAATTACTATTGTATCCTTGATAAGTGCAGTAAAAATACAAGAATATATTATATAATTTGCACTTATCAATTATGATTATTTCTAGAATTTGAAATAAACATTAAAAATTTTAAAAGTTTTTCATTTAAAAAGAAAGTGATTATTTCTCAAAATAATCACAAACAAATGTACTTTTATCCACTTCTAAAATCGCTTATTTTTCTTAATATTATTAATTAATTAAATTTAAATGATATATTAAAAGGCATCATTATAAAATAAAAAAAATATATATTTTTTCACTTATTATGATTGGTCACAATGATACTCAATTGAATTTTACTTATAATTAGAGATAATATTAGTGTGCTACACAAATTTTATTTATATCAATATTTTATCTCATATAAATAATGAAAAATATATTTATTTTTGTATAATTAATATCTAAATATATATAATAAATATATCTCTAAGGTTTCTTTATTTTCATTATGATAAGTCAACTACACCAGTATTGGGGTAATCATATATGAAATGTTTAATTTGTCCTTCAATTATAATGCAAGAATATATAGACTTTTGTAATTATATGAATCACTGGTTAGGTTAACTATCCCCTTCATCTTCAATAAGGTTAGAATTGTAATGTGCTAATTTCGTGAACCTAGGAATAATGTTCGTTGGAGACGCATTCCCAAGTTTACCCAATTATTTCGCGCATTACTGATATCGTCACACACCAAAACATGTAACGCTCAGGCAATCCAACGTTACATAAGCTTGTACATTTGCAAGAACTAAATGTACATAAATATAGAAATGGCCATCAGTGGCCTAATATAATATCAGCCATACATCAACATAGTTGGGATACCTCTATACATGTGCTCTCAACAAAATAGAAGGGCCCGAACCCTACACATGTACTGCCATATCCCACAAAATAATACAACTAAAGTAATGTGAATCTCTACATAAAGCACTAAATACATCAAAATGGAAATGCAAGCTTCCAAGCTCCCAAGCTCTCATTGTCCGGCTCTAGGAGGACCCTGTGCATATAAATAATAGCCACAAAATATATGGTGAGACTAACGTCTCATTGAATATAACTATGCAACAAGCAGTGTGGGAAATATAGGCAGATGATTTGCAACAGGAGACATTTACAATGAAGCTAACATATTAAACCTCAATCACTAACTCCTTGTCACTCAGACTCACTTAGTCACACAGCTACACGTTTTGAGATTTAGATTTAGGGTATACTTTTCTCTATCTCTCGCTCTCAACACACTCAGTTAGTAACTTCTTCATTCATCTTCAGATCTCCTTCGCTTGCCGTTGTGCCGCTGCCACCTAGCGTTGACAAAAAATTTACATAAACTATGATTATTGCAAACTCAAAATTTATTCTCTTAATAAAACAACAAGGACAAATTAATGTGATTATTTCATATTCATTTTATAATAGATATTCACTAAAATAAATATAGCATGTGCATTCTAATTACATTAATCCTTGGAAGGATATTTGAATTTAACACAATACATTTATGAATATTTTGAAATAGGGTTAAATATGTTTTTGGTCCCTGTAAAATTAAGGAATTTTCCTTTTGGTCCCTCTAATTTTTTTTTTATTTTTTCGTCCCTACAAATTTTTTTTGTTTGGAAATGGTCCTCCCAGCCATCTGGAGCTGATGTGGCACACCCTCTGTCCTAGTCATTTTTAATACGTGGACTGTTTTAACTTATTAAACATGTAATTAACTAATTAAACATGTAATTAAACCTAAATCCTAATTAAGTGGTTAAATAACAAAAATAAACCCTAAAAATTACGCCCAGTTATAAGTGTAAACCCTAGTCCCTCTTTATTCACTCCCATTTCACCCCTGTTCGAACTGTAGAAGAAGAGTGACGAACGAGGCACATTCTCAGTGAGACACGTGATTGCAGAAACGGAGAAAGCGTTCATGTTGATGAAGCGGAGAAAGCGTGTGTGGTTTCGAGCTGGTTGTGGAGCGTTTCGGTAAGGGTTCACTGTTCTCAAATTCCCTCGTCAGTTTTCATGTGGGTAAAGTAGTGGGGTGGGGACCATGGATTTTGGGAATGTTGTGATGTGCAGTTGTTTAATCAGTTGGACCCTCTCATCAATTTTTAATAACTCATCTGTACTGTATTGAATGTGGTTTACAATATTTAAATGGTTTGTATGATAGATAGATGTATTTTTAATTGAAAAAATGCATGTTTTATTTTGTAGGGATGTCGTTCTCTGTAGCTTTTCACGTGAAGGCTTGCTTTGTGAGTCAATCGAGACATTATTACAAGGGTGGTGAGGTACACGTTTTCCACAAGCTAGATGAGGACAAATGGTCATATTTTGAGGCAAGTGGAATTCTGAAAGAGGACTTGGGGCTTTCTGGAAAGCTGACTCTGTGGTGGAAAGAGAAAGAGGATTGCTTTGAAGATGGTTTGAAGAGGATAAGAGATGACAAGGATGCTAACACAGTGGCTAAGTATGCTGTTAATAATCATTGTGCCGTTGACATTTATGCGAAAGCTGATGTGCAAGGAGGAAGTGGTGTTGGTCCTTCTGAAAATGTCCCTGGTTCCTCAAGTGGAAAAGGGAAGAAGAAAACCGTGGGGGTAGGAAGCAAGAAAAATAGGATTATAGAAGAAGAAGTAGTGGAGGAAAGGGATGTACACAGTGATAGTGAAGCTAGTGATGAGAGTGTAGGTGATGTGCATTTCTCTGATAGTGAGGAAGAAATGATGGTTAACATGGATGATGGGTTTGAGATTCCTACTGTGGAATCTGTCCAGACTGCTACCTATGGTTCACCAAAGGGGATGAGGAAGAAGTCTGTACCAGCAAAGAGACCAATTGGTAAAGGAAGAAAGAAGACATTTCCTATGACTCATGGTGGCATACACATTGCAGAGCCTGTTGGAGTAGGATTTGATGTAAATTCCACTCCATTATTGATTGGAACAGAACCTCATGGAGAAGGGCATGAAATGGAGAATGAGTATGTTAGTGAAGAGCTGGAGACAAATTATGACAGCTCTGGGAGTGGAGATGGGAGCAGACCAAGGTATGTAAGGTATAGAAAAGAAGATATGAGCAGGCAGTTTAAATTCAAGTTAGGCATGGAATTTGGTTCACTTATGGAGTTCAAGGAGGCCATTTTGGAGCACTTTGTACTTACTGGAAGGGAGATCAAGTTTGAAAAAAATGACAAGATAAGGTGTAGGGTGAGATGCAAGCAAGAATGTGATTTCTTGGCATTGTTGAGTAAGGTTGGAGGGAGTGGTACCTATAGGGTGAAGACTCTAGTTGACAACCATACATGTGGGAGGGTTTTTAACAACAAAAATGCAAAATCTAAGTGGGTGGCAAAGGCTATTGCAGATAAATTTAGGTCTGGGCAGAATGTTAGGTTGGCTGATATTATTGGAGATATAAGGTCTACTTATGCAGCTGGCATTTCTGTGGCTGTTGCTTGGAGGGCTAAGAAGATAGCTAAGAAGTTAGTGGATAGAGATGCTGAGAAACAGTACAACATGCTATGGTCCTATAGTGAAGAGTTGAGGAGAGCATGCAGTAGGAACACATGCAAAATTCAAATAAATTGCCCACATCCCCCTCTTATACCAAAATTTGGAAGCTTATACTTTTGTCTTGAAGGCTGCAAAAGTGGTTTTGTAAGAGCGTTGTAGGCCATTTATAGGTGTGGATGGGTGCCACCTAAAAACCAAGTATGGGGGACAACTTCTTATTGCAGTGGGTAGGGACCCAAATGATTAGTACTTTCCACTAGCATTTGCTGTAGTGGAAACTGAGACAAAGGAGAGTTGGAGGTGGTTTTTAACTCTCTTGTTGGAAGACATTGGGGATGTGTCCTGAAATAGATGGGTCTTTATTTCAGACCAACAAAAGGTACAAATCTTTTAACTTATATTGTTCAGTAGCATTATGCTTTAAATTAACAAATATATTAATGGTAACTGATTAACTTTTGTTTTGTTGTTTTAGGGGCTAATTCCCACCTTTGAGGAGATGTTGGAAGGTGTAGAGCACATATTCTGCATAATGCACCTGTATGCCAATTTTAAAAAGAAATTTGGAGGTGGAACCATGCTAAGGGATCTCATGATGGGGGCAGCAAAGTCAACATATGTGGAGGCTTTTAATGAGAAGATGGACCAAATCAAGCAAATTGATCAAAAAACATATGAGTGGCTTCAAGCAATCCCTACCAAAAGCTGGTGTAAGCATGCTTTTTCCTACTATCCTAGGTGTGATGTGTTGATGAATAACATCTGTGAGTCTTTTAATGCTACAATTCTAATTGCTAGGGATAAGCCTATTATTACCCTTTTTGAGTGGATTAGATGCTACATCATGACTAGATTTGCAGTGCTTAAGGAAAAATTAGAAAAGTATCAGGGTGATGTTTTACCTAAGCCTAGAAGAAGGTTGAATAGGGAAATTGAGTATTCTGCAAATTGGTTCCCCACTTGGGCAGGGGGTTTAAAATTTGAAGTCACTCATACCATGCAACCACAGAAATTTGTTGTTGATTTAGCAAAAAAATCATGCACATGTAACTTTTGGGAGTTAGTGGGTATTCCTTGTAGACATGCAGTTAGTGCTATAAGTTATAATAGGGAAAAGCCAAAAACCTATGTGCATAGGTATTATAAGAGAGAGGCATATGAGCTAACCTATGGCCAAACAATCTCTCCTATTAATGGCCAAGACATGTGGCCAAAAGTTTGTCAACCATACATCATGCCACCTACCTACAAGCAAGGTCCTGGGAGACCAAAGAAGTTAAGAAGGAGGGAGCCTGATGAGGATCCCAACCCCACAAGGTTAAGGAGGGTCCCACACAAAATATGTATGTGGACACTGCAAGCAGATTGGGCATAATGCAAGAAAATTCCCAAAGAGGCCTAAAGTGCAAACTGAACCTGTAGCATCCACTCAGCCTTCTGGGACAGTTCCACCTGCAACTTCCACTCCGCCTTCTGGGGCACATCCTACTACAACATCCTCTCAGCCAACACAGGTACCCTCTCATCCTATTCAGTTTCCAAAGAACCTTGTTAATGATGTCAAACTCATATTACCTATCTTTGTTGCAACCATTTCTGCTCAACCATCACAAGTTTTGAAGAGGTAATGAAAAAATTCAAAATTTGTTTTAGGATGGAAAATTTGAAACAATTCTGATTTTCACCTCTGTTGTTTAGGGAAAGTCAAAGGCAGCTGCCCTAAGCAATGTTGCTTCTGGTAAGAAGGGCTTAGGGAAGAAAAAAGCTGGCCCAAGCAATGTTGCTTCTACTAAGAAGGACTTAGGCAAGAAAAAAACTGGGTCAATCATTGTTGCTGATGGACCACCAAACTGTGCCAATCCTGCTGCCATTGTCCCAACTCAATCAGTGCCTACCACATTACCTGGACCAGCATCAACAACTTTTCCCACTTTTCCAAGTCAATCAACAGCAAATGAACAAATTCAGATTTTGCAGAACACCCACAATATATTTCAGTTTATGCAGCAAAGTACTGATCAAGCATTGCCACCTAGCATGGTAGAATCAAACAACATCTTAGGGGATCTTCTGGTAGTTGCTAACAAAGTCACCTCTGGGAAAGAATATGACTGGAAGCTTGTTGCACAAAAGTTAGGCCTAACACAAATTGAAGGGTATATGAACTTCATGCAACAAATTGTAAGTGCTTACAAACTGGTCTTAGTTACATTTTGCATTAAAATATTACATTGTCTATATAGATTTGTAATCGTGTCTGTTTGTTTTAGGATGAAGCTAAAAATTATTGTGCAACCACTGACCCTGCTCAACCTGCTGCAACCAATGACACTATCCATGCAGCTGCAAGCAATGACACACCTCAACCTGATGCTGCTGCTGATGTAGTAGGAACCCAACATTCAGAGGTGGGATCAACACAGATGGGGATCAAAAGGCACAAGGGACCTACCTATTAGATGCTCTACTATTTAGGAGATTTCATAGCTTTTATTATAGTATAGGAACTAGGCACATTGTTGGTTAATTTTGAAGTTAATTGTATTTTGATTGGTGTGATTGATGGACGAGAATACACCTTTAGTTTCAGTTTTAGAATATGTCAATTTCAGTTTCAATGTTGCTGATCAAATTGGGGTCTTTTCGGTTCATATCTACATTGGTCTTTCTTTTGTATGCATCAAAGTACTTTATGTACTGGATCCAAATGATCAATTATCAATGACAGGCTTTTGCTTTCCACATCTATCAATTATCAATTACCAATGACAGTCTTTGAAGAACCTTTTCACACAAACAAGCAAATTCATTTTAAATGTCACAATTCAACCTTTATAAAACCATACTCATTCATTGAAATATTTTCATAATTACAATATGAGCAGTCATGGCTATAGCTTCTCAATTTTACATAAACCAAACTCAACCTTCCCAATTTCCCTTAATACAAAATGGACCACTTTCTTCCTTAAGTACAATACATCAATTTTGATCCAGGATCCTCTTCCTAACCCCTTCAGAATTCATCATAACCCACATACATACTATAATTGTGATGACCATCGAGATAGTCATCAAACAAACAGTAGCCTTGAACTTAAATCTTTCACCACTCAATTTCCTCTTCAGCTTTGCAAGCTTTTTTTTCAAGTCTTTAATTTCCTGCACATAACACTGAAGTTCATCAGTCCTCCCCTTAGTGTCCATGATTTCATCATCTGCCCAACGAAAATAATTGCAGGTAATTTGTTTCTGCAAAAACTAGAAAAACCAAAACCAGAGGTTACACACTATATTCCTGACAACATCTTAACAGAAATCAAAACAAAATGAATAGACAACCTACTTACATCCCAGTTTGGGCACCTCAAAAACATCCTGCCAGGATTCTTTGTGGTGCTAGACTTCATAAGAGCAACTTCATCACCGCACGCACAAATCTGCCTTCGTGAAATGGAGGAGGCAGAAGACGATTTGCAGACACCACTCCTCATCTTTGGAACACAAGTATTCACTTTCACACGTGATGGGCGAATCGATCTCTCCCACTGGTAGTGCTTCGCAAACGTTAATGGAGGGAGTAGAAGGTAGGGCACGGAGAGAACGAATGAAGAAGAAGAATAAGGGGACCCTGATTCAATTGCCTTTCATAATTTTATAAGGTTTAATGTTGTTAAGAAAAGTTTAAATCCACGTAAGGTAATTAAATTGACACGTAGGACAAGTTACTAGGAGAGCTAATGTGCCAACTCAGCTTCTTAAACACTCAATTAAGGGGGGAGGACCATTTCCAAACAAAAAATTTTTGCAGGGACGAAAAAATTAAAAAAAAATTAGAGGGACCAAAAGGAAAATTCGCTAATTTTACAAGGACCAAAAACATATTTAACCCTTTGAAATGTATATGTTTATATATATCATCTTAAATCCTTCAAGCATTTTCATATATATGCTATTACCTAATGACAATAATATCCATATAAGATCATTACATCTGTTAAACTTTAGACATTTTAAGAGTGTTAAGCAAATAAAAAAATTAAAAGTAAATTCCTTCAAGCAGGGGAAACTTTACTTTCGTAATCTATACAAGACCCATGTGAGAAACCTCGTCCTATAATTTTTAACTTATATCTCACAATTTCATTCAACTTACATCCTTTTCATGTAAATTTTCATTTATACTTTATGGTTTTGACATCTTTAGGTGTTAATTTGAGTTACTGGACAAAATATTTTATATCTGGCTAATAAATTTTTAGTTAAACATATATTACTTTTTCTATTTTAGCCAATCAATTTGATGTTAAAATTCTTTTAACATTTAAAAGTTATTCATATTATCATTGATAATATAAAAAAACAATTGCATATTAAAAAAGCTATCAACAATAACTTTATAACTCCCCTCACTCTAAGAAATTTGCTATTTAGCGACCGTCGCTACGAGCGACGGCCACGCGTCGCTAAGGCGTCGCTACAGCACTAAATGCACTATTCAGTGCAATTAATAATTAGTGACGGCCAAGTCGTCGCTACACTTAAATTTTTTTTATTTTTTTCTGAAAATATTAAAATTAAGCGTAGCGATGGTATGGTCGTCCCGTCGCTACAATATTAAAGATAAAATTTAAATTTCTCGCGCGTTGAGGAATATTAAACGTAGCGATGTTAAATGATGCTGATACGCGTTAAAACTCTCCCCCCTCCCCTCTTCCTCCATTTTCATCCTTCTCTTTCTCCCTCCCTTTTCATCCCCTCAGGCCACCCATTTGTTTCTGTCCCTCTCTCATTTTCATTCTCAAAAACTCACCGATTAAAAACTTCCCCTCCTTCATAGGTTCGTTTTGAACCGATCAGAATTCAAAATAGTTGCCTGTAGGTGACTTTACAGCTCCTTCTCTCTTCATTCCTTCAGCGGCTTCGACGACATCCATCCAGTGTTCTTCTTCTTCCCCTCCACCTTTTTCTCTAGAATTAGATTGAATGAGGTTCATCCCGACACCGGGATTAGGTCAGATGCCTCTAGTGGTTGAGGACACTGTGCCCGAGCTCTACGCTGAGGACGTTCAGGTCTAGGATCAGATGGATGAGGACGCTGACCAAGAGTCTGATGGGGAGCTAGTTCGGTTCCAAGGTTCCAGCTCAAGCCGACCTCATGAGGTAAATGCTCAAGGTCGGGTTATTATCCGACCATTTGGCAGGGGGTGAGTTTGTTTATTTTTTTCTTCTTTAGAATTGATATTAATATTGAATCTTTAATTGTTTTAACTGTTAATATTAAATATTTTATTTTGCAGTTGGGTGCCTAATAACCCACCTATCGCAGCCATTGGTCATGCGATACGTTCTCAATTTCGGGGTCCTCACTACCTGTGGGAGGTCACCCCGAAGGATGTAAGGGACAGGTGGTGGGAAGAGTTCACGGTAATTATAAACCCTAATCACTTTAAATTTTTTCCTTAAGTTATGTCAATTTGTCATAACTTACCCTATTTTTATTTTGCAGAGCCGAGTTACTTGGGACCCTTCTCATGAGGCCTAAATCAAGAAGGTGTACGAGCAGAGGGTTGCTCATCGCCTTTGAGATATGATGAACAAGGCTCGAAAAGCTGGGAAGAGGCTTGCGTGGTGTGGTGAGGAGGCCTGGGAGGGTCTTTTGGCATACAAGGACTCCGACGAATTCAAGAGGAAGTATGCTCGTAACAAGAGCAAACAGGCTTCTCAACGCGGGGAGCAGTCCACACCACGGGTCGCAGGGCCCACCATGCGTTGGCGTTGGATATGGTATGTATAAACAAACACTCTTTTGTATTATGTTTTTATTTGTTGTTAAAATAATTAATTTGTGTATTTTTCTGTGTAGAATCGACATCTTGGGCGGGAGGTCGAGCCCGACAAGTTCTTCGTTGCCACCCACATAAAAATTGTGGTGAACTTGGTAGATGACCGAACGCGGTCCACCTATGTAAGTGTTTTTTATAAGTGTTTTTTTATATAATTTCATATAATTGCAATTGAATATATAACTAACTAATTTTACTTTTACCTCAACAGACAAATTACAAGGATCGTCTGAGGGAGGTGGAGTCACAGATGGGGACACCTCCATGACTGATGCCTCCACCAAGTTGGAGATTAGGAGGGATGTTGCAGGTGACAAGACCCGACGTCGTAGTTATGGCACCGGGGACTTGGAAACCAACATTCGTCCAAGTGTGATCGGCCTCACCCAGGAGTCTCGGGCTAATACCAACGGGAGTGACGGGTCCGGGTCACGACATTCAACTGAGGAGGCGCTGCGCCAGGGCAGGAAGTAATTGAAGCAAGGCTGGAGTCTCGCCAGGTTATAGCGAAGGCTGCACAGTTGAAGGATGAGTTAGGAAGACTCCGACAACAGATGCAGCAGTTGCTGGAGGCTCAGGCTCAGCCGCACCCCCACTATGATGCCGCCCTGGATGAGCATCTGTTGGATGAGGATGAGGAGCCTACCCCACCACAACACTCACGTTGTCGCACACCACCATTGATTTTGTTTATTATGTTTTTTATACTTTTATTGTATTATATTTGAACAAATTATGTATATATATTTTTATATATATTTTTCTGCCTGTCGATGTGTTGATATAATATTTAATATTATTTTTTATAATTTTAAAATTAATAAATATTAAACCCTAAACCCTAAATATTAAAATAAAATAAATAATAATAAATTTAATTTTAAAAAAATATCTTTAGCGACGGCCTTGGCCGTCATTAGATAAAAAAATTAAAAGAAAAAAACAGTAATACGTAGCGACGACCATGATTTTAGAGACGACGTTAGCGATGGCCTGACCGTCTCTACGTAGCAGCGACTTACTTTGCTCGTCGCTATTGCATTTACGACGAGCTCTGTAGCGATGTCTATGTGGTCATCGCTACGTAGACTGTAGCGATGGCTTTTCCCTTGTAGCGACGGCCCCAGGCCGTCGCTAAAAGGCGTTTTTCTTGTAGTGCCTTTCATATTTCCATATAATTAATGAGATCTCATAATTTTCTAGTATTATAACCACTTATTGTGTTGCTTCTTTAGACATATGAGGTCATTGATCCATATTGTTAAGCTTTTCATGAGTATCAATGTTCAATGATATACTCTAGAGTGTCATTTTGAAGTTTCAATGACATCTTTTGAAGTGTCACTTCAAAGTTCCTTTATTTCTTTTACTTTCAATAGGGATGACACCCGCAAAGGGAGGAGGCGGGGAGTACCTCCCCGACCTCACCTCCCCATTATCTCCTCATCCATGATCCCTGTCTTGTGGAAATTTTCTCCCCATCCTTTTCCCTCCCCACGAGTCCCAATGCGGACCCCATAATTGTAAAAAAAATAATAAAATATAACATATAAATAAAATAGTATGAAAAAAATAATTAGAAAATCAATTTTCAAATTAGAAATTATGATAATATAAAATAGATACTATATTGTATATAAGTTACATTTGTGTGGGGGATAAAGGGAGCGGTGAGACCTCAAATTTGTCTCGGGAGGATTTTAAGCCTTATTCCTATCCCCACATGAGAAAAATCCCCATTCTCAAAGCCTTAAATGAGTAGTCTTCATGGGATCCCCATATGTAGTATAAAATTGCCATCCCTAATTTTCAAGGATAATAATATCAATTATAACCATAGATCTACCACACTTTTGTGGTACTTTAAATTAATAAATTATTATATTTGTAGGATGTTCTTTAGGAAAAAGTAACTATATAATATTTACAAATCACATTGACCATATCTATGTCATTATCATAACTATTTTCATTAGTAATTTGTTTTTGTGGTACTTCATATGTGACTACTTCAAGAGAACACTCAAGAGTTATACAAGTAGAGAATGTTTTTTCTCATAATCTTTCTTTCAAATTATTTAAAGATTGATTGGATCTTTCAAATCATATTTTAATCGTCTAGTATTAGAAATCGGTTTCAAAGCATAATTCTGTTAGGATTTCAGTTTTTGTTAGTATTACTATGGTTGTCTTTAGGTGCAATTTTACCTTGGTTATTTTACCTCTAGTTAAATTTGCCCTATAAATAATTGTAGTGTCTCCCTCATTTTGTATCTTTTTATCAAATCAATATATGAGTTTTCTAAACTCTCTCTTGCCGGTAACTTTTGGGATGATCCATGGGGAAATCCATGGTACTCCTCTACTACTATCTACTATACCACTGTAGCTCCTGCTCCTCCATTATTTTACTGAGATCTAGTTCTTCAAAAACTATATAGCATACTTTATCCATATAAAATTGGTTGGGGAAAACCTCAATATTTGTGTGATTCTACGAGGGTGCTTAATACCTAAATCTAGCAATTTATCAGAATTAAAAAATTCATTATAAAACATGTTATCCAAGAATAATTGACAATAAAATCTCATTGAATGAAATCTAAACACATTCTATTAAAAATAACATGAAAAAAGCCATAAGAAAATTCCACATTAATCAAACAAAAAAATATAAGAATACATCACTCTTTTAAGAGAATCTCTAACTCATCACATAGTTGGTAGAGGCACATGCTTGAAAAAAAAACATTAAAACATTTGCTACATAATTAGAGACTATTGTGATGATAATAGGTATATAAACCAAGAGAATGATAAAGACAACAAAAGCAATGATTCTTGTTCGCTTTTTCAATAAGAGAACAGTTCCTTATAGTTACATTACATACTAAGGATTGTAACATATTTCAATGTTATTCATAATAGTTAACATTTTAATTAGCCACAGTAAGGATTGTAAAACCACAAACCTTTATTAATGACACCTTTTATAATTAACAGTTATTTTTTTTCACACTAATTTCCCTTACATGCTATTTTACACATTTTTTTCTATTTCATTCTTTCTTCACATCACATAACTTATCACATTTCTAACTTTCTTTTTCTCTCTTCTCCCTACCTTCCAAACTTCATTTTGGAGTTGTCAAAGAAACATTTCCCTATATATCTAATCATGGTAGTCATCCACAGATGTGAAATGAACATATTTTACAACAACTGAAAGTTCAATTACATCATTTTTTTCTCGAACATCAAATCAATTTTTTTTTGTCAAAAATCAAATCAATTTTTAAAAAAATATAGTGTAACTCAAGAAATTAAAGAAAAAAGTGAAAGCCCAAAAGGATAGGGTTGGTGGCCCAGTTGAGGTTGAGGGGAATATTTCCAAATGATCACACAGGAGAGGTGGGCCCATTTACACCAGAGGGTTGGGTAAAATCCCAGATAACGTGGGGCCCAAAACGGAACATGTAGAAGGTTTGTTACTGAAGTCTGAGTCTGAAACAAGAAAAACCCGCTGCAAGCCTATAGGAGGAGTTGGATTAAGCCCAAAGACATGGTCAACGGTCACATCACCGCACGCCTGGGATAAAGGCTTTGGTACGTGTTGTTTTTGAATTGGAAGTAGTAACATTTTACAATCATAAAAATACACAAATTGACTGTGCTGTTAAACATAACGTTGTCAGTGTCAAATCAGAGACATTGAGACACCGCACGCACACTGACAAAGAAACTGGTTGGTGTTGGTGAGCCACTCTCTGTCCTTTCTTTCTAGAGTGGTTATTGTCCTGACTCCTAACAAATTAAATATCAAAATACTACTAATATCCAAAACTAATTATTAAATATTTAATACTAACAATTAGTATTAGTCTTCATAATCATAAAAATAGTATCAACACAAGTTTCTAGATATTAACATAATTCGTAATTGATCATTAATTATTGTTACTAAAATATTATTGTTACTAAAATATTATTTCTTAATAAAAAATATAATATTAGAATTTTTAAAAATTACCTTTTTAAGCATTCTCGTTTTAAATTCTTAACAAATGTTTTACAGACACTTATTTATATTTATTTTATTAGTAATTATTAACCAACATCCAAGAGATAAAAGAAACATGATAAGAACCCTTTGAAAGAACTCAATCAATACATGTCGCCATGTGGTAATTTGTAGTTCCCATAATTGGTGCCAATTATCTTATTTTATTTAGAATTTGTATGCAAAACAATTATTCTTCCTCATGTACGTGGTTACTTTTTAAATAGTATAATGTATACATTTGAACTATATCTATCTATAATACACGTATAAACATGCGGAGCTCTAAATGATACTGCCACACAAACTTATACAAAAATATTTTTTTAATTTAAATAAAAACAAAAACTCTTCAATTCAAAAAGAATATTATTAATAACATATGAGTAGAGATGACAAATGGACCCCGACTCGGTGGGTACCCGTAAAAGTTATTCGCAATTAGTATGATAATTATCCACCAAATGAGTTTGGGTCTGGAGGGTATTTATCCACACTTTTAAATGGGTATGGGTGCGAGTACGAGTATTATAGTATTCTACCCTACCCTACACATACCCACACTTATATAATATATATACCTATTATTAATTTAATATATATGTTTACATTATTAATTAATATATATTTTTCTAAAAAAAATTAACATTAATATATATATATTATAGTCACCTAAAAACATTAATATATATTATTAATTTAATTAATTTAAATATTATAATTTTGTATTCCTAAACAATAAAATAGCAAAACTTGAACTAATTTCCATTTCTCCTCACATTGTTCTCATATCTCATCCATTATAGTTAAACTTAAATGATCTATGAATTTTTTTTATTTGTGCTAGAGTGATTTTTTAATTAATTTATTATTTTTATAGTTAACAAAAGTACAGGTAATAGGTACTAGCACGGGTAAAGATACGAGTGTTAAAATCACTACCATACGAGTATGTATCCAGATACAAGTATTTTTCGAAACGCAGGTATAAAAACCCCAAATTTTCATTCCTACATATGAGTAGCGCAATTCAAGCAGATGATATTAAAATGTTAGAATTGATCATTGAACAATCCTAAACGAGTCTGGGAATATATGAACTCTGAGCTAATTCTACACGTAGACAATGAGCTAACACGACTTATGTTTTAGTACATTAATATCCAATTTGGTTGATGAAATTGACGGATACGGATTGTCTCCTGCATCTTTAGCTTCTCCAGCAAACATCAGCTACGGAGTGGCTACGGAATAACTAGACAATTAAAATTCATATCCGTAGCTATTCGACAGCTAATTTTGCTGGAGAGGCAACTTCACTAGAGAGGATCCCTACACTGAAATTGACATCCTGATTATTTTTAGAATAAATTACTTTAATTCCTTTCTATTTTGCACTTTTTACACAAAACCCTCTTTATTTCTAAATCCTACATATATAACACCTCATATTTTATAAATATATTACACTTAAATCATCAACCTTTATTTTTATGTGAAATTGATAAAAGTACCCTTATTATTGATTTTGATTTATTACACAAAACACCTTCTAGTTCATAAACATTACAAAAAACCTCATTTTATTTTATTAATACATTATAATTACATCCCTATGCTATGATAAAAATTTAAATTACCAAAAGTTGTGACTTAGTTGATAACGCATACGGAGATTGTAGGAAGAGCTCCCATGTTTAATCCCCAATAAACACATTCTTTAAGAGAGGTTATGAACCTTAACTGTGACTAGATCTCGAACAAAATTGTCATGAGTAATATGGGATACCTAACACAAAAAAAGGCAAATATTTAAATAATAAAAAATTAAAATAACATTAGAGTAACATAAGAGAATAAATAATAAAATAAATCATAGTTTTTAATTTTTATCATAACATAACAATTATTTTTAGAATCCCTACTTACTATGTTTTGAGTTTGAATAAACCACCTAGTAGGAGTTAAAGATGATAAGAAGCTAGCTAGAGCCTAGCGGTAATTGGTTGTTGGAACGTGATAAATTTATATTTACAAAACTATAAATAATAATTGTGTTAAAAGATCTTTTCAACGATAAACGAAACACATAAACTAAGTAATAAGGCATAATTAAATTTGCATGAATATTTAGGTGGAGGGGCAATATATAGTTTAGTAGCTTTGGCAGGGTGGTCCAACGTTTCTTTAGGTCTAAAGCGAATTTTATCATAAGGCCTTTTTAAATGAATAAAAATAATTTAAAATCAATATAATAATAATATAACTGATAACACATATGGAAGAAAAAAATCACAAAAAAAGAATAAAGTAAATAATTAGAATAATGTTTAGAATCAATTATTAATAATTATTATTTATGAGAATAGAGATTCCTAATAAATGGGCCTCTTTTTTTAGAAAAAATAATTTTTACTCTTAATAATTTAATATTGTTTACTAAATAATGATTTTTCATTTTTTAAAATATTAATAGTAAACAATTTTTTTGAGACCTAAAATAAGAGTATTTTGGGGGGCCTAAAGCAATGGCCTTACCAGCCTGGGGGTTGGGTCGGCCCTGAGCTTTGGCAATAGTAGTAGCAGTTGGCAATTGCAAAGATTCGTGGAGTAAAATCCCTTTCTTTTACTCCCCTTTTCCTTTCTGAAGGAGAAAGGACTCATCACGTTCTCGCCAAATAGAGAAACCTAAGTGACAAATTTAAAGGGAAATAAAAGACACCGAATTGTTTAGAGAGACCGTATTGATTACTCTGATAGAGAAAGGAAAGGAAGTGTTGGGGATAACCGGTGAATTCCATGTGACCAATGTGTCAATAGAGGTTCGACCCAATATTTTTCTAGGCCTAAAACGAATTTTATGATGAGGTAATTTTTTACCTTTTAAAATATTAGTGTATGTTTATTAGAATATATTTTATAAAAAATTATTTTTAAAAAAAATATATAATTATATGTTTAAATGAATAAATCTACTCACATTAACACAATAGAGTCTAATTCACTAAAGTGACATGCTTTTATATATATATATATATATATATTCAATATTACTTACTAAAGGGAAAATCTCTACACAACAAAAAGACTAAGAGAGACTGAAAAAGTAAGAGAGAAATGTAATATCAATATATTATGACCAGAAAAATAAAAGACACAAAAAAAAAGAAATATAGTTAGTGATGAAACAAATTAATATTAAAAATGAATAAAATCAGTTATTAATAGTTAATATTTACGATAAGAGAGAAAGTTGTGATAAAATAAGAATTTTTTTAAGAAAAAACTTTGTTACTCATAATAATTTAATATTATTTACCAAATAATTATTACCTATTTTTTATTTTTTAAAGAATATTAATAGTAAATAAAATATTTTTAGGGATCTAAAATAAGGGTATTTTTTTAGGGTCTAAAGAAGGGGTTTTACCACTTTAGGGTTAGGCTGGCCTATGTCAATATCTCTATAACTATGCACAAAAGTTCCAAGTTATTACTTATTAGTTATTACTATAGCATTCCACCCATATATGGGATATGGGGAAAGTTGGTTGGGGCGGTAAGCAAAAGCTACAAGACTTATACTACATTCTAGTCTGCTTCCACCACCTTTGTATCCTACAACAGAGGTGTTCATGTCAATCATATCAATTTTTTTAAACTTTTAATATTTTCAAGTTTATGTATTTTAGATTTTAATAAATAGGCTTCTCCTCTTGTGTTTTTTTCTTTATTCATTAATTTAACATCCCCTTAATATATGATTGACATTCCACATTATCAACAATCATATATCTAACAAGTGGTCCTAGTCTTTTCAATCATGAAGGTATGAATTGCCTCTCTTTAGAAAGATAAAAACCCGTCTTAGTAAACTCTAATAACCAAACAAATTTTTAGCCCTATGTTTTTCTCTTATCAATTATATCTCAGGGTTGTCCTCTATATACCAAATTTTAGTTTCAATCTTGTATTTGTCTTCAAGCTCATTAAATCCTTATCTTGTTAATTCACTTTCTCCTTTTCTAGCTGTGCTACTACTGCATGTGTGCAAGACAAGTTATAACATACTCACAAATCCTTGAAGTTTTCCTCCTCAATTTTTCTTTGTTGAGAAATGTACAGTAGATTTTCTTCCCAAAGTGCTTTTGCTGATTGTTAAAAGGATATTAGAGCTCAGATAAAATGCCAAGGAAACTTACTAGAGAACAAACTTCCATCATATGGATTCGCTAGAACATGTAAACTGAACTCCCCATGTGACATGAACTTATTGGGAATGAATTCATTTTTTTTTTGTCTATAAGCATTCTCACCTCCACAGAATCACATAATTCAGGAGTATTTCACTCTTATGTTGAGACTTCTTCCGTCAATGTTGAACTTTTTAATGTTGACATTTGCGCTAATTTATTATAGTATTGGCCTAATGAAGGTTGTAGTGGGACTCATTCTCAATCATCTAACTTTCCTGTCCATTCATATCTGTTGAGTAAAGTTTTCAACAATGATCAACATGCTTACAATTCCTTGAATTTTTCAACCTCAACATTTCCTGTTGAGAATGTACAACAAAATTTTCTTCCCAAAGTGCCTCTACTGGTTGTTTAAAGGATGTTAGAGCTCAGATAAAATCCCAAGAAAACTTACTAGAGAACAAACTTCCATCATATGTATCTGCTGGAACATGTAAATTGAACTCAGACAAAATACCATGAAGACTTACTAGAAAAAAAAACTTCCATCTTATGGATCTGCTAGAATATGTACACTAAACTCCCTATTTGTCATGAACTTATCATGAATGAATTCGTTTGTTTCATCTCAAAGCATTCTAACCTCCACAGAAACACATAATTTAGGAGAATTTCACTCTTCTCTTGAGACTTCATCCATCAATGATGAATCTATTGCTTAACATATGCGCTGATTTGTTAGTGTACTGGCCTAAAGAAGGTTGGAGTGGGACTCAGACTTAGTTATCTAACTTTCATGTCCAACCATGCATTGATTGAAGTTTTCATCAATGATAAACATCTTCACAATTCCATGAATTTTCCTCCACTTTTTCAGTTGAAAAAGGTAAAACAATTTTTTTCCCAAAGTGCTTTTGCTGATTGTTTAGAGGATGTTATGGCTCAGATAAAATGCCAAGAAGACTTACTAGAAAACAAACTTCCATCATATGGATCTTCTGGAACATATAAACTGAACTCCCCATGTGGCGTGAACTTACAAAGAATGAATTCGTTCATTCCGTCTCAAAGCATTCTCACCTCCACAAAAACACATAATTCAAGAGTATTTCACTCCTTTGTTGGGACTTCTTCCATCAATGTTGAATCTGTTGATGCTGACATATGTGTTGATTTATTATAGTATTGGCCTAATGAAGATTGGAGTAGGACTCAGACTCAGTTATCTAACTTTCCCATGCATTCATCTCCGTTGAGTGAAGTTTTCAACAATTATCAACATACTCATAATTCCTTGAAGTTTTCCTCCTCAACCTTTTCTCATGGGAAATGTACAACTTATTTTT
Source organism: Sesbania bispinosa (assembly GCA_026901365.1). Lineage (NCBI taxonomy): Eukaryota > Viridiplantae > Streptophyta > Magnoliopsida > Fabales > Fabaceae > Sesbania > Sesbania bispinosa. Next base: position 303,681 of record QLOH01000852.1, read on the forward strand.
TTTTTCCCAAAGTACATTTGTTTATTGTTTAGAGGATGTTAGAGCTCAAAGAAAATGCCAAGAAGACATAGTACAAAACAAACTTCCCTCATATGAATCTGCTGGAACATGTAAACTAAACTCCCCATGTGGCATGAACTAATCAGGAATGAATTCATTTGTTCCGTCTCAAAGCCATCTCACCTCGACAGAAGCACATATTTCAGGTGTATTTAACTCTTCTGTTGAGACTTCTTCCATCAATGATGAATTTGTTGACAGTGACATATGCGCTGATTTATTAGAGTATTGGCCTAATGAAGTTGGAGTGGGAGTCAGACTCAGTCATCTAGCTTTCCTGTCCATTCATCTCCATTAAGTGAAGTTTTTAACAATGATTAACACACTCATAGTTCCTTGAAATTTTCCTCGTCAACATTTCCTGTTGGAATTGTACAACAAATTTTTCTTCCCAAAGTGCTTTTGCTGACTTTTTAGCGGCTATTAGAGCTCAGATAAAATACATAGATCACTTACTAGAAATAAACTTCCATAATATGGATCTTCTGGAATATGTGAACTAAACTTCCCTTGTGGCATAAACTTATTGGGAATGAATTCGTTTATTCTATCTCAAAGCATTCTCACCTCCACAGAAACACAGAAATCAGGTGTATTTCAAATCTTCTGTTGGGACTTCTTCCATCATTGTTGAATCTGTTGACACTTACATATGCGTTGATTTATTAGTATATTGGACTAATGAAGGTTGGAGCGGGACTCAAACTTAGTTATCTAACTTTTCTAGCATTCATCTCCGTTGAGTGAAGTTTTCAACAATTATCAACATAATCACAATTCCGTGAAGTTTTCCTCCTCAATCTTTCCTGCTGAAAAATGTAAAACAGATTTTTCATCCCAAAGTGCTTTTGTTTATTGTTTAGAGGATGTTAGAGCTTAGATAAAATGCCAAGAAGACTTGTAGAAAACAAAGTTTCCTTGTATGGATCTGCTGAAACATGTACACTGAATTTCCCATATGGTAAGAACTTATGAGAATGAACTCATTTGTTCCATCTCAAAGAATTCTCACCTCCCCATAAGCACATATTTTAGGTGTATTTCACTCTCCTGATGGAAGAACGATGAATTTGGTGAAATTGACATATGCGCTAATTTATTATAGTATTAGCCTAATGAAGGTTGGAGTGGTACTCGGACTCAACCATCTAACTTTCCTTTCTATTCATCTCCATTGAGTAAAGTTTTCAACAATGACCAACATACTCACAATTCCTTAAATCTTTCCTCTTCAACATTTCCTGTTGAAAATGTACAACAAATTTTTATTCCCAAAGTGCTTTTGCTGATTTATTAGAGGATGTTAGAGCTCAAACAAAATGTAAAGAAGACTTACTAGAAAAAAATTCCATCATATCGATATGCTAGAACATGTAAACTGAACTCCCCATGTTGCATGAACTTATCAAGGATGAATTTGTTTGTTCCGTCTCAGATCATTCTCACCTCCACAAATACACAGAATTCAAGAATATTTCACTCTTCTCTCGAGACTTCTTCCATCAATGTTGAATCTATTGATGCTGGCATATGCGTTGATTTATTAGAGTATTGGCCTAACGAAGATTGGAGGGGACTCAGACTCAGTTATTTAACTTTTTTATGTATTTAACTCCGTTGAGTGAAGTTTTCAACAATGAACAACATACTAACAATTCCTTGAAATTAGCCTCCTCAACCTCTCTTGCTAAGACATGTAAAACAAATTTTTCTTCTCAATGTGCTTTGGTTTAATGTTTAGAGGATGTTCGAGTTCATATAAAATGCCAAAGAAGACTTAGTAGAAAATAAACTTTCATCTTACGGATCTGCTGAAACTTGTTCACTAAATTCCCTATATGGCATGAACTTATCATGAATGAATTCGTTTGTTCCGTCTCAAAGCTTCACTCTTCGGTTGAGACTTCTTCCATAAATGATGAATCTGTTGAAATTGACATATGCGCTGATTTATTAGAGTATTGGCCTAATGTGGTTGGAGTGGGACTCAAACTCAATTATCTAACTTTCCTCTCCATTCATGTCCATTGACTGAAGTTTTCATCAATGTTAAACATATTCAATATTCCTTGATTTTTTCCTCCTCCACTTTTCACGTTTAAAAATGTACAACAGTTTTTTTTTCCTAAAGTGCTTTTGCTAAATGTTTAGAGGATGTTAGAGCTCAGATAAAATTTCAAGAAGACTTACTAGAAAACAAACTTCCATCATATATATATTCTGGAACTTGTAAACTAAACTCCCTATGTAGTATGAACTTATCGAGAATGAATTCATTTATTCCATCTCAAAGCATTCTCACCTCAATATATAGAAACACAGAATTCAGGAGTATTTCACTCTTCTGTTGGGACTTCTTCCATCAATGTTGAATCTGTTGATGTTAACATATGCGTTGATTTATTAGAGTATTGGCCTAATGAAGGTTGGAGTGGGACTCAGACTCAACTATCTAACTTTCCTGTGCATTCATCTCCGTTGAGTGAAGTTTTCAACAATTATCAACATACTCACAGTTCCTTGAAGTTTTCCTCCTGAGAAATGTACAACTGATTTTTCTTCCCAAAGTACTTTTGTTTATTGTTTAGAGGATGTTAGAGCTCAGAGAAAATTCCAAGAAGACTTAGTTGAAAAATAACTTCCATCATATGGATCTACTAAAACATGTACACTGAACTCCCATGTGTCATGAACTTATCAAGAATGAATTTGTTTGTTCCGTCTCAAAGCATTCTTACCTCCGTTGAAGCACATATATCTGGTGTATTTCATTCTTCTATTGAGATTTCTTCCATCAATGATGAATCTGTTGACATTGACATATGCGTTGATTTCTATAGTATTTGTCAAATGAAGGTTGGAGTGGGACTCAAACTCAACCATCAAACTTTCTTGTCCATTCATCTCCATTGAGTGAAGTTTTCAACAATGACGAACATACTCACAATTCCTTATAGTTTTCCTCCTCTACCTTTCTTGCTGAGAAATGTAAAACAAATTTTTCTTCCAAAAGTGCTTTTCTTTATTGTTTATAGGATGTTAGAGCTCAGATAAAATGCCAAGGAGACTCAGTAGAAACAAATTTTCATCGTATGGATCTGTTGAAATTTGTTAACTAAACTCCCTATGTGGAATGAACTTATTAGGAAAAAATCCATTTGTTCTGACTCAAAGCATTCTCATCTGTTGATGTTGACATATGCATTGATTTATTAGAGAATTGGCCTAATGAAGGTCAGAGTGGGACTCAAACTCAATTATCTAACTTTCTTGTGCATTCAACTCTGTTGAGTGAAGTTTTCAACAATGATCAACTTTCTCACAATTTCTTGAAGTTTTCCTCCTCAACCTTTCCTGTTGAGAAATGTAAAATAGATTTTTCTTCTCAAAGATTTGTTGTTTATTGTTTAGAGGATGTTAGAGCTCAGATAAAATTCCAAGAAGACTTAGTAGCAAACAAACTTTCATCGTATGGATTTGCCGAGACATGTACACCGAACTCCCAATGTGGCATGAACTTATCAGGAATGTATTCGTTTTTTCCGTCTCAAAGCATTCTCACCTCCACATAAATACAGATTTCAGGATTATTTCACTATTCTTTTGAGACTTCATCCATAAATGATGAATTTGTTGACATTGACATATGCGCTGATTTATTAGAGAATTGGCCTAATGAAGGTTGGAGTGGGACTCAAACTCGGCTGTCTAACTTTCCTGTCCATTGATTGAAGTTTTCATCAATGATAAACAAATTCACAATTCCTTGAGTTTTTCGTCCTCCATCCTAATGAACGTTGGAGTGAGAGTCAAACTCAGTAATCTAACTTTTTTTGTCCATTCATCTTCGTTGAGTAAAGTTTTCAACCACGATCGACTAACACACAATTCCTTGAAGTTTTCCTCCTCAACCTTTTCTTGTTGAGAAATGCACAACAAATTTTTCTTCCCAAAGTGCTTTTGTTTATTTATTTAGAGGATGTTAGAGATAAGATAAAATGCCAAGAAGACTTTCTAGAAAACAAACTTGCATCGTATGGATCTTCTAGAACATGTACACTAAACTCCCCATATGACATGAACGTATCGTAAATGAATTCTTTTGTTCCCTCTTAGAGCATGTGAAGGTTGTAGTGGGACTCAGACTTAGTTATCTAACTTTCCTATCCATTCATCTCCACTGATTGAAGTTTTCAAAATGATCAACATATTCACAATTCCTTGAATTTTTTCTCCTCCACATTTTCTATTGAAAAATTTATAGCATATTTTTCCCAAAGTGCTTTTGTTGATTTTTTGGAGGATGTTAGAGCTCAAATTAAATGTCAAGACTTATAAGATAACAAAATTTCATCATATGGATCTGCTGGAACATGTAAACTGAACTTCTCGTGTGGGATGATCAGTTAGAACCACAGGAAACACAAGAAAGGGGGTTGAATAGTGTTTTATAATTCTTTACAGATTTTTCTGAAAACCTTTTAACAAGCAAACTGATTTGAAAATAGTTAAGCAACCTTCCGAAACTGGGAGTTTGACGACTTGCTGATGCAACTCAGAAGGTTGAATAAAAAGCTTTTGAAACGTTTTTCGTGTAAAGAAAAGATTGTTTTCTGCGTGGATTTATAAAAAAAACTTTTCTAAAACCCTCCTTGGTTAGTTAAAAACAGAATATAAAGAGTTGAGAGTTGAGAGAACTTAGCCAAAGAAATTTATCCTGGTTCACCCACTAACTCAGTGAGCTACGTCCAGTCCCAGGGCAACACTCCACTGGATTTTCCACTATCTCAGATTAGATACAAGTATTCTTTGAACCCAGCCTCTTCAGGCTAAACACCAAGTATTCTTTGGACCCAACCTCTCCAGGCTAAACACAAGTATTCTTTGGACACAGCCTCTCCAGACTAAACACAAGTATTCTTTGAACACAGCCTCTTCAGTCTAAACTGAGTATTCTTTACTCCTCCGAGCCTCTCCAGGCTCTCAGACACTCAACAATGTTTTTAATAGAAGATAAGTTTAAGTTTTTGAGAAACTTAAACACAGGTTCTCTTGTACAAAGGAATGACTGAGTAAAACTCAGAATACAGAGGAATCCAAGTACAAGGGATTGAAATACAACTGTGATTTCTGCAGAGTGTTTGGCTTGATAGATTTTCTCTTAACTTGGCCTTTTCACTCTTTAGCTAAAATTTTTTCTCTGTTTGTGACTATCAGGAATTTTTTCTTCAGAGAGTTGGCTTGGTAAGATTTGAATCTTGAGCTTGTGCCGATTCTCTCTTGGGCTTCACTACTCGCCAATCTTCATAGTATTTTATGAAGGTATATATATATGATTTGAAAATGTAGCCGTTGAAGATTGCTTAGCATACTGTTGAGGAAGAACAATTAATGTTCTTAGAGCCGTTGTGAAACAACTTCTCTTCCGTTAGCTTCTGACTTGAGCAGAGTAGGTGTGCAACTATCATTCAGTTCTGTCACACAGCAGTTTGGCTCTTGAATATTGCTTGAGAGATTTTCTAGCACTTCGGCAAGTTGATGTTCTTTTCTCTCTCTTTCTTTACTGTAGGAAGTCTTATATTTAGATAGAGATGGTGAGATCCATTAGACTTCTCTTCAATCCTGTTATGAATTAATCATTTCTTCTAACTGAGATGCAGGCTTCTGATAGCGTATCACAGAGACAATATAGTAGTAGGTGTGCAGCAGCGCTGACTCTATCTATGACCTTTGTTTGCTTTTCTACAACAGGTTTCTTCTTTTGTGTCAGGAAATAAAACTGTTCCAACACGCCTTTGGTTTTCCTTGCAACTGGTTCAGCTAACCATAAGGCTTTGCAGAGACTTGAGTCTTTTAATGCTTTAATCAGATTGACTCATTAAGTCTTTGGAAGGTAGCATGCCATTCAGTCTTCAAAAGTTTTTAATTCTTCAGAGAGTCCAATTACTTCAGAAGGTCGTCATACTTCAGCAAGTCTTGGCTTTCAACAGCTTTTCAACAGTAAGACGCTTTCAGCAAGTTCCTTCTTCAGTAGGTTGCATTTCTTTAGCAGATTCAAGTTATTCAGAGAGTTCTTCAGCTCAGCAGATTGATCATCTTTAGAGAGTTGCTTCTTTTTTTAGCAGGTTCAAGATATCAGTAGATTACTGCAACACAAAGAACAACTGTCTGAGTAAAATCTATTTCTCAATCAGATTATAGTGACCAAATTTGTTACTCATTAAAACTAAGGGTAATGAGTCTTAAATTAAATTGAATACTTAATTTATTCTGAGACTCAACATGATCTTATCAGGAATGAATTTGTTTGTTCCGTCTCAAAGTATTCTCTCCTCCATAGAAACATAGAATTCAGGAGTATTCCACTCTTTTGTTGAGACTTCTTCCATCAATGATGAATTTTTCACAATGACATATATGTTGATTTATTAGAGTATTGGCCTAATAAAGGTTAGAGTGGGACTCAAACTCGGTAATCTAACTTTCCTGTCCATTCATCTTCGTTGAGTGAAGTTTTCAATGAAGATCGACTAACACACAATTCCTTAAAGTTTTCCTCCTCAACTTTTCCTGCTGAGAAATGTACAACAGATTTTTCTTCCGAAAGTTCTTTTGTTTATTGTTTAGAGGATGTTAGAGATCAGATAAAATACCAAGAAGACTTCCATCGTATGGATCTACATCAACATGTACATAGAAACATAGAATTCAAGAATATTTCACTCTTAGGCTAGGACTTCTTCCATCAATGTTGAATCGGTTGATGCTGACATGTGCGCTGATTTATTAGAGTGTTGACCTAATGACGGTTAGAGTGGGACTCAAACTCAGTTATCTAACTGTCTTGTGCATTCAACTCCGTTGAGTGAAGTATTCACCAATGATCAACATACTCACATTTCCTTGAAGTTTACCTACTCAACCTTTCCTCTTGAAAAATGAACGACTTATTTTTCTTCCAAAAGTACATTTGTTTATTGTTTATAGGATGTTAGAGCTCAGATAAAATGCCAAGAAGACTTGGTAGAAAACAAACTTCCATCATATGGTTCTTCTGGAACATGTAAACTAAAACTCCTCATGTGGCATGAACTTATCATGAATGATTTCGTTTATTCCTTCTCAAAGGTTTCTCACCTCCACAGAAAAATAGAATTTTGAAATATTTCACTCTTCTGTTGAGACTACTTCCATCAATGATGAATCTTTTGACACTGACATATGCGCTAATTAATTAGAATATTGGCCTAATGAAGGTTGGAGTGGGACTAAGACTCATTTATCTAACTATCTTGTCCATTCATCCCCAGTGAGTGAAGTTTTCTACAATGGTCAACATACTCACAATTCCTTGAATTTTTCCTCCTCAACATTTCCTGTTGGAAATGTACAACAAATTTTTATTGCCAAGAAGACTTACTAGAAAACAACCTTCCATAATATAGATCTTCTGGAACATGTAAACTGAACTCCCAATATGGCATGAACTAATAAAGAATGAGTTCATTTATTCTGTCTCAAAGCATTCTCACCTCCATAGAAACACAGAATTCAAAAGTATTTACTCTTCTGTTGGAACTTCTTCCATCGATGCTGAATTTTTTCACAATGACATATGTGTTGATTTATTAGAGTATAAGCCTAATAAAGGTTGGAGTTGGACTCAAACTCGATAATATAACTTTCCTGTCCATTCATCTCTGTTGAGTGAAGTTTTCAAGGACGATTGACTAACACACAATTCCATGAAGTTTTCCTTCTCAACTTTTCCTACTGGGAAATGTACAACAAATTTTTCTTTCGAAAGTTCTTTTTTTATTGTTTAGAGGATGTTAGAGATCAGAAAAAATGCCAAGAAGACTTACTAAAAAACAAACTTCTATCGTATGGATCTACATTAACATGTACATAGAAACATAGAATTCAAGAATATTTCACTCTTATGCTGGGACTTCTTCCATCAATGTTGAATCGGTTGATTTATTAGAGTGTTGGCCTAATGACGGTTGGAGTGGGACTCAGACTCAGTTATCTAAATGTCTTATGTATTCAACTCCGTTGAGTGAAGTATTCACCAATGATCAACATACTCACAATTCCTTGAAGTTTACCTCCTCAACCTTTCCTCTTGAGAAATGAACGACTTATTTTTCTTCCAAAAGTACATTTGTTTATTATTTATAGGATGTTAGAGCTCAGATAAAATGCCAAGAAGACTTAATAAAAAATAAACTTCCGTCATATGGTTCTTCAGGAACATGTAAACTAAAACTCCTCGTGTGGCATGAACTTATCATGAATGATTTCGTTTATTCCGTCAAAGGTTTCTCACCTCCACAAAAACACAGAATTCTAAAATATTTCACTCTTTTGTTGAGACTTCTTCCATCAATGATGAATATTTTGACATTGACATATGTGTTGATTAATTAAAATATTGGCCTAATGAAGGTTGAAGTGGGACTAAGACTCAGTTATCTAACTTTCCTATCCATTCATCTCCAGTGAGTGAAGTTTTCTACAATGGTTAACATACTCACAATTCCTTGAATTTTTCCTCCTAGGAAATGTACAACAAAATTTTCTTGCCAAGAATACTTACTGGAAAACAACCTTCCATCATATGGACCTTCTGGAACATGTAAATTGAACTCCCAATGTGGCATGAACTTATAAGGAATGATTTCGTTTATTCCGTCTCAAAGCATTCTCACCTCCACATAAACACAGAATTCAAAAGTATTTCACTCTTTTGTTTGAACTTCTTCCATCGATGCTGAATTTGTTGATGCTGACATATGCGTTGATTTATTAGAGTATTGGCCTAATGAAGGTTGGAGTTGGACTTAGACTATCTTATCTAACTTTCCTATGCATTCATCTCCGCTGAGTGATGTTTTAAACAATTATCAAAATACTCACAATCCCTTGAAGTTTTCCTTCTGAACCTTTCCTTATGAGAAATGAACTACAAATTTTTCTTCCCAAAGTACATTTATTTATTGTTATAGGATGTCAGAGCTTATATAAAATTCCAAGAAGACTTAGTAGAAAATAAACTTCCATCATATGGATCTGCTGGAACATGTAAACTAAACTCCACATGTAGCACGGACTTATCATGAATAAATTCGTTGGTTTTGTCTCAACATTCTAACCTGCACAAAAACACAGAATTCAGGAGTATTTCACTCTTTTATTGAGACTTCTTCAATCACTGATGAACCAGTTAACATTAATTTAGGCGTTGATTTATTAGAGTATTGGCTTAATGAAAGTTGGAGTGGGACTCAAACTCGGTATTCTAACTTTCCTGTCCATTCATCTCTGTTGAGTGACGTTTTCGACAACAATCGACTAACAGAATTCGTCTGTTCCCTCTCAAAGCATTCTCACCTTTACTGAAAAACAGAATTCAGGAGTACTTCACTCTTCTTGAGACTTCTTTCATCAATGATGAATCTTTTGACGCTAACATATGCGCTGATTTTATAGAGTATTTGCCTAATGAAGGTTGCAGTGGGACTCAGACTCAGTTATCTAACTTTCCTGTCCATTCATCTTCATTGATTGAAGCTTTCAACGATGATCAACACATTCACAATTCCTTGAATTTTTCCTTCTCCACTTTTCGTGTTGAAAAATTTACAGCAGATGTTTTTCCCAAAGTGCTTTTGCTGATTTTTTAGAGGATGTTAGAGCTTAGATAAAATGCCTAGAAGACTTACTAGAAAACAAACTTCCATCATATGGATCTGCTGGGACATGTAAATTGAACTCCCTATGTGGCATGAACTTATTAGGAATGAATTCGTTTGTTCTGTTTCAAAGCATTCTCAGCTCCTCAGAAACACATAATTTAGGAGTATTCCACTCTTCTATTGAGACTTCGTCCATCAATGAACTATTGACATTGACATATGCGCTGATTTATTAGAGTATTAGCCTATCGAAGGTTGGAGTGGGACTCAAACTCAGTAATCTAACTTTCCTGACCATTCACCTACGTTGAATGAAGTTTTAAACAATGATTGACTAATTCACAATTCCTTGAAGTTTTCCTCCTTAACTTTTCCTGCTGACAAATGTACAACATGTTTTTCTTCTCAAAGTGCTTTTGTTTATTGTTTAGATTATGTTAGAGATGAAAAAAATGCCAATAAGACTTACTAGAAAACAAACTCCCATAATATGGATTTTTTGGAATATGCACACAGAACTCCCTATGTGACATGAACTTATCAGGAATGAATTCGTTTGTTCTCTCTCAAAGCATTCTCACCTCCACTGAAACACAAAATTCAGGAGTACTTCACTCTTATATTGAGACTTCCTTCATCAATGATGAATCTATTGACGTTGACATATGCGCTGATTTATTAGAGTATTGGCCTAATGAAGGTTGGAGTGGGACCCATACTCAATTATCTAACTTTCCTGTCCATTCATCTCCATTTATTGAAGTTTTCAACAATGATGAACATATTCTAAATTCCTTGAATTTTTCCTCCTCCACTTTTCCTGTTGAAAAATTTACAGCAGATTTCTTTTCCCAAAGTATTTTTGCTGATTTTTTAGGGGATGTTAGAGCTCACATAAAATGCCAAGAAGACTTACTAGAAAACAAACTTCCCTCATATGGATCTTCTTGAAAATGTAAATTGAACTCCCCATGTGACATGAACTTATCAGGAATGAAATCGTTTGTTCCGTCTCAAAAGAATCTCACTTTTATAGAAACACGGATTTCTGAAGTATTTCACTCTTCTGTTGGGATTTCTTCCGTCAATACTGAATTTGTTGATGCTGACATATCCGTTTATTTATTAGAGTATTGACATAATGATGGGTGGAGTGGGACTCAGACCCATTTATGTAACTTTCATGTGCATTCATCTCCGTTGAGTGATGTTTTTAACAATGATCAACATTCTCACAATTCCTTGAATTTTTCCTCCTCAATTTTTTCCTGTTGAGAAATGTTTAATAGATTTTTCTTCCCACAGTGCTTTTGCTATTTATTTAGAGGATGTTAGAGTTCGGATAAAATGTCAAGAAGATTTTCTAGAAATGAAACTTCCATCATAGGGATCTGTTGGAACATGTAAACTGAACTCCCCGTGTGGCATGAACTTATCAGGAATGAATTCATTTGTTTCGTTTTAAAGCATTCTCACCTCCACAAAAACACAAAAATCAGGAATATTTCGCCCTTTTGTTTGGACTTCTTCCGTCAATGCTGAATCTGTTGACGCTGTTATATGCGCTGATTTATTAGAGTATTTGTCTAATGAAGGTTGGAGTGGGAAACTCAATAATCTAACTTTTCTGTACATTCATCTTCGTTGAGTGAAGTTTTCAACAACGATCAACTAACACACAATTCCTTGAAGTTTTCCTCGTCAACTTTTCCTGCTAAGAAATGTATAACGGATTTTTCTTCCCAAAGTGCTTTTGTTTATTGTTTAGAGGATGTTAGAGCTCAGATACAATGCTAAGAATACTTACTAAAATACAAATTTTCATCGTATCGATCTGCTTGAACATGTACACTGAACTCCCCATGTGGCATGAACTCATCAGGAATCAATTCGTTTGTTCCCTCTGAAAGCATTCTCACCTCCACAAAAACATATAGTTCAGGTGTATTTCACTCTTCTGTTGAGACTTTATCCATCAATGATGAATCTATTGAAGCTGATGTTTGTGGTGAAAAATTCAGATTCGAAAAGAATGAATTTTAACACTTTGATTCTACGAGCAATCTGGGGATTAGAATCAAATCCTCTTACGGGACTCTTTTAAAAAGTAGGTTTATGGTGTTTAGATTTTCAAAAGTTAAATTTTCTGGAAAATTTGGTTGATTGGTACAGAATTTCACCAAATCAATTGTTATGGTTTTCTAAAATCCAGAAGTGATAAGTTTTCCAAAGATTGATTCAGAATTCTATCAAACTTATCTTTCAAACAAGAATAAAATTTACTTGATCCAGAATTTTATCAAGTTTCAAGATATTTGTAATTTTTCAAAGAAGTCAATGAAAGTATCAAATAAATGTAAAGCAAAGAAGAATTGCAGAAAGTAAATTTTGCAGAATGTAAACAAAGAAAAGAAAACGAATTGTAAGAACAATATGCATTAAGATAAAAATGGATGGGTTCATCACATACTTGCTTCTCTTAGAAACCTGTTTGTCGCAGTGTGATCGGACGTATAAGGTGTTTCAGAGAGTATGAGTATGAGTGATTTTCCAACCTTTATTACATTGTGGGTTCTACTATTTATAGATTCCTAATCCTAACGACTAACTAATGCATGTTTGACACATCAGCAAACCTATGTGTTGGCAGCGTAGATGCTTGCCACGTTTTCTGCTATCCAGAAAACGGTTTACAATCTTTGAAATCAACCACTAACTTAATGACACCTGTCTTTGTCTTATATAACTTCCATTAACTGTTGTCTTGGTGTCTTTTGTCTTCTCGAAATCTTATCTTCTAATTTCTCGAAGTCTTGTCTTCTGATTTTCTCGAAATCTTCGAAATCTTCTATCTGATTTCTCGAAATCATTTCTCTGTTTTCTCGAACTCCTGCTTTCTGATTTCTCGAAATCATTTCTCTGATTTTGATACTATATCTTCAAATTTCTCGAATTCAAAGAAACTGCTTCGAGATTTGACTTTACTTTTCTTTATGCCATGTAGCATATCTTAATTGGTCATTCCAAAGATTGTGAAGACCACCGGCCACCGTCCTTTCAATTTGCATATGTGACTTTTCTTATTGGACGTTAGCAATGGCACATTTATTGGCTTTTACTCTTTTTACTCCTATAAATAGGAGTGCCTTTACACAATCCTTTCATAATTCTTCATTCTTTTCTTCTTTCTTTCTAAATTTTCTAATGAATCTCTTCAAAGAATATGAAGAAGTTAATCCCTTTGGCTATTGCGTACAATCTAATCTGGAATGATTTCAATTTCGATGAGATTGACGAAATAGCAAAAGCTATTAGCTTTTTTAACCTTTTTTTTCGAAAAGTTTTCTTTTGGGTTATACGTAATAGCCAAATATAGGTTCATTTACATAATAAATGAATCTATTTATTAGTCCCCATACTGACCTTGATTTCTTACCCAAGTCGAAGGTGGTTCAACAGATTGAAGAAAGAATTCTTCTTTGTGCTGGCTCTATTAAAGCTTGTGGGGGAGGATGAGGATAAAGAGGCATGTTAGGCATGAGTCAAGTACTCATCCTAGTTTAGGATAGTTTCCTTTCTAATGTTTTAGGGACTTAGGATAGTTTTCTTTCTAAATGTATCTCCATTATATTCGAACCACATGTAATTCGAATTTGGATCATGAATGAAAGAATTGCCCTTTACCTTTTGGAATACCTCTTATGTACTTTTCCTTGAACATTCGAGTTTCACAATTACCTTCTTTCTCAAATTTCTAAAGTCTTTGTATTAACTTTACCTCAAATATTCTCTAAGTCAATAGACTTATTACCAAAATTCGAAATAAGGTAATATTTACCTTCTTCTGTAAATTCGAAATGACATCATGTTGTTATCACTTGAGGAATTCGAAATAATTGAAAATCAAATCCCAACAAATGCCCCCCCAAAAATAGTCTATTTCAAATAATGATTCATTTTTTGTAGAAAGAGATATTTTTGGAACAAACCTTGGTATTCCTCATAACAGTTATTTAAAATTTAAATGGAAATTTAAATATCAGTTTCAGATAAACCTTTTATTTTCCAATTAAATTAAAATTGCAGTTACCTTTTAAAGTTAACTGACTTTCCCACTTTTTTGGGGTTACTGGCTCACGTCCCAAAACTGTGTAATCATAATTACCTTTTGCAATCATATCTTTTCTCTCTCATATAAATACCAAGTGAAACACTCATCTTCACTTTTCATCATCTTCAACCTTGAAAAAGAAAAACCTCTGTTCTCTCTCTTCACGGTGTTTTTCCTTCTTCTCCAAGGTAAGATCTTTACTCACTTTAATCCATTTTTCTTAAGTTTAAGCTTGAATTTCACCGTTTAAATGTCTTAAAGTTTCTAACTTTATCTTCTTAATGCATTTTCAGTTTCTTTTACACTGTTACATTGTGATTCTTTTCTTTCTCTCAAGAACTTCAAGAAAAGAAAAACTTCATTAATGGCTGCTGAAGGTCAAACTACTGTTCCTCTTGCAATCTGCAAAGGTGACCTCCTTGCTAGGGATGATCAAGTTTATGTCCCTGATCCTGAAA